>JADFUC010000936.1:0-600000 GCA_019722365.1 Lithospermum erythrorhizon
TTGATCCACCAATTCCCAAGTGTGACTTGTGAAAATTGAATCCAACTCACTCTCGAGGTTCACTCGCTATTACATCATCCATCTCGCCCCAGTCGGCCGCCCGAGGTTATGTCATCAACAACTTGTACACCGTAGTCACCGATCGACGGATGACAACATAAAAGACTTCATTTGGATACAATAAAATACACTTTGGTCTATCGTTAACTAACAACATATACAAAAACAAGAACAACATAATACAAATTCACCTTAATTATACAACTCATAGATACACGAGAATCCAAAATACAACATAGGAAAGTACGACAACCGCACTTCAATGAAATACAATACCTAACTCTAACAATATACAAATCGACAACAAAAAGTGGAAATGACTGATTTATAATTCCTATGCCACCACCGCCTCATCTACCATCTTCAATCAGCCTATCAATGCAGCCAACAACCTCACGATCAACCTCTAGAACCCAGGGCATAAACGCCCGCCCATGTAGAGAAAAAGTGAGCCTATTGTTCAAGTGAATTAAATACCATAGATTTGATCCCACATATACATATTCATACTTATATAAATAACATGCTTATACATCAACCAGTCACACACGAATAATACCACAACTCACATAGAATCCTCTTATACGAAGGTTACATAATACTATACATACGAGCTTATAATCATAAATAACGATATTCATTCAAGGAAAATAAGCCAAATATTAATAAAGACATCAAACGGTGAATCCACCTCCAAATAATACAATAATACACGAGAATCCACCTCCAAATATCACACACACGAGGAATCCACCTCCAAATAATACACATACGGTGAATCCACTCCAAATAATACACATACGAGAATCCACCTCCACATCCGACGAGGCCTCCCGCTTCCATCCTCCGACGAGACTACACTCCCCCAATGCGATATCACACCAAACCTCCCGACCACGGGCAACCCACAATACGCACACCACACCAAAACCTCCCTATTTGGTCGCCACCGCCCGGCAAGTAACACACAAAGCAATCAAACACATCAAAGACACAACCACATAACACAATGCTCACACAAAATCTCATAACATGAATCATATTCACAACTATCCCATGATATAAATCATAATCACTAATATCGCATGATATGAATCATAATCTCAATTATCTCATAATATAACCCAAAATCTCAATTATTTCATCATATGAATCATAAATCAAAGTTTACACATAGTATCAATCATAATCACACAATACACATATCAGAATAATCCCAAGATATCACACGTAATATATACAACATAATATATATGAAAGGTCCCCATCGTGAGATTTGTACTCACCTCGAGCCCAAAAGCAGTAATAATGACTTCAGCAGCCCGTGTTAGATCCGTGCTCAACCTCTATTCAAGGAAATTATACATTATACACATTTTGTAGAATAACCTCTTCAGATTCATAACCCCCGAAAGCAAGTTATAATTAATGCCTCATGATTCAAATTTACAACTCTTAACAATCATCCTATCCCCAAGATCGTATACACTTTTAATATTCCAACATAACTACATTCTAATCACACCCTCGTAAAAATCTCAATATTCGGTCATCGCCTTTATTACCCCAACAATAACATTCTTTAAGCACATTCTAATCAATCTCAACAATCACTGACAACCACTAATCCATTAACACAACCTCCAATTCAAACTCTCACAAACTTTCCCCAAACTTCAACCCAACATCATCCATACCCAAATCAATAATTCGGCACCAAAACAACTATATTAAAGTCCTCTAACCTCATATTACAACTTAAAGTTCATTTAAGAAAAAGTCAATAAAAGTTTAACCCTCAACTCACACTAATTTTCTAACCCCTAATAATCACTCAAATCACCGCTTAATCCCCTATACGATAATTAGATAACATTTCTACGCCTATAAATTCAAGATCTAAAAAGTCAACAAAATTCATAAACGCCAACTCTTCAAAAACTCAAGAAATATCTCAAAAGATTTCTTACCTAGATATGACGAGACGATGATTTAAGAAAATCCACAACTTGTTTCGAATTTGTTACAATCGAATAGAGAAAAATTTCATGGGGAAACGGAGAGAGCATTTTCTTTAATAGAGGGAAATAGGGAAGGTTTCGATGAGGATGAGATAGTCATAGAAAGTGGATATTTCTAGTAGGGGAAGAAATTTAAGTTCCCGCTTGGTTTCGGGTTAATTTTACACCTTCCGCACTTAAATCTCAACGAAACCGATTTATCAGGTTATTCCCCGAGGCATATATTACTACTTCCACTTCATACTCATCTCGATATATCGGTTATTATTCCAAAATTATTTATACTATCTCCGGGTCCTACCCACAAACCGAAATATACCACTCAACCTAATCGATTTCATTAATTCTCCACTACTCAATCCTCAAATTTCTTTTAATTTCACCCCGAAATACTCCACCGTGAAACTTATATACTATCAATATTATTGGTAAGGAACGAGTTATTTTATTATAATGCTACAAAATCGTAAGCAAAAGACTTCTCTCTAGACGTGTCTTTTACTACATCGAGGTTCTTTCTTCTCAACTTCCTTTACTCGACTATCCATAGTCTCAAAAGATCGACACCACCCCTCGCGCTTCATGTGTCCTTTAGATGTCGTAAGCACCTTCACTAGATTTCATCGAAAGACATGTTCAAGAATGCGCATATTCCGAGACTCTAATATCGTATTCTTTTGTTCACTCGTGAATTGTCACTCTTATGAACAGTTAAACCTATACGCATACTATTTCGGTAGCATAGTCCAATAAAAATTGCATCAACCAAGCCAGACCAATAGTCACTGCTAGAGGAGGTAACATGACCTTTCATGACACCCCTACACTCGAAGATGTTTGTAGGTCAGCGTCACCTGGGAACACCAAACGGGGTTTTATCCTCATTTTTACGAGGAATTTTGTTCAAGAGTACCTGTCAGTATCGCTTCCCCCCACATTCCTTGAGGTAAGCTTGAACTTATCAACAAGGCATTCATCATCTCTTTCAATGATCGGTTTTTTCTTTCGGCAATCCCATTCGATTGAGGAGAATATGGAGGGGTCACTTCGTGAACAATACCACACTCATAACAGGCCTGACCAAACGCGGCATATACCACCAACCTCTATCACTGCATCTACTTTTATCTTTTTTCAAGTTGATTTTCTTTCAACTTCTTCTTTATAAAGTGCAAATTTATCGATTGCCTCATTTTTTTACTTTTCATCAAGTATACATAGCAAAATTCTTGTAATATCATCTAAGCAAAGCGATAAAGATCTTATTTCCACTTTGATCAACTGCTCATATCACAGACGTCATCAGGAACAAGATCGAGAGGCTTATTATTTCTAACCACGGCTGAAACATGTTTCGCCGATTTTGCTTCAACACACGCTTCACACTTGTAATTTTATCGATAAATTCACAGTACGTGATTTAACTTGATCAATAATTGTAGTTCACATGTCCTAACCTACTGCTTACAAATTGCAGCATCTGGCAAACATAAAGCAATATTATTTTTATTCATCTTGTTTGTAACCATTACATTCATTTTGAAAAAGACCATTTAACACACAGCCTTTTCCAACAAATATGTCCGACTTTAGAAAGTACAACTTCCTTTATCGACTCAATTGGCAAGCCAACCTATGTTTAAGCAAATAAAGAATCGGCATAAGGTTCTTCCCTAAGTTCCTCGGGACATACGTAACATTCAATGTGACTTTCTTCCCCAAGTCATTTCAAAGACTACGCTTCCTTCTCCTCAACGCTGAGGTTGCATTATTCGGCCATGTACATCTTCTCACCATTCGGGCAAGTGGCTCAGCAGCAGTGATCTGAACGAACAAACATGCCTAGCAGCACCGGTATCGATCCACCACTCGCTGGTTCGCGGCTCACAAAGTTCACCTCGTAAATCACGTACCCATGCCTGATCTCGCCTCGATTTCTTGGTGACCATATTCGCCATCTTTTCTCCTATCATACTTCTCTGGCCAGCTTTACACTCATGACTTATGACCACGTTTGTTACAATTGTAACACAATCTCATCAAAAGCCTCAAGGAATTCCTCGGTAGTTCTAATTCCTTTTTGAAACCGCTTCCTTAGTGCAAAATCATTCTTCTTCTTCCCTCAAAGGCCTCAAAGAAGACTTCCCCACAGAGGAGTTAGGATATGCACAACATTCACCTTGACTCTAATGTGAGGAGTTAGATAAATGTCACAATCCCACCCTTCCTATTGCCCTCTTCTCTTTCATTCCTCAAGCTTAACAGACAATTGAAACATGTTCATATCCTTCGTCAAGGCTCAAATAGTTCTTGAAGTCTATCCAAAGATGGTGGTAATTTCTCGACATCAAGCAAAGAATCCTTGAACATTTCGCTTCAAGACCATTCCTTCAATCTCTGAAGCTCAGGGAAGCATAACCTCAAGTTCTCGAACCGATTATCCACCAATTTTTCATCAATCCATTTTATAGCGTCCGTAATCTTCCATCGCATAAATTTTCGAACCTCGCATTCGAGTCTTATATTTTGAACTCAAGTGCGCCCCAACATCGCTTTGTACTAGCTGCATGTTTTATATATCGCCATACAACCCATCCGACAAATAGCCAACAACATCATGATCAATAATCGAGTTGTCTCCCCAGGAGTGCACTGCAACCAAACTCCACCACACCATCATCTTCAACCGTAGGGAGGTTCCTCAACCAAGAACCGTCAGAAGTTCAAGGTCGCGGTGGATAACATCACTTCGTTTTCCACTCTTGAAATTTCACCGAAAACACAGAGGCTTCGCTGGTCATTTTTTTGTACTACCGAACACCGGAGGCCGAGGAGGTAAAGTGACGGTGGTTGCAAAGGCTGGAGGAATCTGTCGAGAGCCACTAGCACCCGAGGCAACCGTATCCGAACAAAGAACCACACCCGAAATATACTGGAGGAAGCCAGAACTCAGTGGACCTAACGCCGAACATTCTGACAATCGACACCATCCGTAAATCAATCACAACCTAACAATATTACCATCGCCGCATTCACCATCGGCAGACAATATTGACTCCATTAAAAATGCTGCGTGGTAGCCCGCCTAATTCAAGTGCCTAGAAGCTAATTGGAAATACCGAACTATACAACAAGACTTTGCAAAGAAATAATACAATATGCATACGAAATTACAATGAAAAGATTACAACGAAAACGAAAACGAGATTACAATGAAATGATTACAACAAAACGAAACCGGATCAAGTCACGTCCGACGCTTTCCTTAAAACAGATTCGACTCTCCCAAACGGGCGCTAAAGACGGTAGGCGATCGCTTCCTCAGATACTGACTCCAACGACGACTTACACAAAGACAAAGTGAATCGACGACGAACCGCCTCATGAAGCCAATATCACCTAAGAAACAAACGAAAGGAGAGAACGGGTGCTCTCGAATTTTTTTTCTTCAGCAGCTGCTTTTCCGCTGATTCATACGGGTTTTCGGATGATTAAAGAGGGCAACTTCACGAATCCAAAAACGCTTCTCAATTAACGCGCAGCTAAAAACGGGTTTGTAATGCTCAAAAGCACTTAACACAATCGATTGTCCATTCTGTAATGCTCTCTTTTGAATTTTGAATGCAAATCGAAGCCACCGGGAGCAGTGCGTGGCTCGCACTAGCCCCCTTTTTTTCGGACCGTGATTCGTGAACCGCCAGGTCGCAAGACACGCACGGCTTCACAATTTCCGAGCTCATTTTCCCCGGATTTGCACCCGCGGGCGCGCGTAGACTTTTTCGCATAAGTAGTCAATCAATTTACTAAGTCACTAAAGACCTCTTCTTATTAAGTGAACTTCCAACATCCTCTTACTCCAACGCGACGCACTTATTTTTCCAAACTTCATTGTTCGTTCTCTCTTCTTTGCAATAAGTCATCACACACAACGAGATTTACATTTGATTCACAACGCCTAATATCCAACAAATAACACTCACTTCATACCAACACCACAAGTTATTCAGTGTCAATTTTTCTTTTCTCTCCTTCACATCACTCCAACATATACTCCCATAATATTTTTCATTTCTCTTTTATTTATTTCATATATAATTATTAAATTTATTATAATAAATAATTTTAAAATTTTTAATATTTATAATTTAATTTTTTTTAAAATATTTTAGTAATATTTTAATAATTTTTTATTTCATATATATTTTAAAAAGTATTTTTAATAGTATATATATATTTTTTGAATTTCAAAAAATCCTTAAGGCTTTAACAAAATAAATAATATTATAATTTTTTTTAAAAATAATACACAATATTATTCATCACTGGACTCAATACATACATAATAAGCAAACATACATAAATTATTGAAACATACAATAAATCACACAATAAAACATATAGTAAACTCGAGGATTTTTTTAAATCTACCTCTAGGGTTCCAATTTATTCCGTATACGTCGACGAGATCCTTCTTAATTGAATACGACCCCTATCATGTAATTCTCGCTCACTATGAATATCCGACTGGATCGCCCTCGACATACCTCCTGAAATCGGTGGTGCACTGCTTGGGATTATCAGCACGAACACCCGTGATCAAGCTCGATGGTTCAAGCCGAGATTTTCCCTAATTTCGTGAATATGTATTCCTGCTCATCCTCCACTATCATGTTATGTAAAATAATGCATACCTCATTATTTTACCTAAGAGCATCGATATCCCATATCCTACCGGGTTGGCGACAATGGCAAAGCGTGCTCGGGAGAACCTCACACGATTTACATCCTTCCTCGTATGATTCTTGCTCGCTTGGCAAACAATTGCGCTTTGTCGCCAAGCATCTGAATCGATCGTACAAAAAGACGTACCTCATTTAGGATAGATACTGCCGGCAAGACAGATGCAAGATAATACTATCTGCCATTCATACAAATGGGTTCACCTCCGGAGCTTCACCAGACTCAATGTCGCCAAAATAGGCGACCTATTCGTAACATTAATGTCGCTCAATGTCATGGGCAAGCCAAAAGCATATCCATTAAACTCATATGAAGCCACCGCTCGAGAATAACTTGTTCCATGCCTTTGTGTCCACTCTGTAAACCTGTCCGTGCTGCCTTAGACAATTCTTCCACTCCCAATGCATGCAATCGATGCTTCCAATCATTCACGGGAAACCACGCTCCTGACCAACTTATAGTAGCTCTGCAAGTCCTCCACATTTGGTCGTCTTAAGTATTCATCTTGAAACAGGCCAATTACACCTTGGCAAAAATTGCGAGTGCACTCAAGGCGTGATTCTCCACTTTTCACATATCACTGGCTAGCATCCATGAGACCTTATACGCGAAGCCAGCATGGTACCGTGACACTGGATAAAAAGCATGAAACCAAGCCGCTCGCATTATTCTCCTTCAGTGAAGTAGTTGTCGAATTTGATAAAGCTAATACAATTCGTAGAAATAATGGCCTTCTCTCATTCGAAATCTTCGTCAACTGCATTTGCACCGCACGATCGTTGAAATAGTCGGCGAGCTCAATGCTACCGCATGATCCCTACTTATAGATTTTCTCTTATTTGATCGATTGTTTCGTCTTTCGAGCTCTTCCAGAATTTTTTGTTGCCTGTCAAGTATAGCTTCTTCTAAGTCCCACTGTTGTTGTAATTCTTCGAGGCTAAAAGATGGTTCGGGTACATCCATTGGGTGATACGAAGAAATAAGATTTCACTAGTCACTGCCATGCCGTAGCTATGACTAGTCACGCTATGTCGTGAGCCAGCGGACGATTTTTGATTATTAGATTTACAGCTATTTACTCAATACGCTACGCCGGTAAAATGACTACCAATTCATGTCGATAAACGACCAGTCAAGTCATGCCTTCACATGAAAACATCACTTTTATTCAAACGGATACATCAAATAAACATACATTCACATCCCACAAATTATTCAGAAGAACACACAACTTGAAAAATAAACACACAACTCGCTGGAAATAAAAACACACAACTCAGCAAATAAAAACACACACAACTCGTAACTAGTTTGGGAACAACTCCTTCAAAGAACATATTATAAGTCGCTTCATCTATAAAGATCACGCTCTTCTTTGTTCTTCTTTGTTCCTTCAATGCCAAGAACATCTCCAATTTCTAACCACGCATACCCAACAACAACATAGCCGTATGCAGTAGCTCGATCGCTCTAGGTTTTCACGAGCAAAGGATAAATTAGTTAACTCTTCATTAAGGGTTTCATTTGTTTTTCGTGTCACGATTTGCTCGAATAGTTTCCCTACTTTGGCCGTAATCCCTACCTTCTAGACGCATAAAAGGAGGAAGCGAATTGAGAATTCATCATCACGCACTTTTCCTCTTCGATCCACTACTGATGCATTTGTTCCCCGCCGAATACCTAGGCTGGTTACTTAACCAACTCCATTCTTCTTCTCGAAATAGCAAACATTTTCCCAAGACTCTCGTACAACTCTAGACCCGGATATGTAGTCGCCATCGACCAACCGCTACGCCTGCCCTGCATGCATCAGAACAACCCACAAAATGGAAAGTTATTTTATTAATTTGATGGAAAGTGACTCGCATCAGTAATCGAGGTCTCCGTCATCGCTATCTCCATACAGTTCCTCCTTCGTACTCAAACTTACCCCAAAAATGTCACCCTTGGATTTGCCCCAATTCGCTATCATTACTAACATAGAAAACCATTTAAGAACATTTTGTTCTCTCAAATACCATGACGTAAGCTGATTTCTGCCCGATTTATCAGTCGGGAGGTAAAAACTTATGAAAGATTCCATCAACATTTCAAGAGATATTTGTGACGAAAATTCGGATATCGCGAGAATTACCAAACGCGCGCTTGTCTCGCACTGTTCAGCTTATTGGACAGCTTTATTTCAGAAAATATAGTTGTTTCTAATCAGGATAATCATACGGCATATATGATGATTATACGAAAGAAGGCATTGCACCCTGTAGCATCATATATCATGTAATTCCAAAATCGGGGTCAAGGCCCCCGTGTTTTGGAGGATTTTCTCGGGCACATATTGTATTTTGAAAATGAGCTACAGGATCCGTGGTTGGTTAGAAAGTCAGAATTTGCAAAAAAATTATAGCTACATGATCCACAGCTAAAATCTGAAAGTTATAAAAGCTGATTAAAAGCAATAATAAAAAGTGATTGTAAAAAATTGATTTTTTTCAAGGTCTAAAACGACATTAAACTCTGGTATTTATTTATGTGAAATTTCTAAAAATAAAAAATAAAGGTATAATTTTTTTAATGCTAATTATCAGGTAAAAAATAATTTAAATGAGTTGAAAAAAATATCAGCCCAACCGAGCCCGCCACTGCCCGCTGCAATGCCGCCAAGGCTGCTGCCTTGACTGGCCCGCTACGTAGTCACTTTTTTTTCTTTTTTTTTTTAATTTTCGCAATGGTGCTAAATCGTAATCAAGGATCATTTTGCTCCTGGCCCCACGAAGGCCAATTGACACTCAATTAATTCTCTCAGATTTAAATGATCTCTCGACACCCTAATCGATCCCTCACGCACATAAATTTTTAAAATAAGTCCTGAGAGGATACTAGCCACGTGTACGGCTGTGATTAATTCTCCAACATGTATATATAGAAGAGATGTTGACTTAGTTTGATTAATTCTCCAACATGTATATAATGATAATATAGACAAATTTTCTCTTCTCATTTCTCTCTCAGATTTCTTCATTCCTGTATCATTTCTTCATGAATAATATATAAATTTTAATCCTTTAGCTTGAATTTTAGTTTTCTTCAAAGTTATTAGCATTTGACTAATACTCGCTTCATCCTAAAATTATTATCATCACATTTAATTTATTTTTTGATGATCAAACTTAATAAATGTTAATTTATTATTAGTTGACATTTGTAGTTTTAATTTGAATCTTAATTATCATATCAATAAAAAATTATTACATCAAAATTACTATCCATTACTTTTTGGTGCAAACATTAACTTTGAAAATAGAAGAAAATGTCGTTGGGTATCATTTTTGGAACACATTTTTATTTTATTCTCTTTTTACCTAAATAAAAAAATTATTACTCCCTTCATCTCATAAAGATTGTCCATTATTTTTAATAGTTTTAACTTTCAAACTTTGACCTTAAATATATTTTTTTTTTTAAGGCCAGATAATATTTTATAAAAATATATCACTAAATGAAGTTTAAAATGTATTTTTTTATTGATATATTTTCATCAAGATATACACATAAACAAAAAATATCATTTATCAAAATTTAAAACATAATAAAAAGTCGTCGATAATTTTTGCTGAATCTGGTAGCAGATACGATTCCTACTTGCTTATTATAAGTTATAACTAAATGTAAAATTAAAATCCGTGGAAATTCTTGTGATGGGCCGGAGTGCAAGTAGAGTCTGTGTCGGGCGGTTGTTGGAATACTAGTGGGCAGTGGCACTGTGGCAGACTGGCATCATAAAACAAACCACGGTACATGCCAAGTGCCCAAGTTGCCAACCAAGGAAAATAAATCTAACGATATAAGCCAAGGCCTCGGTCATTAATTCATAATATAAGTAACACCCCCCACCCCCAAATTCAATTTTTATTTTAATAATAAGTACATTCAAAATATTATTAGTAATATTTATTTTTTCAATTACTCCCTCAATCAAACAAGATTATTTGTTTAGTTTTGAATTTTAATGACTGATTTTTTATTTTGAATTCAAATATATAGGTATGATATTTTATAAAAATATATCTAAATAAAGTATATATTTTCAACCTATTTCAATTAACATAATAATTTTGATTCAATTCAAAATTATGTTTGACATACAATTAAAATTTTAATACCATAAAATTTATTAATTTTAACAATTCAATATTTCGAATGTCATTCCTTATAATTTAGATGATAAACCATCTAATATCTCCGGTGCTAGTATGGGCACGAGCTTTATGGCCCTATAATATGTAATAATTTGACATTTTAACTACTGAAAAATTATAGCACATGTAAACTACTTGAATTAAATTTAAAAATTCAAGTTCAATTATGCTAATTTGACATAATTTTAGAATGAAAATACATACAGTAGTATATTCGTCGGCCACCAAATTAAATTAAAGCACGAGTTTGATAATAATTGTGAAGATCAAACATGTGGTATATATAAAAGTCAAAAGGCCTCGATCCCTAACGCCCGCTTTTCTTTTTCTACTCTCTACACACACAAACTAGACTTGGTAAAGTTTGTCCCACTTGCTTTATTTGAGCTACTCAAATCAAAGAAAAGTCTTATTCTTCTTCTTCAAATAAATATTCTATTAAATCTAAACCACCCCTAAATAATTTTCCGTGTTTGTTCTTTGACTTTCGTTTACTCAAACCAATATAAATTGTCACACTTCATCAACTACTTCCTCATCAAATCATTTTGTAATAATTCAAAAACCTTCAAGAATCTCTCTCTACATTATTCAAGAATCAAGAACTTCTATATTTTCTTTAAGTTTTTTGCACAATAATGGATGAAGTTGAAGTTCCATCATATTTTCTTTGTCCCATTTCTCTAGAGATCATGAAAGACCCTGTAACAGTCACTACAGGGATAACATATGATAGAGAAAGCATTGAAAAATGGATATTTCAAGGGAAAAACAATTGTTGTCCAGTAACAAAACAGATCCTTAATCAAGATTTGGAAATAACTCCAAATATCACTCTCAGGAGGCTAATTCAAGCATGGTGTACTCTCAATGCTTCAACTGGAATTGAAAGATTCCCAACTCCAAAGCCTCCAGCAAGCAAAATCCAAATCTTGAAGCTCATCAATGAAGCAAGAAATGGTGCTCAAAAGGAAGTTAAATGTCTCCAAAGTTTGAGATCCATTGCTTCAATAAGTGAAACAAACAAAAGATGTATTGAGTCAGCTGGAGGAGTTGAATTCTTGGTTTGCATGATAAATAAGGGAAATGAAAGGGAAGATGTGAAACCTTGTGAAGAAGCTCTAAGTCTTCTTTACAACCTTCAACTTTCCGAAAATGGTTTAAGGTTTCTTTTTAAAGGAAACAATGAATTTGTTGGATCTTTGATTCGTGTCATGCAACGTGGGAGCTATGAATCAAGAGCTTATGCTGTAATGTTGTTGAAATCCATGTTTGAAGTGGCAGATAATACTCAAATGGTGAATTTAAAGATGGATTTTTTCGTCGAATTGGTTGAAATCTTGAATGATCAGATTTCTAACAAGGCCTCAAAGGCAACATTGAAGTTGTTAGTTGATGTTTGTCCATGGGGGAGGAATAAGATCAAGGCGGTCGAAGCCGGATTGGTGAGCTTGTTGATTGATCTTATTCTTGATTGCAATTATTCGAATGAGAAAAGGGTGTGTGAGATGATGTTTGTGTTGTTGGAACAATTATGCAAATGTGCTGAAGGAAGAGCTGAGTTGTTGAAGCATGGGGCAGGTTTGGCTATGGTTTCAAAGAAGATTTTTAGGGTTTCACATGTTGTGAGTGAAATGGCTGTGAAGATTCTTTATTCCATTTCGAAATTCTTGCCAACTAATATTGTTCTTCAAGAGATGTTGAATTTGGGAGTTGTGGGGAAATTGTGTTTGGTATTGCAAGTTGATTGTGATGTTAGGATGAAGGAAAAGGCAAGGGAAATTCTTAAATTGCATGCAAGGGCATGGAAGAATTCTCCTTGTATTCCCATGAATTTTTATCCTTGTTAGGAGAAATTTGTGAATTAGAGATGAAAAAATTGGTTCAAACTTGGATTCATGTATGCATAGTTAGAGTTGGAAAAGGTAACAAAAACAAAATGTTGCCACCAAAAAATTTTGGAAGTCTATTTCAATTATGTAGTCCGGAGCTAAAATTAGATATATACAGGCAGGAATTTTATATACAGTCACCATGGAATTCATCATTTTATTAGTACTGGAAGTTCTGTGAATTTAGAGTATTGTCTGGTTCCTTATTTGTTCTCAAAACCGAATTAATTTGACATCTGATTAATCATCATCATTATTATATCACCTTTTTTAGAAGCAATAATCAAGCCATGACTCACATTGAAATTATAAGAACTTCCAGTGAATTGATAAATGTCATGAGCTACTCATCCTGCTATTGGCAATTGTTTTAGAATAGAACTGATCCCTTGATTAAGTCATGACCTACACATACATGAAGGTAGAAAGGAGTTATATCCCGATTGAATGATTAAGCTAATTAAAGTGAATCAATAATTGATCATGAGCCACTCCTCGTTTCATTCTACTATCAATTGTTTTTTGACTACGTGAAACCACGTGTTTTTAAAAAAAAAATAACAAGCTAAATTATTTTTGAAGAATAATTACTACTTCTTTATTTTAACTAAATATGGTTGATTTTTTAAATTTTGAACTCAGGTATTAAGATATCATAATTATGATTTATACTCATCAAAGTTACTTGTGTCGATTAAATTATAATTCTGATAACATTAATGAAACAAGCTATGCTAAGGACGTTTCCTAATTGTAAATAATGAACAGTATTATAAATTCTAGTTAAAGTAAAGTAACTATATTGATGAATACATTATGCATGCATATGATTTGTGAGAAGATATATTATAAAGTCAAACTATGAATTTGTTGCTAACTAGTACAGTTAATTAAGTCATTTAAATAAAAGGAAATAATTATTACGTACTTACTATATGTAGGGTATATTTAACTGTGGAAAATGTTTAATTCGTGTGGTTGGGTGCTAAAAGTAGTTTTTTTTTTGTTGATGGGTGCTAAAAGTAGTTAATTCGTGTTTTAAGCAGCCTATAGTGGCAGACATATATACGTAGGCTGAATCAATTAATACATTATATTAATTTGTTCAATTAGAAATGGACGAAAAAGAAAGCCAAGTCAAATGATGGAAATATAATTTTTTGTTGTCATTTGCTTATTTGGCTTAGTGGGATACGACTAAACATATAATTCCACTGTGGTGGAAGAAGTCAAAAGATGGTCGGTTTGAGAAACTATCTATGAATATTTTATTAGGGTACATTAGGTGAAGGTTGGATGTTAATAGGTGTGGTTTGTCCACCAACTACGAGTATTATTATAGTTGTACATGAATTGATTCGAGTCGAAACCGTAGAAATTTTACCATTCAATTAAATGATTATTCGAGTCGAGTCGAGTCATCGGCTTGTTTAATCTTACCAATCTCCGCTCTCTTGATTAATTCTTTATTCGAACCCCGAATTCAATTTCAATGATTATAAAAAATAAAGAAATAACAGAGAATAAAAAACAAAAAACATGCAGGAAAAGAAATATCCCGGGCACATAATTAATCCAACTATAGAAGATACATCTTTATACATGAAAATTATGAAGAAGAAATAATCAATCTGTTCTAGTTACATTCATGGCCCTTTGAGTTGTTCTATCTTTTAGGCAATCTACAAGGATATCAAAGGGAACCACGCGTATAACTATACTTTTGAATATAGGAATGTACATGTAAAATAAAGGAATGTGACAATATCACAAATAAGAAAACAAGATAATTTAAGTATTATGAAATAAAATAAGTGTGCTTCGATTTAGGTGCTCGAGAATGATATTTAAACAGATGTTTAAATTCGATTTTTTGATATCTATATCAATTTGATATCCGAAATGCACTCAAACTCGGGTATATTTTATAGATGGTACTGAGCATGAGTGCATTTTCTGATACAAAATTAATATTGATATCCAATATTGAATTGAACTTTTAACACTGTGATTAATGATTACCAATCACCTAGACAGAACTCCAAAAAGTGCTCATCAAGATTGATTTCTCTCCTTATTTCCATGGCTGAAGGGAGAGCACAACAATTAAAATGATGATCAACAACAATATGATACCATAACATGTCCATTTCCTAGTATTCTTCTGATGCTTCCTAGCCACTTGTAGCTGTTCTGCCCCTCCTCTTACATATGAATTGGCTCTCAAAACTTGGCTTTCAATATCATCCAATTGTTCTCCCTGATGTTGTACTAAAACAGCCATGTCCATGAATATCTGATGCAATTCTCTCAAGTTCTTTTCCAATTCCTTAACAGCATCATGCCTTTCTTGAATTTCCATAATGGTATCCATAACTTGACCCCTTCCCTGTTCTTGAATAGCCTTTTGCAAGAATGTTTCACTTTGTCCAGTAGATATCAAATTATCAAGAAGGGATTCATCAGGATTCTCCCCTGTAACGGTATAGTACCGTCTTTGGACCGTTTCGCGATACTCAGAGGCCATTTTCTGGCGTAATTCATTGAATTGGTGCATTGATTCTTGAAGTTTTTTCCTCAAACCATTAACAACTGATGTCCTGGTTCGGTCTGATGAGCTTCCAGGGCCACATCCTGGAAGTTTTCGATTCGAGGCGTTGGATTGATCAAGTGATTCCAAGTGAACCTTGATGAATTTGGCTTTCTTCAAAGCTAAAGCAACATCATTATCCATCTTGGCACGTAGGTCTTTGACTGACTTAGAGTTATGAAGAGTTTTGCTCTTCTCATGTGATGATTGAAGCTGCCTATAAATGGTCTCAAGCTCATTGAGCTCATTTTTTATTGCTTCCACATCTTCAAAGAACTTGTCTAAATTTTCTCCACCATTAATGTTGGTGATCTCAATGGTGTGGGACTCATTGGGAGGAGATTGATCTCCTTCGGAACGAGGGAATGAGCTTGAAAAAAGATTGTTCATATTGAAATACTTGAAGAATTGCAATTGAATATGATGATGGTATGCAAGTGAATGAAGTGATCAAGAAATTGAAGTATGGAGGTTTTGTGGTAATTTTATTGATGGTTTATTTGGACATAAATTTAGATGAGATAAGAGGGAATAAAAGGGGTAGATGTAATCATGCAAAACCGCGGGAGATGGAAGAGTTCTTCAAAGGGTGGCTGTTGAATCTCTAATAAGACTCGTCAAATATTGGTGGAACGGGAGGAGGCGTAGAGATAATCATCTATTAATCTTTAAAAATAAGCGAATGAGGGAGTCATCAATTAACATTCTTCAAAAATATTTATATCACTCAATGCTTTTACTCATCATATATGACATTACGCAAAAGTGATTCTGCTGAGACTGCTATTTATCGAAGCAATTTACCACATTTTCACATTCTAAAACCCTCCAAATATTCTTTATTTTATTTATATACAAACACCCAAATCTTATTTCAATTACACTTTCCCTAAGTTTCTTCAACATTTCCAATCTATTTCCTTCATTCTCCTATTTCTCTGCTAAATATTGGGTACAAGAGATGCAGTTGTGCTCTAAGCTCTGGGAGAATCCTGACGTGTTTTCTATCAAGTGTCCAACCACACGTAGTTGGGCAGCAATCAAGATTTCTCACGTACGTGGACTAAATTATCCTCATTAAACCAATCTGGGATCTCTAACAACAAATTTAACTTGCTATTGACAAGGCCGCTATGTATCCCTTTTTGCCATGAGCCGATCATATACGTGGCCCTAAACGCGAGCGATATAAGGAAATTTTTTAAACGTTAGGCGATGTCCACTTTCATTCGCCCAACAAATAAATGTTTATTATTGAAAATTAAGATTTTATTATATATTTTTTAAAAATTAATTGATTGTTCCCCTAAGTTTTTTTCTACTTGTTTTGTGTGTGTTTATTCTTTCGTATTTTATTCATAAAGATTATTTTTCCTCCACTACTGACGTTAAATGAAGTCGTTTTGATCAAATGTTTGTTTGTACGGAGGGAGAAAAGTCAACGGTTCTAGAAAAAGAGGAAATGACATGGAAATATGATAAGAGGAAAATGTCATATAATTACTTAATTTGCTGGTTGGAATTAATAACATAAGGTTGACGATTATGAATTTAGAAACCGCGTTTAGAAAATACTTTTCTTTCTTCAGTTGGTGAAAGAAAAGTAGATTATATCTTGAAGTAGAAATGATTGGCATTTGGCAAATTAGAAGGCCAATATTGGAAAAGCAACAAAAATGGCTTGACTACAAAGACAAATACAATGAATTTTCCATCATTTTACCTTTGTCCTCATATCTATTAATTTGTCTTATACATATGTTTCTATATAAGTCCTTGATGATTAGGTTTTTAGCATAACCACAATAATTCACATGATCAAATATAAGGTAAAGTTTGGACAAAATCCTTTACCTCGTATTTATATCTCTTGTGTTTAATAAAAGTGTATCCTATATATTAAGTATATCATGAGTAGTTATGTTATAACCTCCTAATGCTTGTTGTACAATATTATAAAAATGGCTTATTGTACAATATTATAAAGTTGAAGACACCGAAAGAATTAGCTTCGTAAAGAATGTAGATAATTTTCGCCTGACAAAATTCATGATAAACTTGTGAAGAAAACGAATGAACAAGGTAAACTTTCGGTAATTGATCAAATCAAACCGTAATTACATATAAATTAGGAGAAACCCATGTATACCTTTACATAAATGGAATCAAACTACTCGATTAGCAGCGGTAGAATCCTCAAAATGCATTGAGAGATTGCATTTTGAGGCATAACAATATAATTACATAACAAAACAACCTTGAGGATTCTCTTCACAAAAGTAATCACATCTACTAACATAAGAAGGCTTGCCATAATTGTAATCATATGTTGGTGGAGGTGGAATGGGCCTTCCATAGCCCCCTCCATGATAACAAGGCCCACCTGGAAGCCCATCATAACATGGCATACAGCAATAACCTGTTGGTACTGGTGGTGGGAAATAATGAGCTGGGATCATTTCAGGAGGAGGCGTTATTCGCACCGGCTCCGGCGGAGGTGGGGCTGGTGGTTCAGGAGGGGGCGGTGGTGCTTCTTTGGGCTTTTCTTGCTCTATTGGTTTTGGGTCCTCTTTGGGCTTTTCAGGCTTGGGCTTTTCGGATTTGTACTTAATGTCAATACTTTGAATAGTGTTGCCACCTTTACAACACAACTTGTCACGAATTTTTTCAGGACTACAACATACAACTGTAATTATCACTGTATTTGTCTTTTCATCAACCACTTGATTTCTTATCTCTGTCCAGAAACACACATAAAAGAAGATTAACTCAATATTTCTCTTCTTTTTTTTAATTCGGTCATTGTATTTGCAAAGACTCGAACTGCACCTTGTCATTACCAGCAATATATCTTATCATTATCATGAGCTAAAAAATTTAACATCAAATACATAGGAATTAGTTGATGAGTATATTTATAATAGCTAACTAGCTAGCTAGGGATAGGTAACTCACGAGGAAATTTGCAAAGAATTCTCTTGATTTTCTTGTAGCAACATGGGCATTGAAGATCAACCTTGATCACCATTATAGTTGTCTGATTAAGGGACAACAAGTGAGAGAGCGGTCATAGTTATAATCTTTATCAATGAAAAGTACTCGTACATAATATGTCAAGTTGATTATAATAAATTTATACAAAGATCTTTACATATGATCATCAATGAAATGATATTAATACAAATATCAACAAACACACAATAAAAAGAGATCAAATGAAGGGGATCAAGGGGAGGGATTAGTAAGGACGTTGTTACCTTTTCAGCCGCCATGGCGGATTGAAGAGATATGTGGTAAGAGATCAGAAGGGAGATGAAGAGGATGATGATTATGAGAAAGTTGGGGTTTATTTATTACTCACTAGTCACTACTAATATTCGTGTGATGAAACAAAGTTGAAAATGATTTGAATGATGAACTCATGCACTAAGTAGCATACAACAAATTGGAAGAGAAACTTTAATACTGGACAATGAAATTCATGGGATCCATCAAAATTGTCCTCTATATCTCTAATATGATGGCTTGTTAAAAGTAACAAAAACGAAGGAATCTCATTCTTTGCTATCCCCCATCTCCCCACTACGGCAGGCGCACTAAACCGAAATCTAATCAAAATAACCGAAATTTTAACCTAACCGATTTGTGCCTTCGACGCCTGAGAGAACCGAACTAATTTGTGCCGACCAAATAATCTAACCGAACCGATTTCTAAATTTTAATGCATTTCTCAATTTTCATTTATTATCCTTTCAAGATCAGATAAGATTTAATGCCAGACATTTTAAAGGTTATAATTCTAGATTTAACTTTATTCCATTATCGTATAACGAATAAGATATATAAATCTTTCTAAATTAATAATAATATAGAAATATGTTATACGTAGTTAAGAAGATTGTATCGAATTTGCATAGACCGTATAATTAATCTTAAACAGTTCATTGAAATTACATTTAATTGGACGGCCTAGACTCCACTTCAGCTTCAAGCATAATAGTCAAAAATTTGCCTTCAAACCGAAAATTAGCCGAAGCGAACCGAATCGAACCGAATCACGAGGCTCTCTACTGGCAGAATCGACGAACAGTGCCTCGATTCTAATTTAACTCAAACTAACCGAACCGATCCTCAGTATTAATACCCTATCCCCACCCATTTGGGATGGTGCATGTGCTAGCATTGTTGATGCCTACACCTCACTTTTATATTTTTGTTGTGAAATAAAAAAAATAAAGATTCGATAAATAAAAGTAGTGAAGAATCGTGTAGCTACATCGTTTTCCAGATTATATGTCGACTAAGCTAGATGACAGAACATATTTGATTAATTACTCCCTATGAGTTTTTCCATATAGCCGACTTAGTTTTTTAATCAATTATTCAAAAAAATAACTATGAACTTGTACAAAAAAAAACTTATGCTATTAGGAGTAATACACATCAATTATAAATATTTTCTTAATTAAGTATTAAATAATCTAACCTCTAAGTCAATTCAAAAATATCATTACAGTGGTAAAATTGCATACTATTCAACCTTTACATACGAAAATTCCGGCGGGAGTTTCTTATGATACATTGAAGAATCAAACTAATGTTCGAAGCATTTGTTCAAACATTTAGCTAAACCAGTCAGTTTACACCCCCAAAATGCCAACCTACTAACCAAATAAAATTCATTCTGTTCATCATGGAAGTGCTTATAAGTTCTTCCAACAGAGAATAACAAGAAACAATCCAACAAAATACTGAATGAAACGAGAAGCTCAATGTCTATTCCATAACAAGATGTAGATAGTACTGAAAACGTAAAAAACCTCTGCCATCAGATGCAGCAAGGAGTCGATCGAGTAACACGCCATGGTCTTAGGCAGACTAGTAAACCAATCTGGATCGAGCCATACCTAAAACAAAATGTAAAAGAAACAAACTTATAGGAAAGGAGTAGAACAAAAATGTACTAAACTACAAGAAAAAATTAAAAGTAATATAATAAAGTGATATATCATTAAGCGTGTAAACCTCGATTTGGACATTGTACAAAATGCAATATCTGTCTCTTCCTCATAGACTTTCCAACCTTTTGTGTAAACCTTTCCAATCATTCGTTCTACCATGGAGTAACAAAGAAATAGTGCATGTTCAGAGTATCGCGGTCCATGAATATCTTTCACTTGAGGTGCGACGTTCTTTAGGAACTTCTCATGTAAGTACTCGGGTGGGATCCTCACTTGAACAGGCGGTCAAGAACAGCTAAAGCATGACAACAGAGAATTCTATCACGCTCAAACTTATTACAGCTACAGTTAATTGTCCCATCTGCAAGGTATGCACGGACGGTCTTGCACATCCCAAAGGGAAGCTTAAAAACTTTACACTCAACCATGAATCCTCCTTCTTCAACAGACTCGATAAAATGAGTAGTAGAAAGATACTGAGAATTCATGTACTCCTTCTGAAACATGTCAGCATTATTTGTAACTTAGATCTCCTTTGCATGCCTTAGAAGCGGTGCACCTACTTGAGCATCATCTGAGTAGTCTTCGTCTTTGCCTTCATCATCTTCAGTTGCAGATGTGTAGTGTTCTTCAAACTTCTTTTCATGGAGACTCCTATTGATGGACCTTTAATTGGAAACGAGAACTGATTAAAAACTTCAGTTAAGATGACGACTTGCACAATTGTTGGTCAGCAGAACATTATACCTAGTATAAAGATACAACATTATAGACTCCTCATACTAAAAAGGGCACTGGAGGATGTACTATACTATTATTGTAATCCTACAAAATTTAGATCCAGAATAGGATAAGAACCAGATAGTTTGGTTTCTAGTATCATCAATAAAACATGGAACATTATGACAAGAAATAAATTTAGTTGGAGTATGAAAGCAGAAAAGATAATTTGAAGATCTAAACAACAGTTCTGAGATGTAAAACCAATACTTATCTTGATCCAATAAACAGGACATCCAGATTCATTGGTTTTGGGGATGCAAGGACAGTCAAATACACACATATCAGTTTAAAATTGATAGCCATGTTTCGATTAAGAGTTGATCACTTAGCTTGAGAGTACCGCAAACTCTAAATATTTATTTACCAATACCTGTCACATTATTCTCCTTGATAACCAACAAGACTATTATGCAATAACACAATTACCATAATGAGAGAATTATGAGTACATTTTTATGATAACTTACTTGTTCGGAAAATTATCATCAGAGGAGCATCGTCCCTGCTTGTGGTTTTTTGCCTTTATGACACTCAATTTAGTAGCAAGAATCTCACTTTTCATCCTCCACTTTAGTAAGTAATGCTCTGGGATCTGATCAATACGCATACATTGAAGAATGTACAGAGCATGACAGCAAAGGATTCCAGTAACCGAGAAATAATTACATGAGCAGGTCACTACTTGTTCATAGAAGAATGCTAGAACTCTACGATGTGTATTAAAATGGCCCAGCTTGACTTCGTATTCAAAAACGTCATCATTATCCCTTGTATCGTCAACAGAAAGAGCAAGAGATTTCTTATATTCGTGCTTAAATATACAGAAGCTCTTCTCTGAGTAAACTTGCCTTGCGTGATTTAGTAAAGGTTCATCATCTGACGATTCATCAGTACTTGGGGTATCATCACTGCAAGCAGGAGATTAAGAATAAGATAGGAATTACATAACATTTGCATGAAAATACAGAAACTTGAAGATTTATTGATACATTAAACCTCGGTGATCTCAGCTGAAAGCATTTCATAAATAATAGAGTCATCGAACTGAGAATGGTTTCTTTATGTGGTCAAATACATAATGGCAGACGAAATTAATCTCCTTCAATCCATAAACTGATCAAACGAGAAAGGTAACTAGTTCTGTTAATCATCAAATGCAGCTTAATGCCACGATGGTAATGTGAAGTGGGGGTGGGAGAGGGCACCATACATACTCACCTAATAATCAAGTCAGCTAACTATCACTATACCACACAGCAATAAAGCGAGATCCATTTTAAATCGGCAGCATATAGAACTAACAAAAATAATCCATACATAAGACATGAAACCAACTACATCAAGGAGCCCTTCTTTCCTTCCCGATTTGGTTGTCATGTTTCCATTTTAAGTGAACTCACTATGTCAAATTTTCATCCTTTAATACTGCAATCAAGTAACGTTTTTCATATTTGTATGAAATCAAAATTGAAAAAGTTAAAACGTTTCAAACAATTCGACAATTTAGGAAGGAAGGAAGTTCTTATGGGGGCAATGGCCCTTCACTATAGCATATAGGACAATCAATTTATCTATAACCTTTACAAAACTTAGGACATCAAAGATGATTAACTCGTTAATAAAGCATAGCATATTATATGAGAACACGATATCCTAACCCGTCATTTTCATCTTCGTCTTCTTCACCATCCTTGTCACTTCCATAACTCTCATCATTCACATATTCCATTTCGCTATCACTATCCTCTCCGTCTTCAGACATATTTTCACCATCATCCCCGCCATCTCCATTACCAGCACCCCCATCGTTTGGAGGACACTTACCATCATCATTTCTACCAAAATCCTTATTTTCTCTATAAAACTTAGTAACCCCACCAAAGAAATTCAACAAAATTCTCTCATCGACCACACATAATTTCAAAATAACATACAGAATATGTTAACCATGTAAATAGTTGCATATTCAATGCATCACCAGAAGCTTGAGGTATCCCCATCTCTTAATAACCAATTCTGCAAATTAAGCACAAAATGCAATTATTCTACTAAATTCAATTATAATTTAAATTTGCAAACAATATGGCTTACCAATAAAAAATAATCAACTTTGATTATAAATAAATCTTATTTAAATATTCTATTATTAACCTGAAACATGATAACACACGAACATGCAGTGCATAGTAACTAATTTTACTATTTTTTATATAAATACAAAACTAAACAAATGAATTACTCCGTCTAACTTAAAAATTAGATTGAATTTTCGTTGAATAAAAACCCCTACTTAAATCACTTTTTTGAATATTCAGAATTGATTACTATATTTTCTATAAAATATTTATAATTGCAAGATAGAGTCCTAATTTTTTTAGTTTCTTCTAATTTCCGCCACTTAACATATTAGTTTCAACGTCATGACGTGATGTACTATTAACGTAATAATTATGATTCGACTTAATTAAACTAACGATTAAAACTACAAAATTGTTAATTTTTATAATTACAAAATTAAATTTGAAGCAGAGCAAAAACTTACAGTGAAGAAGGAGATTATTATGAGTAAATTTTAAGTGTTTAGGGTAAAATATTTTTTTAAAGTTTGATCATATGGTTGCGTTTTTATAGAGGTAAATTGGCGGGAAATTTAATTCTTTTTTATTCCCATTTGTATTTATCGCTTCAATCGTATATTCGTATCCCTATTGGGTCGGTCTAGTGGCATAGTGGATTAGTGGAAAGAAATCAACAAAATCTTGCAAAAAGCAAGGGGGTAATAACAGCATTTATATCACCTTTTCTTAAAAAAATCCTACAATTTAATATTTTTTTTATTTTTAGCGATTTCAATCTATATTATAATATTTTCCTTTCAAAATAAATGATTATCTAGAAAAAATTTAATTTTTCATAATAGTTGATTGTTTATAATTTCAATGTGTACCTTTTTGTTGGTGTTTGTAATCATATTAGTTCTAAACTTAAATTTAATACCTAATCCTTAACGCTACTCTGATCATAAAAAACAATAAACAAATTGGTTACAAGTGTACCTTTTGCTTGATCAAATCGTAAAGGTTATGAATCAATCGTCAACAATTCAAAGATAAGATTCTAAGATTGTCCACACCGATAAATTGTCGAACTGCCTCGCACGCCTACTAACGATTAAAGTATAAACTAGGAACAAAAGATCAAGAAAAATCTTGCTTTGCTTCTTGGGGAATTTCAATTATTTGGTTTTTTGTGGGAGAGAGAGTTTTTTTATTTCTTGTAAAAACCAAAAATAATGAAAGCAATGACATTACCAGAATTGCTGCTGACTACCACTCCTAAGTGCATTAAAACACACGTAGTTTTACGAACCAAATCCTACCTAAACCGGCAACTTTTCATCATCCTAAATCGACCTTATTACCGTCATAACTGAATGAAGTTCGAAATTTTATGGCTCGATTTTCCATTCCAACGCTTTCTTCAACTTACAGCCAAATATTAGGTATTTATAGCATTACTATTAAACACATGAGTTTTAAGTGTTAATGCACATTAAACACATTACTATTAAGTTTTAGCATTACGAGTTTTGGAATTTTAATGCATTACTATTAAACACATTACTAAACCGCCTTAACCAAATAGTATTTATAGGTCATATTATTCATATAAATATAATAATACATCACAAAGGGTTTACGGCATCCATCAAATATAAATCATATTATACTACGATGTGGGATCAATGTATATATTCAAACATACATAGTAATGGATGAAACAATAAATAGGCACACACGTTGCATGTCATTAATAATCATTCAATGAAATAAACTATTTAATTAGTTCAAGTGTAAGGACACTAGTAATCTAATCCTAATGTTCATTTAATATTCAATATTAAATCATCTAGCATTTTCCAAAAAAAATACTAATATTACAGCTTACGTTGATTAATTCCTTAAATTATGTCATAAATCTAAACTCTACTTATCTAATAACTTATGTCTCGATCCTAATTAAATTTAATTCGAAATGTCATTATTAGATTCAATTTAAAATTAGAATTTAATTGGCCTAAGTCCATTAGCCCACTCGATTCTAAAAAATTAATATTTAGTTCTTAATCTAATTAGAACTAATTTTAATGTGATTCAAATAACTGATTAAATTAATTCTCATAGAGAGATTGATTAAATCAATTCAATTGATGTCCGATAAATCAATTTTTATAAAAATCCATCGAGAATCGAATTTGGATCAAACCAAAATTCAATTGATACATTTAATAAATTAAACGGATCAAACCAAATAACCCAAACAATCGATTAGTCAACCGCAAATTAAGGCCCAAATTAATGTCCAACCAACAAGTCAACCGACCAAAACAACTGACACGCCAGTAGGCACGCTGATTAGTCGATTGTAAGTACGCTGGTATGTTATTCGTCATGCATGTAACGACACGCCGGGGCACATACCGGTCAGACATGTCACCACGCTGTATCGCTACTGGCCGACCATATCCCGGTCGGGTCGAGTCGGTCATCAAACCGTTTGCCCGAGTCAAACGAAGTCAATATCTTAAGGTCAACCGAGTCAACTCGCTGACTTTTTTCAACCCGTGAAGTTTGCCGATCGCCACCAGGCCGATACGGCAATTTAATTTTTTTCCTTTTCTATTATATACGATTCTGGGTAATGTATCCGATGGCTTTTACCAAGCTTCAATTAAATTCGTAAAATTTCTTTAAAAATCATAATCATTATTTGAAGATTTTTCACATTAAAATATTTCAAAATTATTAACTTTTAATCATATTTAATATTTTATCAACATAACTAACAATGTTAATTAAAAATATCATAAACCAAAACTAAACATGCAAAAACAATCCAAAATTAAGCAAAATGTTTTCATGCTTGTTTACAATTGTAATCACGTGAACCCGAGCCTCGAGGCCATTGTTGTTGTTGTTAATCATATTATAAGTTCTAAACTTAAATTCGATACGAATCCCGTAACCTCATCAATGAATTGTACAAAAATAATAAATAAAATTGGCTACAAGTGTGTACTTTTTGGTTGATCAAATTAGAGAGGTTGGCAGCGGAATCGAATTGCTCACAATACCCAAAATAGAGTATCTCTAAGATTGTCCACACCGATAAATTGTCGAACCACTTCCATACGTCTACCAGAACGATTAAAGTATAAACTAGGAACAAATATGAATTTCGCTATTTGGTTTTTGTGAGAGTGAGTTTTGATATATTGCAAACCAAAAATATGAGTAATAACATTATTGTAATTGTGTTTGATCATACCACTTAAGTGTATAAAACACAATACGCTTTAAGTGAACCAAATCTTACTCAAACTCCACTTTTTATCATCCCAAAACCACCTTATTAACATTATAACTGAAGTCGCAGTTCGAGCCTTATGGCCTCGATTTTCCGTCCGAATGTTTCTTCACTTACACTTTAAACTGGGAAGCTTATAAACATATTATTATGTAGTTCATTTATCAGATGGCATAATTCTAAGGACGAATTGACAAGAGTAATATATTAAATATTATTAACCAAATATTATATTTAATTTATATATATATATATAACTCGGAATGCATTAAATCTCCATTGTATTAATCTACGACATTTTAATAGATCCGATTTCTCATATTTTTAACACTTTTATATCAAATTTTAGCTTTTTATAAAACTAATGTAACTTTTCACAATCTGTTAATAATAAATTATTTTTCAACTAAAAAATCATCTATTTTGAGAATGAGGGATTAACTTTTAGGGGATATGATGTGATTGTAAGAGTTAAACAATTAAAAAAAGGAAAGAGTCAATGCTAATTAATACAAATTTTACAACAATAATTCTAATTAAGGGATTGTATATGCAACTACACGAAAAATGGAATGTTCAATAATCACCTATCAAATCAATAAATTAATAATTCAAAAAATTATAATGTTAACGAATTCATCTTAATAAATATTTGGTGTGATTCAATATTCTCTTCAGTATTGTATCTCATCTAGAATTTATTTGTTGCATTTGACAACTCGAGATGCTTGAAAAGTAGGTTGACTGATTTTTGAGAAAACTAATCATCTTTAAATTTCAATTTATAAATTGAGTTATTTGTTTATATAAATCTTATCTACTTCAACTGCATTATTTTGATTGTAAATACTGAATCTCTCAGGTCACACAAACAATAATACATGTAAAAGAGATTTAAAAAAAACTAATGCCACAAATATTGATTATGATGGGATCGATTCATACAACACAACATATATACTGGGTATATTTGATTGTTCATACAAAGATACATAATACAAACATTACATTGTTCCATTATACATAAGATAAGGAAATTGTGTTTTTAATAAGCTCGATTCGTCTCATAAGATCGAGATCGAGATTGATTCAAGCCATGGAGTATATAATAAGTTCCTTAAACTTCTAATTGCTTCAAGATATTATAGTCTAGAAGTGGAACATGATGAAAGTCCAGTAGTGATCTCAAAAGACAATGTCAACAAGATCACTATTATCAAGTCTTAAGTCCTTCACGGCCTTAGCTTCTTATTCATACATTATAACATAAACAATCCTTAGAATACAAATCATATTTGTATCCATATTTTAACATGCACTGAGGTCTTTCTTTGACTATTCCAATTGTAAAATTACTAGTTGGTATGCCAAAGACAGCACCACCAACGCATAAGCCAAGAATGATTTGCCCAGAAGCAACCAAAAATATGTAATATTGGTTGCCTCAAGAACGGGATCCGTGTCCAATGTTTAGACATGAACCCCAAGTTTCCATTGACATCATATCCCTAGGTTGCAGCAACGACCAGTCGTTGCTGCAACCCACTTACTAGCAAGGACAAGACTACCATGCCCAGAATTTGCCGTATTTGGCATAGGTTGAGAAGATTGCCAAGGATTATTCATTGAGAAGAAATCATAGCAGTCTTGCCCAGAGAAAATGCTAGTAATCTCTGCCCCGGAATTATATGTCATCCCCGGGATCACATTTACTTCCTCCATGGAATCTATATTTGTGCGATCAGATTGCATAATCTCAGAGTTCTGGGATCCTGTAGGTTGATAATTTTTTTCATTTTTTTTAGTCATTTTCTTTTTATTGATTGTACCAACATTGACATCCAACTTCTTTGTGTTAAGGAAGCGCCCTCCGGAACCTCTAGGACGGCGCTTAGCATGGAGATGGCGTGATAGGTGCATAAACGGCTGTGAAGAAAAGAAAAATAAACTAAATATCATAAAAATTGGAGTCTAGATCAAATGTTACAGTTTGTGTAACCTTTGAAAATAAATGGTTCAACTATGGTTTATATAATTTGACCGACCTTTTTTTGTTTGACATGCTTGATTTTTTTCACGTCCGCTTTTGCACGAAATTGTCTGCGCCTGAGTATGCCATGGTATTGCTTTGCATTAACAAATATTGGACCACCATCTCTAGTTAAATCCAGAGGTAGCATCATGCGACCCTAACGATAAGTATCATAAAAAGGGAACTTATACGTAATATTCGGAGTATTTATTACTTTAATATATAGAATAACTGGCGAAACTAGAACTTTATATAAAGGGTAAAGAAAGGAATACCAGCAAAATAAATAATACTCGTATATATAAACACGGAGGGGCAAACTAAATAGATTTTTTGGGAAAAAAATAGTTTTCTTTTCCTTTTTAAAAAATTTATGATGGGGGCGATATATTATATAGTAGGCTTAGGTGCAAACTATTCATATTAGTAAAAGAAATGAACATTTGTGACAACATAATTCTTTTTCCATTAGAATCGAAAAATAGTACTACGTATGTGCTACTAGCTAAAGTAAACGAGGGATGTGGGTGGGCTCAAGCTTGTTCTAGTGGTTTTAAACAAGTAATACTCTCTCCATTTCACAAAGATATTGTCTAAATTTGACTTTTTATTCATTTATTGAATTTTGACCGTAGATATTTTTATTCGTATTGTATAATACTTGATGAAAACTATATCAATGAAAATTACATTTCAAACTCTTTCCATTAATATATTTTTTATAAAATATTATACAACACAAACAAATATATTTAAGATCAAAGTTTGAAAATTACAATTATTAAAAAAAGTGGATAATCTTTATAAGATAGAGGGACTAATATGTACCAAGCAAAATATTTTTAATATTCGTTCGAATCCCACAAATAAATGAGCAATATTAGAGTTTAAAACTAACCGGAAATGGAGAAACTAATTCGCAGAAGGCTTGCTTTTCTAGCGGATACTTGCCATAAACCTAAGTAAAAAAGGTATTATTGATAAAATCATTAAAGGAGAAATAAAACATACTGCAATAATAATAATGTACCAAAGCTTGACCAAATCCTAGCTCGTGAAGACCTTGATAATCCAAGGACTTAACAGCCTGAGCTCTGCCCTCCCCATTTCCTTGTATCCTATGACCATCTGATGAAATTTATTATGGGAGTATATATTTAAATGAATTAGCTTAGCTTACAAAACATGGTGTAAGAGAATGATTGGGTGTTGTACTACCTCCATCCCAAATATTTAGTAAGATATTTTAATACTTTGGATTAATCGTACTTTATGATCTTCTAGATTTATCTCAACTTATTATCTTCATCACAATTTACCGGAATCTTTCTAATAATTTTTGTGTTATGGTTGTTCTATAACCTTAAAAATAGGCGTATCTCATACTATTTCCATCTTCCCAATTTAGCAAGATGTATTTATTTACATTCAATTAAAATTATTATTCATTTTTAATCCTAAAGTAATTTTATCATAACCCGTGTATCATGCACCTAGGCAAACAAAGCCAACTAAAGTACTTAGACATTAACACTCATTTTTTAAATAAACGAAAGCCTATGTTTCTTTCATTCTTGATCTTATATTATTATTTTACATGTAACTATATAAAGCAACACAAATCACTTTTCCTATTAAGCAAAGAAGAACAATACTATAATCATTATTGTCTAAATTTACCTGAAAGAAGATTGAAATGAGTGGCATTATTATTGTTGGGTTTTCCCTTGACAGAGGTAGGTGATAGTCCTTCACTAGCAATGTGTTCCACAAATGAAGTCTTCAATTGAGCACTAGAAGAAAAGTCAATTCCAATTCCATTTCCCCAGCATGGCCTCATCACTGACACTGAAAGTGAACCACCTCCAATTTGTGGCCTCATCACTCGGAATCTACCACTTTCTTTCTCCTTGGATATTAAACCTTGATGCATTCTATTATTGGCCATTTTCACTGCACCCTATGCCATTATTCAAAATTAGTACATACTTCTATCAACACATCAACAAGAACTATTCAAAATAAAATTATTACCATAAAATGGTAAAATAACTATTTATGTTACCATTCTTTAATTTTTATGATGGAAAGAAACTAATTCATAATTACATATAAATAAAAACTCCAAGCCTTCTTGAGTTCAAGAAAATCAGGACAAATTTTTGAGTTCAAGAAAAGTAGGACAAATGTTCCATTGAAGTCTGAAGACATAAATCTAAAACTCCATATGTCAAATTCTATACTTCATTGTTGAACAGTATATTGATATGATATTTTACGATAAAAAAATTCCAAAAAATATAAACCAAAAATAAATGTGATGAGGGAGTTAGAGAAGCCAGATTGGTTAAAGAGATCAAGAAAAGGGTACAAATAACAAGGTGAAGATATAATTGGAGAGCAAGTGAATTGACTTCCAAAGTGTTTGGAGAAGAAAGAGGGAAATAGGAGACAAGAAGTACATACCTTGTTATTCGCCGAAACAGTGACAATTTCTATGTTGAAAGCAGGAGGACAGCAACAAGAAGAAGAAATAGGGAAGAAAACAATCCTATTCGCTAGCTATGAACTATATATGTCGGTACATACAATTTTAAGCTCATTAAAAGTGAAGAAAATGATGTACTTACACCTATAACTAGAGATAAAAAAGAGATATCTACCTTCTTCAAAGTGATCCGAATCACATAACTGTTATAATTTAAGCGCCCAACTTAATCACCAAACCTAAGCAAACAATGATAACGACAAGAGTAAACGCGAAAATAACACGATTTATACTGCCCCTCAACGCTAAAAGACGCCCTGCCGCTATCAAATCTACTAAAAAACCAAATGCAAGATCAGCATAACTGTCCAATAAAGAACACTAATCGAGTAATACTTATAATACAAGATTCTCAATCAAAAGCCCTGCCAAATATTATCACTTAATTTATTCAATAATACTTCAAGAAATTGCTTAGGATGATTTATTTCGTGATATAAACATATAAAAAAACCTCTATATATAAAACTCTAACCTAACTCACTCAACCGCCTAAAGCTTCAACCGCTACCATCGAGACCATCGAGACCTCAGTCTCGAATGCCTCTATACAAATCCCGGGGTCTTACAAGATCGAGATTCCCCCATCGCACTGGTGGTCTGGGGATGGAATTTTTCTCAAGACCAAAAAATGGTCTTCATCTTCAACAATCTTCCACTTGAAGACATTTTCAAGTCATTATCTTCAAGCACCGTTCTACAATGTACTTCTTCGGGGATTATTTCGCTTCGAAGATTAACCTAAGTTACCCACAACTTCTGGGCCTCGCTTACCACTGTGAACATATCCGCCTCGGATTCCGATCCCAAATCTTCTCGCTTGTAACTTCATTCTTCAATATAGATCGTATGTAATAGTACCTCGCCCCATGTGCTTCGTCCTGGGCATTTAAACACGGAATTTTTTCACGTATAAATCGCACTCGACTATCACAAAGACAACGACATTACCATGCTCAAGATTCAAATTCTCCTTCCGGTAAATTTCACAACCATATCATCTCCTTCACAGCCTTTCCACCATATAGCAAATACAATCCAAAAACCAGACAATATAGGTCAGTAAGTTGATTCCACACCCGCAATACTCCAAACGTGAACACATATCCACTAGTAGATTTTCTACTATCAACATCACCACCATCACATCATTTACATATCCTATCAACCCCATATCAGATTTTTGGAAACACAAAGCCTTTTTCAAAGACTACTATTCGTATCTTAAAATTCACTTCCACAAATTCTCCCAGCAACACCCTTCCTCGGGTTAGATTATTATATCTACTAACAACTCCACTGCATAATATCAGCTCCACAAGACGCTATCAGCATACATACATCACCTAACGCAAAACGTAGCGCACCTATCCATATACACTAATTCATCCTCACTTTAGGTAATCGTTTTAATCGATAGCTGAAATGAGCAAATGATCGGGTACTAACCGTTTTGCATCCACTAAGCCAACCGCTTGATCACCTTCTTCAGGTATTCTTCTTGTGTCAATCTCAGAGAATCCCGATCTCTGATTATTCTCATCCCCAGAATTTGCTTAGCTTCACCTAGGTCTTTCATTGTAAATTCCACTGATAACTCTTTCTTCAACATGTTTATTTTTTTTGCAAATCAGCTCCCACTATCAACATATCATCAACATAGAGGAGTAGAATTACATAATCTTTTTCAAACCTCCTCATGTAACAACAGTGATCGGTCTCACAACTCACAAACTTCAACCTCTTCATAAAATTATCAAAGGTAATGTTCCACTGCCTTGGAGCTTGCTTCAAGCCATACAAGCTCTTCCGAAGTTTGCAGACCAAATTATCTTTCCCTTTAACCTCAAAGCCTTGAGGTTGCTTCATGAATATTTCTTCATCCATATCACCATGTAAAAATGCGCTAATTTCTATCCATTGGGCGTGATTATCCCTTTATTACCAATCTAAGAACAGCTTCGATTACACGCTTGACAACGCATTATTTCAAGTAGTTAATACCTTCTTCTCAAGTTGAAATTCCTTGACAACTAAATGAGCCTTGTATCAAGCATTTCCATCATGTTCTTCCTTGATTCGGAGCAGACCCATTTGTTCGCAATATTCTTTTCGCTACCGGGGTTTAACCAACTCCTGCGTCATATTTTGTCATCAATGACTCCATCTTCCTCTTTTTCATCTCTAACTCTCACTTAATCAGATCATCACATCAGACTATTTCATCATAACCTATGTCGCCTTTAATCGCTAACAATGTTAAGCTAAAGCAGATGAGCACATCTCCGAGTCAAGTCCGTCAGTTTTCCGATCTTCTAGGACACGGTGCTTCGCCTTGAATAGTATCAGTGTCTCCTTAACTGGCTTATCTCCTCCCCATCGCTACTCAACCTCCTCCGCAGATGACATGTCGTACAAAGGATCTTCAGTTTACTTTCCGGGAACAAAAAGTACGATCTAAGATATGTCACTGAAGAAACCGAGTCACGCTCACTGCTGCTTAACTTCACCTATTTTGGCAAACGGTGAATTCTTCTTCCACTTATTTCTCCCCCTCCAACACCTTCCTGCATCTTTATATAACACCTATTCACTAAAGACAACATTCTTACTACGACGATCTTCCGGTTCTCAAATCATGCAACCGATATCCCATCTCAGACGCTACAACTGAATAAATAGCAAATGTTAGATTTCAGATCAAGTTTACTTCTAGCATTTGCATCTACATGAATATAAGCTAAACAACCAAATACTTTCTCAGAAAGATGTTTTACCTTCTTCAACTCCACATTTCGTCGAATTTGAAATCCGCAGGATCGAGAATCCTCGTTAATCAAATGCTATTGTATCGATTGCATCAAATTTTAACGCTCGAGGTGAGCCAGAATGTGTAACCTCAAACTCCGAGCACGCTCCATTTAGCGCTTTTGTTCATCCTTTCGCCTACCCGCTCGCTGGGATGTTCCGGAATAGTCTTCGTGATTCCTCGATCCCGTTTCAACACAATGTTGTTTCAAATCATCATCAAGTATATTCACCCCCATTATCGATCTCAAACATTTCACTTTCTACCCGCCTGTTTCCTCAACTATAGCTTTCCAATTCTTTAAAGACACAGATTCTTTAATTTACGCTTAGTTAAATAAACCCAATTTTCCTTAGTTGCATCATTAACAAAGCGTGACATAACATAACGAACCTCCCACAAAACCAACCGACGTGTGTCCCCAAACATAATACGCTACATCCAATCCCAAATTTCATTAGGACTTAAGTTTAACTCCAGCTTTAACAAACCGACTTTCTTTCGGCTACCTTAACACAAATCTCAATACGCATATGATGATCACCAGATTTTAACTCAAGTATCAAATTATTTGAGACAAGTACTTCATACCCTTTCTCGGCTTCATGTGACCCAAACGGACAAGGCCACAACCTTGTCTTCGAACTCCTCCAACGCCTATCATCCTCTCAGACTTCCCGTAAGGGGTACGCAGTACCCATCTTTGACCTCGAGTCATTTTCATTGACTCCAATGCCACTTCCAAATTTAAGTTATCACCGAATCATTGCTCGATAGCCATTCTTATCCAATCGACCAATGTGTAAATCAAGCTATTCACTTGCTTTGGTACATGTGTTACTTTTGTCAATTTCCAAGTAGAACCATTTGATAGCTTCAAGTTTACATCTCCCATACCCACAATATTCAATGGTTCACCATCGCCAAGACGAACAACTTTACCTCCGCTATATAATTCAACATTATATCCCATTAGCGTAGTATGAACGATGCACCATAATCCAGATCAAGAATCGGAGCAGAACAATCAACCGACAAGAGTAGTTCATCCGCGTAGTCATCAACAAATATCGACGAGCCACTTAAGCGCTGCTTTTCCCGACCACCGTGTTTCAAGCAGTTGCTTCCTCACGGGATCTCGGCCTCACAACCCCAACACCTGCAGCACGCCCTCCAAATTTAGACTTACTCCTACCTCGATTTTGACTCCATTTATTCTTGCTATTTACCTCATCCCGCCTCCTACCTCTTTCTACATTTAATGCAAAACCTTTTCTCCCAGTTAACACGCTTATGCGCATTCTTCTGCACAAAGAACACCTACGCATTCTACCTTGCCTCCAACTTCTATCATTACCTACCGAAGTTACTAACCGCACTCTCATCTGCCCTCTAACTATTCGCGTAGACGCCAATAATATCAATGCTTCTAACTCATCATCAAAATTCACCGATACAAAGAGATAATTGATTTATCAAACTATCGTCATTGCGCCACATAGCATTTATCCGAATCCTCAAGTGAAACAACCTGCTTCATTAATCATACCTATCATAGTCAATGGCTTCTCATACGTATTCCGGCAATGCTTCATCAGCCTTTGTCGCAATCTTCTTAGCAACATTACCGACCACGCTTCGACAAGATTGCCTAATACACCCAAGACCTACCTAACGGCTTGTTCACTTATCGATAATCTCCACACGAAATCTATCCCATCAAATTTCTACAACATGCTGGCCACTCCTTCGCTCTTCGCCATCGATTCTCGCATTTCAATAAAACATAGCTCGATACTAATTGCTGCGGACTTAAGTGCCTAACTTAATCACCAAACCTAAGCAAACAATGATAACGACAAGAGTAAATGCGGAAAATAAATAACACATGATTTTATACAAGTCCCCCGCCAACGCCAAAAGTGCACGCCTCAGCTGGCTGCCAGAAGAATCCACTGTAAAACCAAATCCGGAAGATCGTTACAATCACCTAACAAAGCCTAAACACTCCACCGAGTAACACTTTGCACAATATTCTCAATCACAAAGCCTCACAATATTATTGATTTAATTTATCTCAATATTCACTCAAGAAATTATTTAGATGATTATTTTATGAGTAGAAAACATATAGAAAACATCTATATATAGGAAAACTTAACAACTTGACTCAAAGTTGGCAACAAATGTAGTCAAAACCGCCTTAAAATAGCTTCACCAAGGCCACCATCGGCACTTATCTCAATGCCTCTATACAGCCTCGGGGTATTCTCGTCTATCGAGGTTTCCCCATCGAGACTGGGGTCTCAAGGAATTCTTTTTTTCTTTCTCAAGACAAAAAATAGTCTTCTATCTTCACGCAAGCCGCAGTTTCAGAGCTCAAGTCCCCCGACCATCAAGCACATCCCACAATTGACTTCTGCATGCCAGAACAAGGATACGAAAGTAACGATCTTTCGGTTGAGAGTTTCAACCTTTTGAGATAAATAGAGACACATCTTAAAATATTTCGATTCAAATAAATGATATGATTAATATTGATAATATTTCATTGATATTATTCATACCATTAAGATATATTTTTTTTTAAAAGTTCACTACATATATAAAAACTCCAAGGTTAAATATGATTGACCTAGAGAAATTTTGAAATGGATGACCCACTACTGGAAAGTTTCTCAGTAGGGAGATGTGTGAAGACAAAATATATTAGAAAGACCTGTGATAATTTGTGAAACACGTTAACCAAATCTAATAATGTACCGACCTATACTAGGTTATAGAACCTATGCCAGACATATAGATCAAATTACTATAGTCTATCAATCCAATTTGACAGAGCAAATCCATTTTAAATCAATAACTTACTTGTGTAAATTTGAGTTTTTCAATCAAAAAATTTATACTTTAAGGTATTAAGTATTAAATACTTATATGTCAAAATTTAGAATTTTATTTAAATACTTAAATCAAAATTGATTTTTTTTAAATTGTTCAGTGGAATCTGTTTTCTAAATTGAGATGAATATATTCTATTTTAAGATGCATAGAACAAATAAATTATTGAAACAAAACTTCAAAGAGTCTTTCATTGGTTACAGCCGTGTATGTAGTCCTGTAGTGTCTGTACGCATTATCCTTGGTTCCTTACCATCTCTCCCTTTCCACTACTTTAAATCAAAGTTGTACCAACACTTATTGCCAATTCCATTCATTCATAAGGCTTGATACCTTAAATATATTATTGCAAAAGAAAATGGTACTACCAAAAAATGGGAAATGAGCGCTGCTACTTAATTCAAAAAGTAATAGTCATCATCAAAAGGTACTTTAGTAAAAATGAAAACCATAGCATAACTGTCTTCTGTTTATAGTTGAAGCAGATAGATATAATGTATATGTAGTAAGCATTCTTTATATTTTCTTGATTTTTTTAGCATGTGGACTACACGTTGGTATATGCATGGACGATGTCTAGATAGAAGTTACGGACTACGTATTATTTGAATATTATGAATGTGAATCAAACCTTGGATGATGATAAATAATTATGGTACCAAGTTTTATGTTATTGGGCTGTTTTGGGATACTAATTTGATACACATAAGTTCGATCATATCTATATCTATAGTATTATTATAAAAATTATAACGCGCATACACTTGTTGTTTTGTTTTTTCCTCTTTTTTTTTTGAAATTCACTTAATTAATACTGACATTTAACAAACTCTCCTCAGATAATATTTTGACCTATTCCTTTAATTATAGATGTGTTCTAAATTAATAATCGATGTTGCTCCTTTTTTCATTTTTACAATTATCTCAACTACTGTAGAAACACGATAAATTAATACTCGATTCTTTAATAAACTCTCTAAAATAATATGTTTGGTCAGTCACGACTCGGGGTAGGTGTTGGGTTTTACGGATTAAAATAACATCACATATTATAGAGATCCGAATTTCAGGAACACTAAGAGATTATAAAAATAATAATTCAACGATATATCAGGATGTATCTTACACTCAGAAGTTGTGTGAAAATATGATCGAAAAGTCTTCAACAACTAAAATAGATTGTCTCGGTATCACGCACACCAATCCACTGATCAAACACTTCCTTCACTTTTACTAACAATTAAAGTGCATAATGACTTAGATAAGAAAATCTAAGGTTTTTCTTCCTCATTACAAATGAACAAGCAGGGGCGATATAAGCTGGCTCATCTTTTCTCAAAAAATAAACAATGAATGAACAATTAAATTATGCAACTTAAACTCCCCTTTGTATATAGGCTTCTCACAAAGAATATCTTCTAACTCAAAATCTCATCCCCTAAAAATCAAGGCACCTCCCAAAGAGTTACGACAAACTCTTTAACCTTCACAAGTAAGAAATTTTAGAACTCGGTAAAAAGAAGATTCTATAATCACTTCCCGCCTTTCCTCGATTCATGAGCGCATGGTGATTTCAAATCGAATCTTGCCCCCATTATTTTCATACAGTTACACTTTAACTCGAGAAGTTATAATCGTATTATAGTTTGATATTATTGTTGTGTGTGACCTCTTAGGCTCGATTGACAAGAGTAATATATTAATTTATGTTAATCAAATATTATATTAATATATGCGACATGAAGTGATTTAAGCCACTATAACTCCCTAATAAATATTATTTAGTTAATCATAATATGTCAATTGGTCAAACAATCACATATATATGAACTTTATCTTTTATTTAAATGTAGTGAATCGATTGCATAATTAAATGTCAAGGGCATGTCTATGAGATTCTACATTTCATATTTCAATGTTAGGCTGCTGTCTTTTTACCCGACTCGTTAAAAACTCGATTATTTAATAAACTCTCTAAGATAATATTTTTGGCCGGTCCCAACTCGAGATAGGTTACTAAATTAATAATACGCTAAAATTATAAGATAATATATTTTTGATAATTTTCAACACTAATATTGGTGATCGTAAATCTTTTGATGATATAATAACGGTTAGTCCGTATTAGTTAGTCACTTAGTCCCGTATTTTGGCCATACTAATAAAAAGCAATCAAGATTTGACAAACTACTCATTTTATATTGTTTAATTTGTCGCTCGATCATACATGTTTCTGCTTATTCATCACACATACTAGGTCGATTCATTTCGACACACACGTTTCAAAATCAGTTTTGGTCATTCCATCAAAATGGACGCTAAGTTTGATTTCAGACATTGATAGTGGCAAAACCATAAATACTCATTTGTGAAATAATTTTCAATTTTAATAAATTTCGGGCAAAATATTTATCGCATCCAAATATTAATCTCATTCAAATATTTTATTAAAATTAATAATCTCATCCAAATATTTGCTCCAAAATTTTAATAGAATTGAAAAATTATCTCAAAAATGAGTGTTGGACAATTTTACCCCTGTCAATTTGCCCCCCAAAATCAAACGTAACTTTCTATTCGACAACGACTGCCGGGACACTTCTGAAACATAAAGGATCAATGGATCATTTGAAATATATGTGATCGAATGGTAAATGTTTGTAAAAATACGTATGATCGAACGCAAGCTAATAACCCTTTATATTGATGAAAAATAACTGATGTTTTTTAATGCGACTTTTTATTAGTAGATTTTTGTGATTTAATTACCTTCCCAAAGGATCATCTAACATATTATTGACTTCATGTATGTCAACATTTCATATGGTAATTCTTATATCTCCTTAATTAATTGTATTTACAAAAACAAGTACTCGAGTATTATATATACAAATGTGTGAATCAAGAGTACCTACCGTCCCCAGGTCCTTGTTCGATTCCACGGAGATTTAATCGCTGACGCGCCTCAACCTGTTGTGGATCGAGAAGTCTTCAACCACTTCAATACGAGATTCTTACCTTCACTCGCTTGACCCGGACCACAATCAGATAAGTGGGCTAAGGTGCCGTTATTTAGCACTCTCGCCATTTACCACCGAGCTATTGCCTGAGGCTTGGTATTATATATACATGGTTATTGATAAACGATCGACTAGTTAATAGTTATGTGAACGCCTCCGGCCGGCGGATTTGACTTGTCCAAATAGTTAATTGAAGTTGATCAAAAGTCAAGACTTAATTAATCCTGAATTTGCACTAGTGTAATTGGTAGTGCATGGAATTACAAACTTGTTGCATAACTAGCTCAGTCCCTACTCTCCCGACTTTGCATTGGTGTAATGATATTATTTGTGTAAAAAAGTTACATACTAACTGTTGGATTTTACGGATTAAAATAACATCACATATTATACATATTCGAATTCCAGGAATAATACTAGATTATAAAAACAATAATTCAACAGATATATTTCATGTACCTTACACCTTCTGGGCCAAATTTTAATACGACCGTAGAGTTTCAAACAACCAAAATAAAGTTGTCTCTAAGAAAAAGTCCACACCAACGATTGATCAAACTCTTTCATTCGGTTTTACTGTGAACAATAAAGTGTACAAAGAATTTAGGAGGAAGAAAGTCATGGTTTCTTTCCTCGTTAGCCAACCAAAAAAAGTAGTTGATAGAAGCGGTTGCATCTTTTCTGAAAAGATGATTAATGAATCAGATAATGAAATAATTAAAATGCATACTTTTAAATGTAGCCTCTCCAAATCCTAATTAGGTCCATAGAAAAGCAAAGCCCATCCCCTTTTCCTCTATTGTTTTTCGCCATGGGGGTGAAATTTCATAATTAGAATTTCGCCTCAAATGTTTCCATTTACACTTAACCCTAAAGAGTAATCGTGATTATACGGGAATTAATGCCGTTGTCACAATACGACCCCAGTTCTGATCGACCAGAAAGAATATATTAATTCTACGTTAACCGAACATTATATTGATATATTGACATGAAATTTTAATTTGCAGCTTATCATAACCCCCATCGTCATCACGAAGTTACTTTATGTCAATTGTCGAACAATCGAAAGGCCATATATGAACTCATCTTATTTGAATATAATTAAATGTAATAACCTATGTACAATCAAATCTGTTCAACATGCATATTTAGATCTAATATCTTATATTTCCAACACTAACACAAATAAATACATATACATAAATCGAGACTAATTTGTTCAATCGACTCTCCAAACAAATATCTACAGATAAAATTAATTTTGATAACTTCAACATTATTGTATGTATTAATTGGGCTGTTTGCCTCCCGAACTATCGCTTAATTTCAATTTGTCCCCTCCGAACTATTAGTTCTTTCTAGGATACCCCCTGACCTATTAGTTTGACCTTGTAAACAACAAAATTAATTAATTTACCTCAACACTAATCTAAAGTATGTAGGCACATTTAAAATATTTTACAATTAGAATAAAATCCCACCACTTTTTTTCGACACCCCACCTCCTCCCAAATTTTCCCACTCAAAATTCTCCCCGAACTTCTTCACCAACCACCAATTTTTCTTTTCGACAAACCCCACTTATCCCTACCCCCACCCCTCCCCTAAACTTCTCTCAACCCCGAACTTTCACCAATCATCAATTTTTCTTACACCCTACTTATCCCTACCCCCACCTCTTCCTCTACATCATCCACCAATTTTCTTGACACGCCCACCCCCTCCCCTAAATCCTCCCATTCTGCTGGCTGTGAAAGTTGCGGTGTATCAGCACAAAGAAACACGTGGTTAAGAAAGCCTTCCATTATGAAATATGAAAGTCAGCTATAGTGGGTACTAATAAAAAGTTTTCATTCCAATTACGTGAAATATTTTAAATTGTTCTAATATTTTTTAATTTCTATTTTAAGTAGTCATTTGCTGTGTAAAGTCGAATAATATATCTCGTTCTTTATTATCCCCGAAAAGTTAACTGATAGCTTTAGTGTATAGCTGAAAATTAAATCATAATTCAGGATAAACCTAATTAATTAACATATTATTATTGTAAACAAGAAATTAAGGCCGGAAAATTATTGAACAGGTCTAATACTTAAAATAAGATTATAATAATACAGGAACATGAGAATTTTTTAGTAATAATTTATAGTTATAATCGTTGTCACTGTAGGATTTAAGGAGGTCTGAACTAATATTGTTGCTGAGAGTACTGCCAATCAATTAATCGTAACCAACGATGATCTAATATATATACTTGAATGTATGAATTATTAAATCATTAACTTAAGTTAATGAATAAATTATTGATTCGAAACTTTGTTGATTTTTTGTTGATAAAAAATCAATTAAATTTATTAGATGAAACTATTATTCAAACGAAAAATTATGTTTGCAGTAATGTAGATGGTAGTATATAATTTGTTTGTTTTTGTTTTTTGCTCTGTTCTTATAACAAGTTCCCTTTGGAATTAACCCATGGCTTAAGGATGAGACAAACGCTAGTTGTCCAGTTGACCCACAGACCAGTAATTAAGAAGACAACCTTGGGACAGTTAAGGTTTATTGTTTGCTACATTATGATTCTGATCTCGGAGTATGAATCATTCTTAGCTAATTTATGGTTTGAAATGGAGAAAATGCACTAGGATTTATGCTCAATATTCGAAGTATTTAGATTAAAATTTCACCATATTTATATTTCAGTTTTTCAATGTTAGAAGTATCACCCGTAGCCTAATATCAGCCTGAGCCTCTATCCAGTTGCAGGTTCGATTTCTGACAGAGGAATATATTATACATACTTTTTCAGTTTCGTGCTTCCACCATGTGGGACTTTCAGGTGCTGGCTAGCACCCACTTCGTTAGAATTCCAGAGTTACGTGGCTTCAATGTAATATCCAGGCGAAGACTGTGGTTCATGCAGCAGATACAAACTGTTTTTTTGGAGCTTCGACTCCCATTTGCTTAGCTTAGAATTTAATTAATGTCTGATATTGTATGTAATTTATAATTTTTATTGTAATAAAAAAAATGTTTGAAATATCACATGCAAATTGAATTCGACTTACATATCAAAATTTGTGTAACAAAATAATGTCATTTGTTAACAAGTTATTGACCCGGTCAAAGTAACTCATCCATCAAGATAATCGATCAGTTAAGACCACTGATTAAGGATACATACATAGGACGTTTATAAATAAAAATCAACATGTTGGGTCTTTTGGTTAATTAATTTTCATATATTCCTACCTATCTAACTTTCTTCTTTTAGTAATGGGTGCCATTAATTCTAGGTATGTTATCAGTTCGGTTCAAAACAGAAAAAACCGACCGAATCGAACCGAAATTTTATCGATTTGGTTGGAAAAAAATGAAACCGAACCGAAATGGTAAGAAAAAAATCAAACCGACAAATATTACTCAGTTTCGGTTTTAGCATAAACCGAACTGAAACCGACCGAACTGAACCGAGTATATAATTTATTTTATAACTATTTTAGTTTGAAATAATGAATACTCTATTTTAGTTTGAAATCATGTATTTGTGAATGTTTGAAAGTATCTGTTAATAATCAATGTTATTATGCATGTGTTAGTATTATGTTTGAGGAGTTATAGCATATATCTATTATTGTCATCTGTTTGAAACTGTCTACGGTTATATCATGCATTTGGTGTATGTGTTTGAAATTTATGTGTATTTTATTTTAATTTGAAATCACGAACTTTTTATATTATATTATTGTTATAAAACCGAAAAACCAACTAAGCATGAAAAACGACATCAAGCGAACCGAAATGATTTATATATTTAAAAAATCGATAAAATCGATTTCACACAACCGAACCAAACCGAAAACATCCCTAATTAATCCTCTCTGTGACAATTAGCCTTTCTTCTTTTAAGTAACGGGGGCCATTATTTCAACTCAGTGATGAAAATAATGTGATAATAGCTTAGCTTAATAATTCATCAAATTAAGATAACAAACAATTGTGTGGTAGCTTATTAGCATAACCATCAATTGGGATCATTTGTTTCCGTTCTTGTGTCAATGTCCAACTCATACATACGTCTATATTTATTAAAAAAATTATATAGTGGAGATATCATATTATAAGAATATGCATATGTTAAAATATTGCACTAAATATCTGGAAAAAAAAAAATCTATCCCCTCCGCTTAAACATATACGGATGATAACGTAAGGGGAATAAACAACTTAATTCCCGCAGTCACACACACTCAAAGAGGAAAGAAATATATTCATCAGAATAATTCTCAACTAGAAGTATAATAATCATTTTCATATTCTAATAACATTTTGGTCTTAGAACATGTATATCAACTTTTTTAAAAATTTCTTTAAAATACACTTCAAAATATCATTTTTCTTTTATTTTTAGGTTAATTTTTTATATATATTCTTTAACAGATTCCCTTGAAATCAAGAGGGTTGGTGAAGGAATCAAGAGAGTTGGTGGATAATTTTATGGACACCCAATTTATTTTAAGAGAGTTAAAAAAATACCAATTTTTACATTTTTAATTATTTCAACTATTATTTTAACTTTTAAAAGATTTGATGCACATCCACTTACAACTTGATACGAGGTACATTGGTTGCAATACTACTTCATTCCATTTCGAAGTATTAATAAATCATTTTTATTAACCTTAAAATTAAAGTTTGATACTAGATTATTAATCAATGATAAATACAACATATATCTTCTCACACTAAAATATAAACTAGATTGATGATTCAATTTGTTAAATTCTTGTAAATTTAAAAAGTCAACCAATTATTAAATCAAAATTAAAATTACTTGTTGGCAAGTGTAGAAGCTGGAGGTCCTGTTGGCACGCACGGAATTTCTACAAGTGGAATCTTTGTAAGCGAATAAAAGAGCACCTTGCAGAATAAGATTCTCTGCTACTGCCTTTTACCTCACTAATTTGCTACACATCAGTTCATATATAAACACATTATAATGGTACCATCTTTTTTGCTAGAAAACATAAAATTCATAAACAATAATATGAAGTATCTATCATTAACTATATGCTCATATATCTAGTTTTTGATAATACCATCACCAATCAGTCTATTCTGATACAAATATTTGTTTTCTTGGGTTGGAAGATACAAATAGGCATGTAAAAGAATTTGAAAGCTTGATTTGACCTTTTCAATCTAAGGCTTGGTTCAACATAGTTCGAGCTTGAGCAGAGCTCTGACCACATTTATAGGGAAGAGACATGAATGATGCCACCAAAATGGGATAAAATAGCTCATTCCGAACAAAATTACTCCTCAAGTTACTACATAATTCACTATTCAAAGCAAACGATGTTCATACTGGATCCATCTAAGAGCTTTAGTCGACAAATACGCCAAAGTCTTTAATATGTAGGGAATTATGATTAAAAAATGCACACAAAAACAATCTGGCTATAAGTGAACCGAAACTATGCTGGCGTATCCTCAATCTACTGTATACCTTCAAAATAAACATCAACTGAGCTCTTTATCTGGTTCAAAGTTCTCCATAGAAAGCTTTTGAGCTGCATGCTACCTTCACAAAAGGAGAGACACAGGGTCCGATCAGTACAATGTCAATCAGAATTTAGAGTGTCACTGGCTGCATAAGTGGCTTGCCTACCAGTGTACTTACTAAAGAAGAGTGAGTCTCTGCCTAGTCGATTTCACTTCCACTGTTGACCTAGGCATTGGCAGCGCTTTTGTAATGATGCTCATTTATTGTGGTGTAGACAAGACCTTCGGATTCAAGGTATTCCATAGCTTCTTTGTCGATAGTTACAGACAATTAGAAAGAAAAACAAAGACCTATATGAAAGTGCAAGAGAGATGGATAGAGAAGGCAAGAGAGATGTACTTGATCTTTTCCATAGGGACACCCAATTTCTGCACACATTCATTTAAGTGTACCCCTCTCTCACTAGCGCTGAAATTTGTAACATATTAAGTAAACAAATTAATTCATTTGGAGTATATAAAGAAATGATGAACACCTATAATACATAAAAAGGAGCACGGCAGAAGCTAGCTAATTCATACACAAATTATCAACATTCGACACCATCTAATATAAATCGAATTGGCACTCACTTTAAAGTTATAAGGGTAGAGGTTGAGGGTTTGGTGTGGTGGTATGGCACTCAATTGTAAACGTAGAGGTTGAGGGTTCAAACCCCACCACTAGGTTTTTTTTCTAAATAAGGGGTAAAGGTACTTATGCAGCAATTAAGATTTCCAAGCCTCCAGACAGTAGATTATGTATTTATTCATACTTTATTTATCTAGTATTCTAGTGCATTACTCCAACAAAGATCTTGGGATCCAAAAAATGCAGTTTTTTATAGCTTACAATCTGGTACAGTTGCAGTGAACTTCTGTTGCTAAGCAACTGATGTATAATACTACTAATGAACGACTAGTAAAACAATAGTACTAAAGAAACAAGAGAGGGAACAAATTTGAAATCCAAATACAATATGATGATCACATTGGTTATCATTATGTCACACTTACACGCATGCAGGTGTACTCAGAAATTCTGAGATCATCTCAGCAATTGCCAGGAGTCCACCTTTGTTGTATTGCCCAGGAAAATGAAGAAGAAATTAACAAAATTAGGTAAAAAAAATTAATAACATGAGATAGAGATGTAAATCTGATTCTCTTACATGATTCCCGGAGGGAGCTTGGTATCCCTTTGAAGGGGTGTTCACAGCAAAATTTGGAAAATGAGCAGGAACTGAGGCCGCATCTTGTAGCCTCTGCAAATAATGACATAATTTCATTGGAACATCAAGGATGCTTTTAAAGCATACAATATAGTAACGGTATTGGGCAAAACTAAGAATTACCCGTAACTTAGTATTGTATATGTGAACATATATAGCATCTGCAAAATGGTTAGTGATTTCATTGAAATCAGTCAAAGGCCTGCAATTAAAAAAAAAAGATTGTTTAAACATCATATATATAAAAACAGAAATGCAACAATCATTATTAGGGTAATGCCACAGAAACCTTGCTGGTTTCCCATATATCACAGGCCTCTGATTCAGTTCTTCTGTTCTATCAGATCCATATAACCAAATTAAGCATACTCATCGAATTATACTGACAATTATTCATGAACTTGGGAATTCCTATATTAGCTGTTCCCTACCGTACATATATATAGGTAGATTTATCTACTCTGGTAACTTCAGAATTACAATTTCAAGCGTCATAATCTGAGATCCTTTTCTGACACTATCATCAGAATTTTGGTACTCTACAATATGATAGAGTTCAGTTATCTGAGAATTAAAAACTCGGGTAAAGATCATTCAAGAGGTTTCTCCTCAATCATGTATGTTACAATATATACTAAACATTACCACAATCTTCGAGAACAATGGAGTACCATCAGCAAATTGATATAAGCTGGATATATATGACTTGCAATCTTTGTGGATTCAGTAAGAGATGTATTCAAACTGATCCAGGATAAAATAATTAATCTAATTAAACTATAACCCATGCATCACCTCCAATAAGAAAGTCTCCGGAGAGAGACATGAAGAGCAACAGAGTTCTCCTATCACGGTACTTTCATTATGAGTTTTCTTCAACAATGTTAACATGATACTCCATTTTGATTTGGAAGCCACGACCAACTTTTTACCAGAACTAATAATTGCTTATATCAACCATTAATAATTGCTGTTATATTTACAAAAAATATTTAAGAATTAAAAATAATAATTAAAAGGTGTATACCTCACAGAGAAAACCATCAACTGCTTTTTCCCCTGAAAGCCTTTCAGGCCTCCATGAACCCGCACATACATGCCATCCCTTAAATGTGAGACAAATTTGATCTTTAGAGGCTTCACATGATTCTTAATTAATAAGATAAAAAAACATAGAACATCAGACGTTTCAGATAAATATGATACTCACGATACTGCCTCCATTTCCTTGGTGTCTACGTGTTCATTTACCCTACACATTTACAATACATGATTAAACACATCAATAAGCAGTCTATGATGAAGCATATCAATATACAGCGGTTAATAACTCGAAAACAGAATTATCTCAAAATATTAACATGGATGCAGAAATTAAAGCAGGTACCATCTGAAGCAATCGATCCTTCCTGTCCCGTCATCAAGCGTGAATGAAATATCAGTAACCCTTTCCTCCTTTTTGTACATCAAGCCAACCAGTTTCACCTAAAATATGAATCACACTAAATTTCTCCTCTTTAAAGCAAATTCAAAATAATTTGTATTCAATTTCAAGGAAATAAACTCACATTGTTCACATCCACACCATCAATGAGAAAATTCACTTTATCATCACCTGCCTGCAATGCTCCACTTATTTGCTTCACAGTTAACGGGACCATAGGCTGCGTCTCACGATTCTGCAGTAAAATAGCAAATAAAATTTACGATTCCATGTAAAATACTTTGACAATTGTAAATCAAACTGGACAATCTTTTGAAACAGAGGGAGTATATGAGTAAGATAGTATAATATTTAACGAACTTCTCAATTAACGCGATAATTTTGGTTCAAATCAAAGTAACACGTGTCAATTAATTCTTCACGTTACATTAACTTTCACAACTGAAAATCAAACTGGACAATCTTTTTGAAACAGAGGGAGTATATGAGTAAGATAGTACTGGGAGTATAATATTTAATGAACTTTACAATTAACTCAATAATTTTGATTTGAATCAAAGTTACACATATGAATTAAGGCTTCAAATTACATTAATTACTAAAAATCAAACTCGACAATATTTTGAAACGGAGTATATGAATTACAGCAGTATAATATTTAGTGAACTTTATAATTAACTTAATAATTACGATTCAAATCAAAGTTACACATATAGATTAGGCTTCGAAGTACATTAACTTCGACAACTAAAAATCAAAATGGAGAATAGTATCAAATGGAGTATATCCATTACGGTAGTATAATATTTAGTGAATTTTACAATTAACTCAACAATTTTGATTCGAGTCGAAGTTACACATATCAATTAAGGTTTCGAAGTACGGTCACGAGCTCGCCTACTCCACCAACTTGACCACCCTTGCGGGTTGGGGCTAGTCTAATATGTAGTGAACTTCACAATTAATTCGATAATTTTGATTCAAGTAAAAGTTACACATATCAATTAAGGCTTCGAAGTACGTTAAATTTGAGAATTGAAAATGAAAGTGGACAATAATTTTGAAACAGAGTGAGTAAAATAGTAAATGAATTAGGGTTTTAGAGAGGGGGAAAAGTACCTTGGAGGAAGAATACGAGGAGGAAGATGGATCCGCGGATTGCGTAGCCATTGACGGCATGAATCCGCCGCCAGAGAAGGCGGCGTTGCCATCGAAGTCTCTGTTTCCACCGTACATTCAACCGTTGACTTATACTAAAATGTTGACTGTTTTAATTTTGACTTTTGGGTAGAGGTTATAATGAGGATTTTGTTGACTTTGGACTATTGTTTTGAAACCAAAAATAGGGAGGGACTTTATTTAAGGAGGTGTATTTCCCGCCATTCATTTCCGGCTTTTTGATATTTTCTTTTTCTATATTTTTTTTATGTGGTCAGTAACGAGTCGAACGATTCGTTAATGTTCCGAACCATACCATTAACGAATCGTTCGTATTTAAATCCTTAATATAAGACGGCAGTACTATGTGTCTATGTATTTCCTCGAGACTCGGATCTTTTTTTAAATGAACTATCACTAATAGATGACATAGTTAAGCAAATAACAACAATGCATATATGGAGGTAGTATATATTATTATTATCTAATAATTCAACCACTACTACATAATTGACTTTCTGTCACAAGTGGCATAGTTAGTATTATTTTAATCGTGACGATTACGTTAATCATGAAACTTTGTCATGCATGGGGATAAAGCAAAATCGACGTCGGCAACACGTAACGCCAGGTAGCAAGAGTTTTTGCCACGGAAAACATAAAACATGATTTTGCAACACTTAATTTGATTATTGCTATAAATATTTTATTCACCACGGATACTAAAATATGTGGAGATAAATTTGATATTATCACACTTATTTCGTGATTAGTAAATGTATTCATTGCAGCTTGTTTAAAAGGAGTGTGGAAAAATATGTTGGTACATATTTACTTTGTCGTGGCATTTATTTTTCATTTGTTACATTAAAATACCGTGAAAATAGATGCGATTGCCATTTTGGTTGTGTGGCAATTAGTTTTCCCACATTTTTCATTAAAGGTGAAATTTATTATTTGTTACACATAAATTATGATGAAAAATAAATATTGATGTCACATAAATTTGATGTAAGAAACTAGTTATTTGAGTAGTGCTTGGATATTTATATCGAAGATAATATGCATAAACGTAACAACAATACATTTATAAAACAATCATCTTGATAGTATTCAAAGGAAACAAAACATAAACAATAAGAGCACTAAACAACAATGTTCAAAATAATTAAAATGTCTAAAAGTCATTATAAAAGAAAATAAACCATGAGCAAGACCATTGAGCGAAGTTGGAATAAATAAACTAGTCCTGCAATAACACGAGGAAAAAATAATTAATAAATATATTGACTTATTTTTCTAATAGATTAAGTTCTGCTAAATGCATGGAAAAATAAATAGATTACAAATAGAAAAATTAATTAAATTAGAAGAAAAAACAAAAAACCTGTATACTGAGAACTGTACCGGAGGCATCTTTGAAAGTATCAAGTGATTGATGCGGTAATAACGCAGCCGATGCCTCGAGAAATCTTCTGTCATTCGGCTCGAACTACATGCGATAGTTTTCATCAAATTCTTTACGAACTACCTCGGATATCTTTTCAAGAAGAGAAGTTGGAATTTCAGACAACTCCAATGATTGAGGTAGCCCAATTGATTGGAGTTGAGATGGAGAAACTCCCTTAGGAGCACACCGTACACGTCCATGTTTTTCAGGTCCTTGAATGTCTATCCATGCTTCCTTTTTTGCCATCTCTTCGTGCCCAGGAAGTGCTGTAATAACTCTTTTGTCCATTTCTTCCTGAATTAAAACAATATCATTCTTGTAAATCATAACTATATGATAAAATTGAAACAATTCATATCAAAATAAAATGTACAATTGAATTAAGCATACAATAACAACATCAGTGTTGGGATTTTTAGGTTTGTTAGGGGGTGTTTTGCGAGATCTCTTGAATACATCCATTTGTGATGTACTTTCTCCAGCTGCTTTCATTTGCAATAATATCTAAATATTTTAGTTTTGAACATAACTAAAACTAATATAAAAAGAAACACATTATTACCTCATTAATGATTACATCAAAAGAAATGCGACCAGTTCTATGAGGAAATAGATTCAACTTACGGTTAGAGCTATTCTTCAGAAATTTTCTATATCACAATACATTGTATACCTAGTTAAGCCTTATACGATCACTATAATTTAGGAAATATAATATAGTGAATGGCTGCTTATCTTGTTAGTTAAGAATATATCTAGTGTGGTAATTTGAATACCTCTATATCATCACGAAGCCAATATTCAACAAGTTGCTTTCCTTTGGCTAGGTATCCGTAATTGGAGGACCTGATTCAAGCAAATCGGGATTGTCTCTGTTTGGTTTGGAAATACGTGTTTATTCACCTTACATTTCATGTCTTCGAAAGAATTACCAAGATCTTTCAAGACATAGTAGTTCGCTTCCATAGGAAGATTGGTATTTTTCTTAAATAGAATATGTAAAATTTAGTTTCAATATAGACACATACAAGGTAAGACAACCTATTACAATAGTAGTTTATTTTATTCATCTCTAAAAAATCATCAAATAGATATTTCCAACCTGAATTTCTGTCCATAAAATGTCAAGTTTTGGCACGTTAGTATATGAGGGATATTTTAGAGGAAATCGGAAAGTATTCCGCGCTAATATCCCAACCTTGTAGAATTCATTTGCAACCTTATCTTTCGGTCGCAACTTTGTTTTTGTAGTATTCCATTCAACTTCAAACTTTTTCCTGTATTCCATTGCTTATGAATTTTGGTTGCTCCTCGTCCCAGTCGAGTACTAGTAGTCTTTGTTGCCATCCCTATTATAGTGAAAACAAAACATGATGAAATTAACATATTTTTGTAACTAGACTAGTCTAAATGATCTAGCTAACTAGGACTATTGGTTGTTCGATTGGTCCAGTCGAGTACTAGTAGCTAATTGTACAAATTTTCTAATAAACTCTAAGTTTACTATTCACATTTAAAGTACTCCCTCCATTTAAAATTGGACATCTTTTCGAATGTATTAGTTTCTACAAATTAAAGTATCAGATTCTAATGTGAGATTAATTCGATCAAAAGAAGAACAATGAATAATTAAATCGAACATAAAATATAATAATAATCCACATCCATTGAAATCTTTAACCTTACCTGATCTACGTGAAGTGAAGCTAATTATCTATCTTCGATGATAGTGACAACACCGCTAAATAATCAATTAAATCTGCTTCTTGTGGTGTATTAAACTATTAATCATATTTTGTTGTGGAAATACTATACACAACAAAAAAAAGTGAAAGTGAAAAGATTTACGAGAAAGTTGCGGTTGAAGCGATACTACGCAACAAAAGCAAAGTGGCGGAATTTATGAAAGTTGCAGTTGAGCGTAATTTACAATGTCCACTTGAACGTATGAAAATTAGAATGTTAATTTTATGAGAAAAATTATCTTTAGAATTTACATATATCATTCCCCGTTTCCGTGCTAACTACCTTGAAGTGTGTCATAAATGCGTAATTATTAGAGGATTGTGAAGGTGGTTGGATTTTCATCATCATCTTACGCCAAATGATGTGGGTGGCATGACGAGTAACATCACGCATAGTGATATTTCTAAATTTCCTTCTACCACCCATTTAAAGAAAAAAGTTTGAGAAATATTGGGCAAAAACAAGATGAGGAATAGATATACACTAATATTGCAATACGTTTCATCTGCAACTAGTTTGTGTTCCATGATTTATGGGACATGGTTGATAGTTGGTGTTATACAGCGAAGTAAGTGTTTGGGGTGAAATGACTATTTTGCTCCACATTTGTAAGAATGTGGTAGTTCACGAAATTATGTTCGAAATTAAAATAGTCATTTTAGTCTTAAAAAATACTCTATGGGTATTGTGTGTGAATCAGTTTATTAGTGGTGGGAAATAAAATATATTTTGAGGGAAATAAACTTTTGGTACATAAAGGGAGATAAAGATAATTTGTTACTTAAAAGTGAGCAACGATTAAATAAAAATCCAAGTTAGGCACCTATGTTTTGAATCGTAAATGAAGTTAGGCAATACTAATGTGCTTGAGTCTATCTTTTCAATCTAATATAATAATTATATAATATAATTTATTAACTAAAAAGACTCCTAATAAAGTATAAACTCCATTGATTTCTTGTCGCATGTATAGATCTTGTTTGAGTGTTTAAACTTGATACTTATATTTTATATAATATTTAAGAGTTATGTTAGTTAAATTCTAATGAATTTAGATTAATCTATATAATAGAGGTGTATAATGGATAAATATTTGGATTCGCAAAATCATATTGCCGGTAAACTAGACATTGTTAAAGGCCTAAATTTCTTGATTCAGCGTATTAGGAGACCGTCAGCTTCGGACATTTTCTGTCCTTGTGTTAAATGTCAAAACCGCCGAAGTTTTACTCGGGATATTGTGAAAGAGCATTGTTCGCGACACGGCTTCATGTCCTCGTATACAAATTGGATATATCACGGAGAACCATATGCAACAAGAAACGATTCTCAAATGGAGGAGACAATAGAAGATAACGATGTCTCAGCTATGGACTCTGGTCCAAGAGATGATATGGTAAGGATGGTGCACGATGGAATAGGAATTACAGGAACAGATTCTAGTATGAAAAATATGGAAGGAGATGAAATCGATGATGACGCTGCCCAATTACTTCAAATGTTAGAAGATGCATCTTCAGATTTTCGACCCGGGTGTCAAAGGTACACCAAATTATCAGTCGTAGTTCGTTTGCTCCAGTTGAAGGTTATATATGGAATGTCAAATGAATCATTTAATGGATGGCTACAATTTTTAAGAGATCTTTTTCCAGAAGCCAAGTTTCCAGAATCATATTATGAGGCCAATAAGATAACTAGCAATTTGGGATTCGGCTTTGCGAAATCATGGGATGTGTGTCGAGGCCCATGTTGTTTAAAGATGAAGATGAAAAAATTGATAAATGTGAAATATGTACTCACGATACTTGGAAAGGTAAAAGCGTTCTAGCGAGGATGAGTATTTCCATTCATACGTCTGCAAAAGTTGTTGTCGGGCTGTAGCGATGTAGTGGCATCTTGAAGGTCGGAACCGATGATGATGGTGATTAAGGCATCAGCCGGTGTGATTACCGAGGACTTTGAAAAAAGAATAAAAATTCTATACAAGAAAGTCTTTTTATAATAATGATATAGAATTAGGGAAACCACAACCACTACCAAAGATGACGGATCAGCTAGAAGGTATTCTTACTCTATACAAGAAAGAAGATTTGAAAGCGAGGAAACAACATAATTTTAATAAGGAGAAGCATAAGTTGTGGAAGAAGAAAAGTATCTTTTACGAGTTGCCATATTGGGAGACCAATACGATTCAACATAATCTTGATATGATGCATATTGTAAAGAACTTTTCCGATAATATATTATGGACAATATTGGGTTGTCCCATGAGATCAAAAGATAATGTGATGGCTCGTCGAGATTTAGAGATGTTAAATATCCGAAAGCCATTACATCCAATATCATTGCCTTCTGGAAGGTGGTCATTACCTCCTGCATCATATACAATGTCAAGTGTTGATAAAGATTATTTTTGTAGAATGTTGAAAAAAGTTAGGCCTCCAGATGGTTATTCAAGTAATATATCTAGCAAAGTGAGGATGGAGGGAAGGACACTTAAGGGATTGAAAAGTCATGACCATCATGTATTATTGCAGTTTCTGCTCCCAATAGCTGCGAGAAGATCTTTGCCCAAAAATGTGGTAGATGTATTGATAGAAGTGGCTAACTTTTTCAGACAACTCTGCTCTCGGATCAATAAGAAGTCGGATTTGGAACAAATGCAAGGTCGTATTCCTCTAACTCTTTGCCACCTAGAGAGAATTTTTCATTCGGGATTCTTTGATGTAATGGAGCATTTTCCTAATCATTTGGCTAGTGATGCTCTAGTCGCTGCTTGTGTATCATTTAGATCTATGTGGCCAATTGAGAGGTACACCAAAATCACATTAATATTCACATTCTCCAATAATATTTTTATGAAATGTTTCATGTACTGAAAGTCATTTGTTTATATAAATTTAGAGTTCTTGATGAGACTTTTTGTTAGTTGTGACTAGTTTCTCTTGCAATCATTACTCTTGAGACATTAGTGGGGATAGGATTTACATAAGAGAACTTGTGAGCTAATAGACATGAAACATTCACCCCGGCTCGGCAGTGGCGGCGTAATGTCGACTAATCGTTTTAAATTCTCTAAAATGTATGGTATAAGTATTATCTCAATTTATAAAAATATACGCTATGTTTAATTTTTTGATGTTGGCCAATTATTTATATACTCAAGCGATGCGTAAATCGAGCAGATCGAAGGCTCGGTGTTTGAGATATCTAATAGAAGAATGCATTACCTTACGTGGAAGGTATTTAAAGATAGCGGATATCCAAAATTAAATCGTGAGCCTGCTTGACCATGACAATGAAAGTACCATTGGCCGTCCATTTGGGCAATGTACTCTGAAGCAGCTAGACAGGCGTACATGGAATCAAGCACACAAATGGGTACTTGATAATTACGAATCACTTGAACAATACAAAAAGTAAGATCAAATATAATTTTTCATTTTCCTTTGATTCCTAAGTACACTTCATATTCAATGGATATTATATATATGCAGCTTGCACAAACTGGAGTTAAAAGGCGCATACCCACAATGTAGTGACTCGGACATTCGTATAGCCATGTCGAGTTTGTAGAATGGTTTAAAGCTTATGTAACCTTGATAAATTGCTGATGGTTTTATACCAACTTATTATAATTAATTTAATCTCATTATCTATTTGATCCTTCTTCTCAGGCTACTACGACTACAGATGAATCATTCTCCTTGAACTTGAAAAAACTATCTGTTGGTCCAGGTGTATGGGCAAAATATTATGATGGTTGTATAGTTAGTGGCTTTCGTTTTCGTACAAAAGATTCAGAGAAAGGGTACCAAACTCAAAATAGTGGAGTAGTTTGTAAAGCAACTACTATGGAATATACTAGTAAGAGGAACAGTAATCCTCGTTCAATCGTGGTCAATTACTATGGAGTTTTAAGAAATGTTATAGAAATTAGTTATGGAGTAGACATGAAGTACATATTGTTTGAATGTGATTGGATTGATAATGAAAAAGGTTTCAAGCATGACGAGTTCAAGTTCTCACTAGTGAACTTCAACAATTTGATGATAATGGAAGATGCCTTAGCCGAGCCATTCATTTTTTGACCCGAAGCCGGAAGCCGAGTTTGGTGGTCCTTTGAGAAGGAATGAGAATGCGAGATGGAATGTTGTTATGAGTATGACAAGGAGATAATTTTTGATGTGCACTCAATGAGTCATGATGTCGACCACCGCCTGGCTTGACTAGATGAACAAGTTATGCTGATGAACAATGGAGTGCGAGTTAGACAGGTTGTTGACTCTTTATTGTTCTGAAAAGGAAGAGCTTGACATGGATGTCATGGCGGGAAGCCCAATATGGCAACGATATTTATCGAGTGTAGTTGATTAGATATTATGCCATATTCATCTTTTAATAATTTTTGAAGGACTTATTATCTTAAGAGATGGAGTAATTGTGATGCTGCCATGATTTCTCTCTGGAGTAAATTTACAGAAAGAATGATTTTATTGCAGGATCATAATGAAATCTATATCCGGGACTGTAAAATTAATACAAAGATGTTTAGATAGTTCGAGTTGAAGCGTATAAGCTAGTAAGTAGTTGGTATTAACATTTTAGCCTTCATGAGCAATTCTCTATGCCATCTATCCCGTATGAAAACAACTTCGTAACTATGTTCCCATTACATTTCTTAAGTGGAATGAAGAAGACATAACTTGACTTCCTTTCATTCATTGACTTTTTTATGTCCACTTGATTTAAGGTCGAGTAAATAGTTATTCAATACGAGTCTCGACCTGTTTTAATTGAATCAATTTTTGTGGCATATATTGTAATCTATTATTACATCGAGTAAAACTGTTGTAAATTTAAATTTATTTGTTCACGGAAACATATTTTTGGTGACGAATAATAATATTTTTTTCCACGGGTAGTGAAGTTGATGCAAATAATTGGAATTTACAACAGGCGTGGCAAATGAGCTAATATTTGGCCACAGAAAAAGATTATCCTTGGTTAAGAGGATTGTACTTTTGTCCGCAACACTAATTATTTGTGATAAAATGCATTATTTATCACGCATACCTCAAGCGTGAAAAAGATAACCGTGACAGAAAATCAATTCTGTAGTAGTGAACTGAATTGGTAAGATTACATTATTATAGTACAGAATTCCATCCGATATTATTTAAAATAGCCTATCTATCAGCTATATATGACATGGTCAGGCAAAGAAGATCATAGTATATATGGTCTCCCTCCTGTAATAGAAAGTCAATTAATATTTTTTTTTATTTTTAAGATAGTGAACCTTTAACAATTTTAGGCTTCATTTAATAATAATTAATGCTTCAAATGTTTCTTTTTTATTTTTATAACTTATCATTTCATTAAGCGATTTATAATTTGAATAAATTGAAAACAACATAAACGATTTATATTAAGGATAGGAGGGAGTATATAATAGACAATGATTTTTACGTAGTTAATTCTTTAAAATGGTGCCGGATAGTGGATGAAGTTGCGAATTATTAAAAGTTGAAAGTTGGGATTAGTCGCAATAGTAGTTTTTAAGGTGCGTTTTGATTATGTTAAAACTAACGAGTAAAATGAGGGCAGGAAGCATGACGCTTAAAAAGTCATTATCGGAATTTAAATCTCGATTTTTGAGCTTTTTAGGGTAATTAGCGATTTAGATAAAATTTATGCAGGCTTATTTCGCCGATGCTTCGATTTTTACACTCCAGTGAAAATGATAAATGATTGAAGTCTCATAATTAAAAAATGGAGGGTAAAAAAATCATTAACCTACTATTATTGTCTACTAATTGAACTAAACTTAAAAGATTGCCTTCTCCATATTCGCCGCAGCAGTTCGAAGCCTCCAATTGAAGTCATCAAGTACCGCTTCATTGGTGTAACCCAATGTAGGTGTAACTATGTAACTCCACTTTATTTCACACCCTTGGTTTCTTTTCACAACATGCATGGTAGCCTTAAACATTTCCACATTCTCATTATTATCCACAAACTCAAATGTTATGAATCTCTTGATTGAATTCATCTCTACCAAAGAGTGTTGCTCCCATCGGACCATTGTCTCCGTTGAATTAGTGTTGTTGGCTGGTGGTACAACGGTGACCAAGTAGCGGCGGCGCCCGGGCTCATTTTTTGCCACACCTCCAACACAAAAGGATACAGTCACAGGAAAGACTGAGTAGAGGTTGCAATAATCTTCAAGAAAAGGCCATACTTGATCAGCTGTGAGGTTACTTATATGCACTTTTGCAGTCCCTCTCCATAATTCCTTTTCCCTAATTGCCAAGAGGGTTTGGCATAAAGAAAGAAATAACAAAACGGTTGCAATGCTAGATAATTTAAGAGCCATTTCTTGTTGTTTTAAGTGAAAAATATAAGATGATAAAGAAAAGAAATGGTATTGTATGGGCTTAATGAAGTTTTGCATGGGATATATATAGAGGCGAGGCAGAGGAAAATCACATATTTAAAATCGCGGGAGGAATGAAAACAACGTAACAAATCTTAAACACCACTAGCTAGAAAAATCATGGAAAGAAACTATGGTAATCATAAAAGTCTTTACGTATATCCCATTCACATTAAATAAATGTTCACGTTTGACTAGTTGTTTTTGGAAATTTATTATAAGCTGTTGAGTATCATGTCGTTGTTGTCGGTTTGGTTCGTTTAACTGCTTCCGTTTGATAGTCGTGTCGGATAGAAGCGTCGTCTTTTCGCATTGTAATCCCAGGTAGGCGCCATTAAGATGGAATTAGAAGGCTAGATAGTGAAGGAAGAATGTCCTTGTTAGGCTGTATGGTAGAAGTTTTTAAGAAGCGCGAAGTTTAGAATGGTTCAGCTCTTCTGTCATCTGTAACAATGCAAAAACATATATAGAATTAGGTTAAACGTTAATTGGATTGGGTTGCGAAATGGAGTGGGTTAACGGTGTGGTAAGCATGTCAAGCAATCTCGCTTTAAGCGAGGAGGCATTTGATTTAACATGGAATTGTGAACTTCGTCGTCGCCAAACCGCATGTCGAAAGTATGATAATGGAGTAATTATTGCACAAACACGGATCGAGGCGATAATACAGCATGCGAGTCACGCGAGAGACGATACACTTTCGCATCACAAAAGCGAGGATAAGAACGCAGCATCTTTAGTACGCTCACAAAAACAACGACAGAAACGCCAAAAGCGTAATCCGGAAGTCGCAAGATGGGGGAGACGCGTCGCAGCATGCGAAGTCACCCAAAGTGGGTGAACTCGCGAAAGGTCACCGAGTTAGAGCAACGGGGAACACGAACATTAGTATGTGACTCCCACGAAACGAGCTACAAGGTCGCCGAGTTGTGGCATTTCTGGCCAAGTATGTTAAGTCGCGAAAGGACAAAACTCTACCACAGATTTCGAGTTATGCAACAAAGACACAAACATTAAGTATGTGATCGCAGGCGAACTTCTATCATGAGTCATCGAGTTCGGCAGCGGAGAACACAGCTTATGCGTGTCGAGTCGCAAATGGCCAGAACTACACCACAAGGTCTCGAGTTCGGCAAACACAACGAAAATACAAAACCCACTAATCACTTATTAACAAGCCTTTCCGGTAAAGTTAATAGATAAAAGCGCAAAAATAGTAAATAAAGGCAAACACAAAGTCCCAAACCACCGTTAGTAGTGGTTTTAAATGCCTAATGACCACATTCCATGGCATTCAAATGAGCATACTCTTTCGACGAAGTACCCAACGTACATATTCCACAGATATAACATGAAAGATTGAAAATTTACTCAAAAAGAAGCTTCAACATAGGCGTTTTTTATTTCACGCCTAAGTTTCTATGTCAAAATTTTCACAAAGGCGATGACAAAGAGAGTAAACATGCTCAAACATCGCATACGTATGATAACAGGATCAAGAATATCTAGATAATTTATTCCCTCCTTTTGAGTAAATTCCTTAACAATCAAACGATTCGAACAAAGCAAGACATGCATTTCATCAATGGAAATCATTGCTCACCTCATTGGAAATAAACGAAACACGTGCTCGCTTTCGCTAGGAGCATGCATCAACAAATAAACGCCGTTGCTTTCTGGCTGCATAAGGTTCACCTAAGAGATAGGGACAACTTTATCGCTACTTAAGTGACTACGTTATGCAAAATCTACCAAATGCTTACATCCTTCTTGACCTAATCTATTATTCGGAAAGTAGATTTATCATCAATAATAGTATTCATAGAAGTACCCAACGGTCAACATGACAAACATACAAGTTATTTTTTTTCCACGGCGAGTCAAAATAAGCAAAGAGAGGCAACTCGATTTTCATAACTCCCTTGCATTTTATAGGACCAGCATCGCGAAAGTATAAGATAGCAAATTATCTTAGTAATTAGGAACATGTCTAACGTGCTTGAGTAAACTTGAAAACGAAGAACTTCAGACATACATCTCCTATTCCTATAATATTACAATTTTTCTAATTTGCCATACACATAAATCCATGCTCAATCTCTTTATAGTTTGAAAACATATTCTTATAGGAAGTTACATGAAAAATGGAATCAGAGTCTACTAACCCGGTCAGGTCACACAAAAGAATCGAGACAACATGTTATTCAAACTAGGATAAGCACAAAGGTTATTAATCATGAAAATATCGCCCAAATTATCGTCCGCAACTGACCACGTTATTATACGTGTTGTTGGTTCTTTTTTAGTAGAACGATGCTTAATCAAATGACCTCGCCGTAGCAGTTATAACGCTACCATTAAGCGCAAACTTAGATTTACTTCTTAGTGTAAAGTATTTTTCTCACATACTCTCCCTTAGCACACGTGCTTTTGGGCATTAAGCATCTAAGATCACCCCTGTGTGCATAACCTCCCCGAGAATTTCTCCCCCACTTGCTTGTTGCCTCAAAATCTAATTCCTTACTCTTAAGACCATTAACCACAATATCAAGGGTCACATCATCTCTACCATACTTAATAGCAGATTTCACATCATTAAACGAATCAGGAATAACATTCAAAAGGGCAATGGGAGCATAATCATCTATATTCTTATCACCAGACAACTTAATATCTGCTATCAGTTTTGTAAAAACATCTAGATTACCGTATTATCCTTAGACATAATAATCTAGAAATTTAAAAAACTGCCAGCAAGGAACATTCTCTGGGCAAGAGGTTCGGTCATAGACTATTCAACTTTATCAGCATGGTTTTCCACGTTATGTAATTCCAACTTTTAATCACCAGTCGAGATAAGTTCGAGATAAATTATAGAACATGCGTTTTAAATTCATTTCAATCACGGTTTCTTTTTATTTCGTAGCTACATAAATCGACTATGACCTTAAAATATTTTTGTTGAATCAAAAACACACTTGATTTCTCTTTCAGCGTACTGGAAAATCAAATATCTTAGTTAAGCAGGAACCATACCCGTATTGATTTGCACCGGAGCGTCGTATAACAAAAAATATGAAAATAACAAATCAAATATAGCACAAATATGTCAAAGATTCAAATTTAAGCAATTAAACATAAAATCGGCCCAGTACTTGATTCAACACAAAATGATACAAATCTAGCGAAAGAAATTTAAATCGTGCCTGTCGAAACTTCGGATCAGGATTTGACAACAAGAATGAAAAAATTGAAATTTAAAAGGGATTAAGCCTCTTTTTACGTTCTTGAAACTTTCTTTGAAAAGTTTAGGCGCACCCGCCCAGCTCGAGAGTTTTTAAGCTCGAAATGCGAGAAAATTGTGTGGCGAGAGAAAAGTCAGCGATCGCGTTCATGGCCAAGCAACTTTTCCGGTGAATGAGCCGCTCCCGACCCGGCGTTCCGATCGGCTGACCACAGGAATACGGCGACCACGGAAAGCCTGGGTGAGCACCAGCTCCCACGAACTCGGTGAAAATCTCTGAACCTCCCGATTCAGTAGTGGAATCAAATGACCTCGGCTGGCGAACTTCAGTGCAATCCCCGAACCTCAGGCTCCGACAAATCGAATCCGATTAGGTCTGCAGCTCGCCGATCCGAGATGCTGCTGACTTTCAGGCAACTCTGTACAGCGCGTCTGCATTTGTTGAGTATCGATATCGTTGTTGTCGGTTTGATTCCGATTTCTACTCGTTTGATTCTGCATCAAGCTTGCGCCGTCGTCGAGCACAGGGAGTAGCTGGCTGCATGGCTTGGTAGGCGCCAGCCCAAGATGGAATTAGAAGAGGCGAATAGTGAAGGAAGAATGTCGCAAAGGCTGAGCAAACATGAGTTTTTTAGGCGCGAAACTTCGTAGTTCGGCTTCTTACATCTTGTGCTGTGCAAAAACTATATAGAATTAGATTAAACGTGTGGATTAGTAGGAAATGAATCGGATTACTTGATTATTAGTAAGCATGTCAAGCAATCATCTTTAACTAATTTTATTACTATATATTTCTCATGTCCAATAGATAAATAATTTTTATTACTATATATTTCTCATGTCACATCAATCAACTATGTTGAGGAGGTTGGGTAAAAATCTAAAAGCGTGAGCAATATGAGTGGAAAGGCTCCATATTGTTTAGAGGTTATTCCTCCACCACCTAATCAAATAACACATTCTCTTTCAATTCTACAATAAATATTTTCTATTTAATTTTTTATTTTCTATTTTATGCACATCGCTCCATCATATACCTTCCCATATTTATTCACTCTCTCTTCCTTAATGCATATATATTACTGTAAATTTTGTAATTAGTACTATTACTCATTTATTTATAATTACAAAAATTATTTTTATTAACTATGGCTCGGACAATATGGAAGCAATCAGGTTGAAATACTAAAAAGGAATGAAAATAAGGGTAAAAATTTTGGATTTTGCAATCAACCGAATTTAATAATTAAATTTTTTGAATGTTTAAATTACACAAACTTAGGTTCTATTGATATATTTTGAAAAAACAAAAATATTGGTGAATCAATAAACTAATTTAGTACTCCGTATAATTGTTTGACCAAAATTTGAATGGCCAATCAGGAGCTGCCACCTGGCAGGCTGGAAAGGTGTTTTTAATTTGTTTGGTTTTGAGCGTTGAGGCAGACCATAATATGAAGCGTGTTCACATCCTCCGCCCCTTGGTGCTGCACCACAAAATAATGGGTAATCAAAATCTGCTGCAATTGGTTTAAAGGAGAGTCAAATTCCAGGCTGTTGTGGTCAACTGAAAATTGAAGTGTGGAATCAAGTGGTACAAAATGAGACACATCCCAGAGCTAATAAGTGCGTAGAATCAAGTGGTACAAAATGAGAGACATCCCAGAGCTAACAACTTGTGCAGTTGTGATATACCAATATATCAGTAGGTCACATGATATTTTGTTATGCCAATAGCGGTATGATCAACATATAACGGCGCGTGGCGATAGCATAATAACGATACAGAATGTTACGGTAAATAGTGATAAATAGCGGTGGTGTGGTAAGGTGCGATACTTGAATTTTAAAGTTTCGGCTTCTTATAGATCGTATTATTTGATATGAAATCTGGCTTTAAGAATAATTTAATGTAATTCTTGCTAACCATGGTTTTGATGATCGGCTAAACAAACACTTCAAGACTTTAATATGTAATCCGTAGTAGTTAATTGATGGAAGTCTAAACAAAATGTAATCCGTAGTTAATTGATGGAAGTCTAAACTAGCTACAATATTCATACTGTAGGGAACTTATATGAAACTAAATAACAATATTTTACAAAAGAATAATAAAATGTTCATACGAAACAATCAAAAAAAAATCGGAAATGAGTCGCGTTTGAATGTTTTCGCTTCGCATTATTCGCCTCTTAGCGATCTTGAAGGCAACCAGAGCGTCGTTTTCAGGATAAAATCACTCACGATCGAACGCTGCTTGTATGGTATTGGAAGCGAACCTTTCTGAGCAGGTATCGTCCCCGAGCAGCGAAAAGAGATGTTGGGAGCTCGAGAATTTTTGTGTAATGTGTTCTTCATGATTACGGAGGCGATGGATGGTTAAGTAGCCATTAGGGAAAAGCGTTTTTATTGTCATTAGGTGCACTAAGCAACCTTAATGATGCGATCAAAAGGTATGTAACAATCCTTGAATTAATTTGTGTTTAAATGCACAATCAAAATCGCATCTGTTACCGTTTGATTTGAAAGTTTGATTCGGGTATGATGAGGGCGACGGGATCGTCCCATGAACCACACGAAACTTAGTTGCCTTACATTTTACCCCGAGGACTCGTCGATGCGTGAACCACGAAACAAACTACTCGAGAGCAAAATGTGGCTCTTGCGACCCCCTAACTTCCCCGGGCTGCATTAAACATCACAGTCGTATGTAGCGCGCGATTCGATGTGTGCACAACTTTCTATTATTTGTCATTACCCCGTTTTAATATATTTGATGGATGTCATGGACCTTGTGATATATTATTATTATATTATATAGATAATGACACATAAATATTATTTTTACGTAGGAGTGTTTTAGTCTTTGTGTTATAGAAATGCGTTAAAAAGCTTTGGGATAATTAGTCGTAATAATTAATTATTAAAATATTAATCCACCTTAAGGAATAGGTCAACATGAAAAATAGTTTATGGAACTAAAGTATAGTTTAGAAACATTTCCAACTAATAATTATATCACAATTTTCAATAAAGTGTTGTATTTTTCTTAAGACTCATGGGTGTATTCTTTTAGCTTGTTTGATCGATACACTTTGTTGGAAATCAATGAAAGTGATTTTACGTTATTATCTTGCAATTCTGACGATTGTGTATCCGTCATTCTGGGGTTGGTTAAATGTAATTCTTGAGCTTAGTGTTAAATGCTAGTAATTGTATATTCTTAGTTCGGGTTCTCACGATAATTTAAGGGTTATGGCGATTCTTAGATCTTACTCGTGTCGTTATAATAATAATGGTGGTCAAATTATAATAATAATAATTGACCCGGTGCGTAACCGTTAATAATGGAATACTTGATAATCTCTGAAACCGCTAATTACTAAGTTGAGCGGTAGTCCCGATATCACATTTAACCGGTAATAAATGAATGATACATGGTGTCGTGCTTTCTTTATCATGGAATCGATTCTCATTGATTTCCGACAATCGATTAATCCCGATAGCTTTCATTTTTCTCTTAAAGATCCATTTGGACTTTGAAGCCCTTTGACGGCAAAGATCACCAATTTTTCAAAGTGACTCTAGAGGTGAATCCTTCACTTAGCATAGCTTCCTTCCAAAGAGGACCATTAGTTGAATTCTTTTCGTGGTAAGTTTGAGAGTTATTTCGGTATATACGTTACAAAATCGGGGACCCAGTGTCTGTCGAGGCGATGCCCTTTACTACGTCGAGTTCTTAGATCTCGACTTCACTTACTTTGACTCTTCATAGTCTCAGTATTGATATTCCCCTCAGGTTCATGTGTTCTTTTAGATGTCGAAGGACCTTTATTAGACTTCATCGGAAAGACATGTTCAAGAATGTGGCGTTCATTGACTCTATCAAGCCAATGATGCTATTCATTAGATGAATTATCACTCTTATGAACAAGAAGCGATGTCGTGCTATTGCGGGCATATAGAATAAAATTGCATAAGCGGGTTTAGGTTCTATAGTCACACACAACTTGGGAGGAGGCACATGACGCCGCCAAATACCCATCAGCGCTTTCGAAGATGTTTGGCAGGTTGGAGCTACCTTTGAACAACTCAAATGGAGTATTATCCTCGTCCTTGAGAGAAATTTTGTTCGGAAGGCGGTTAGTTTGTAGGTGCTTCCTCCACATTTCTTGAGAGTAGCTTTGAACTTATCAACAGCGTTATCATCTCTTTCAATGACCGATTCTTTCTTCGTGATCCGTTTGAGGAGAATATGGTGGTGTCACTTACGTGCCGCGATACCACGTTCGACCTGAAATTGACCAAATGGTGAACATATTCACCACCTACAATCACTTGTGCTATTTTTATATTTTCTCAAGTTGATTTTCAACTTCATAACATAGAGAGCAAACTTATCTATGCGTTTTTTCGTCCAGTATACATAATTTCATACGATCATCTACAAAGGTGATAAAATATTTATTCCACCTTTAGATTGACTGAGCTCATATCGCGAGATGTCCTTTGTGAACAAGACCAAGAGGCTTGCTATTACAACCACGGTTGAAAATGATGCCACCATTGATTTTGCTTGGCCTTGAAGTTTCACGCTTGTAACTCTTATGGATAAATTAAATTAGGTATGTGATTGACTTAAATGCATTCTTTGAAAAATTAGAGTTCGCATGACTAACCTACTATACCATAAATTAGAATACTACTTAAACATAATGACATTTGTTTTATTCATCTCCTTAATAATCATTATATTCATTTGAAAAGGTCATCTAACACATAGCTTTTCCCTTGAAACATGCCCGACTTAGAGTGCAATCTTATCATATTCGATTACAAGTTTGAAACCATTTTTTGCTAATTAAAGCGAGACACAGGGTTAGCACCACAAGTTACGGAACATACGGAACATTCTTAGTGACTTCGCTACAGAAATTAAATGCTGGCGCCCATAATTCCTTACTCCACCAATGTTGGAGGTCGCATTGTCGCCATGTACATCTCTTACCGCCCATTCATGAAGTAGCTTGAAAGTAGCAAAAGTGTTTGACCGAACAAACATGCCTAGTAACTTTTGGAAAAAGATCATCTTGAGCAGGTAGAAGGTTCTGACGAACCATTGCAAGTTGAGTCGTGAATAAACGTCATTTGTTCTCCGTCTCTTAAATTTTGTCCAAAAAAGATTTTAGGCTTGGTTGATGATTCTTTTGCGCCACCGGAACATTTGGAGGTTGAGGGGGGCAATGTCCGTGGTTCTGGTGGCGGAATAACCCCGATTCCACCACCGCTGGCCGGGGAATTGCGGCGGGAATAGTGGCTCCAGGAACAAAAGGAGGAAGAGTGGCGGGCCGGGGACGAATCTTTGGAACATTCGGGCCATCCAACACACGCAACTCCATAACAACTAGAGGAACCATCGACCATCATTTCGCATTAACCACGGAAGTATCAACATTGGAGTTCATAGCAAAAGTATTTTCTGAAGCTCCGACCGAATACGTTTTAGTGTAAGAAATTCTGCAAAGAACAACAAAATATTCATACGAAAATATCTAATCAAAACCGTATGAAACAATCACTCAATTGACTGTGTTTAAATGTCTAATCAAAACCGCATATGTTACCATTTGAATTTTGAAAGTTTGAATTTCATATCTAAAGTCCATGACAATCGAAACTTTGTGCACGATGCCGGAGGCGATGCGGGGCAGCCAGTCATCACGGGAATACCTAAAACAAACTATCCGGGGGGGAGCAAGGTGGCATGTGACCCCCACGCTTTTAGAAGCTGCGTTCGTGTCATGGTCGCCCATGACCTGAATTCTGATTCCAGAGGCTCATTTCGCCGGTTGCACAAAGGCTATGAGGAACCTTACTTGCTAGGATTGAAGGTCTTTCCGCTCTCTTCACATGTGGAGACACCCAATTTCTGGCTCTTGGTTTCGCTTTTCACTCTTTTCTTGTAGCGCCGTTGACACATCGTGTGATCACGGAATTTTAGATTAACGACAACTCGAATATCGACATATACTAAATTTCAGTGCGTTGTCTCACATAATGTTTTACTTTTTAATTTAATTCAAATGTTCTATATATTTTTAATAAATTTTTTGTGACAATACATATTAATAATTAATGGATATATTATTGATGTACTGTGACAAGCTAATTTGTATCCAAAACCATGTTGTATGTAGTGGTAACTAACATCTCAAAATTTGTGAAGTTTAATGATAGATTAATCGACGAGCGGTAGTTAACTCTATAAGTCCGGTTTATGTATTAGAACACATCTATTATTATTAGGTTTAGTATTTGGAGGCTACTCTACCTTCTCTATAGTCCTTCAGTATGACTCTGAATACTTCTTGCATAACTTCCAGCTATTCGACTCCCGCCTCCAGTGCCTTTAACAAACATAGGCTCATCGATAAAAATATTTTGAAACAACACTTTCCCACACTCTGTACATGAAACAAATCTAGTAAAGTGATGAGTTCTAGTATACATGGATCGGACTCGTATACTTAATTATCACTAGTCTATTAAGCTATCATTTAAACATTAAAAAAACAAATACATGCAACAATTATGTGGGTCGGAGTATCTACAACATTAGAATCCACTATTTCCTTTCATCCCTAAACCTAATAAAGATCACTCAATTTTAAATTTTGATGATTAATTTTTGAAATGAGAATTCAATTTTTTTTTTAATTTACTTTGCATCATATTTGGTAAATATTATACCAAATGTTCGTATTTTAACTTTTTTACTATTAACATGATAATTTTAATTATAAATAATAAAGATTATTAATTTTGATCATGAAAAATCGAACAATATTTTTCGGGTGGCATGCATGGATGCCGTAAATACACAGCCAGCTGGTAAGCTTCTCCGAAACGATACTGTCTCCTACAAGTAAAAGCAACATCCGAACATTGGTTTAAGAACGCTGCTTACAAAATTACTGATGAAATCTAGTTTGACTTTTTTTTTTCTATAACCCTTGATTTTTTTAATAAGTTGTTTGAAAAATATAACAACGAACAATTCCGCCTATCCATATGACTATTCATTTCTTTTATCCTCGTAAACTCGAAATCATGTGTTATATTTTTACCTATATGCATGTTCAATTAGAATGATGATTGATGAAGATAGTTTATGGTTTTAGTCAAAGACAAAAATATTTTAATTAGTAGTTCAACTTAGAGACGGGTCAATTAATTTGAATGTTTGATTTTTTGAATTAATTAGACTTTTTGCTTTGTATACATAAAAATCATTATGAAAGTTTATAGCGGATTTCTTTAGTTTAACGACTTTTCAAGACGGGACCGACGATGCCTACTAGATCGTGACATGTTAGGCTAACGGGAGGGACCGCAAACTAATTAACTTGGACCGAAGTCGAGATAGTGTGAGTTAAGACTTTTTAAGCATTGAAGAGTAGAGGCAGGTGTGGACAGGAGAACAGTGACTTCGATAAAGCTCAAGAATTTACGTGAGTATCCCATATTTAAAAATAAAAAATAAAGTTTATTGACCCATATAAGACGATGAAGCATTTAGATTCAGCAAATTGATTTTTAGATAAAAGTCAATGCAACAGTAGTGACGACCGACCGTTAAGGAATGGTACATTAGGATGGCGTATCCCATTACTACTTGGATTAAGCGGATTGTCTAGAAGTAACCGTATCGTCTTCTTTCTTGAGGCTTTATCTTTAAATATTTAAAAAATGAAAGAAATCTTAGGTCTGACATTTCATTTCTTGTATAAAATGTATGCGTGATATTGTGGTGTCTTTATGGATTTTGATATAATATGTAACGTGTCGTTGAATTGATAAAGATTGAGTTTTACAAGGAGAATTGTTTATTTTCGTCAATTCTTTAGCATGTGATATTGAATTGTTGAAGGTATACTCGTATGTGCCGAAGATTACAAATGTATGAATAAGATTGCATCGATTTCATTTTGATAATGCATCGCTAATAACGTTTTTAATTGAAAAATTAAAGATGTCGGTCATCGGTTTAGTGAACTTTCACGTTAGATGTTTATGTCACGTCCTTCAATTATTTGCTAAAGATGGAATAAAAGTTGTTTGGGATGAGTTTATTTTACCATCCAATTAAAGAAGTTTATGTCACGTCCTTCAAGTTAGATGTTTATGTCACGTTTCAATTAAAAAATTAAAGATGTCAATTAAACCGGATTTTGTCACGTTAGATGTTTATGTCACGTTAGGGCTTTATTCTCCACGTCGATTAAAGATGTCGAATTAAAGCCGGCCATGGCTCGCCGCAACATGACAAGGGGCCGAGGGCGAGGCGGGATCGGCTATTGATGAGGCGAGGATTGTACCTCGAGCATGGGGGCTGTGGAGGTGGTGGTAATTACTTTATTTAAGTTGTTAGAAGATGTGATGTTTAATTATTTGTAACTTTACTAGTGATTGGTACACGAATAGTTCGCAATTTCATCATTACCTGCTTAGGGTTACTGACCAGTGGAGGTGTAGTGTTAATTACACGGATAATGGTGTCCGTGGTAGTATCGCGGAAGATGATTTAGTTAGTGTATTCGGTTTGAGTAGGGAGGATTCGCGATTATCATGAAAGGGTGGTGTAGTAATTGACGGTTAGTTTGAATGATTGTGCGTATTCTTAACAATGACCGTATAGCTAGAATCGCATCATTGTATAAATACAATTTGAGCGACATTCAAAAGTTTGTTGAAGAATTAGTTCGAGAATCTGCCCGCTGTAGTCAGCGTCGGAGCTTACTTTCATACATGCGTTTGTTACGTGGGCTATTGTGAATGGGGTTAAGGTCAATTTGCCACATATGATGCTACTACATATCAACTATCAAAAAAACAAGCTTCCGCATCAATATGGGATGATACTCTCTCATTTGTTGGTCAATTGCCAAGTGTTGGAAATCAGTGAGAATTGATTCACTTGTGTGTCCGGTGCGATAATTGTGTCAGTCGTTTCTGGGTTTGGTTCGTAAAGTTAAGAACTCGGTGTTACGCTTAATGATGTATATTCTTAGTGTGGAGTTCGTGATAATTTAAGGGGTTATGAGCGATTCTTCAGATGCTTTTCGTGTCGTTATAATAATAGTAATTGGTCAATTATTATTATTATCTATTTCTTATTATACGGCGCAGAAGGTCTGTATGTCGTGATGATATTCGAATAATATTTCATGGAATGAGGCTAAGCGAGAGAGACTTGTATATTTAGAAATGTATCTCTCTGATATTTATATTTGTCGAATATATGTTGATGAAACATCCCGATTGGTTAAACTTGCGAGAGTTTGTCGATTAAGCGATTGAAATTGATGAATAACTTGATAAGTTGAAGTCGATGGTATTAATTAATTATTTTAATTGACTTGTTAAGTTGAGTAAAATAAAACAATTCCAGCCCAATGCTTCGTTATTTAATTAGAAGCTTCATACTTGGTCTAATTAAGTTAACGAGGATTCAGCCGATTTCTTAACGAGTTCTTTAACGAATGGGTGAACTTGGTATTTAAGGGGGATTAAGTTTTCGTGAAACAAGAAACATAAAACCTCGACCCCTCCAAATAGCCCACTTCGCGAGAGTGAATTGGAAGAGTTTTCTCTTCCGATTTACCATTAAATCTTCAAACTACAGCAAGGATTCCCGATGCTAGGTTGGTTTCCTGCTTGGTGTGCAATCTAGAGAAATCATTTAGGTGTTAGACAAGCAGTAGAGAGGATTTTGAGGGGCTTCGAGGTGGTTCGTGAGGATTTGGGTTCGATCGCTTCGTTGAAATCAAGGATTCTCGTATTCATACATTATATTTTGTGTTTAGATTAATATACATTAATTTGAGGATCGGGATATGAATTGAATTGTTTATCACGAATAGAATTCATACTAGATTCTGCACCCAAGGTGTTCCAAGTTTTAGAAAATCAACAAATGATACAATGTAAGAAGAATATTTATAGTAGGAAGGCCAATCGATACTTCTTAGAAAGTTGTATATGTTGGAGGTCGGTTGTTTCTAAGTGGGAAGTTTTAGTGGGAATTTTTCGAGAAATACGTTCGTGAGGATGTGATTGTTTCAACAAATGTCTTGATGCCTGCCCAGGATGGTTACATCTTGAGAACCTTTACATCATGACCCCACTTTTGTTCCTCGGCCAGAAGCAAGGTCATCGTATGGATCTTAACATCGAGGCTTTCTGGAAGTCGATGAGCCGCTTGACATGTTAGCCATGTTTGGTGAGATGAGGAGCGAATCACGAGGGAATGAGGCTTGGGATGGATTGTCCCAGCGATGCGAGTGGAGGATATGGGGTTGGCCGATGCGAGGGGGATGCCTTGTGACATGGCCAGCCAGGTTGATCGTCAGATGACGATGAAGAGGTTGTGATTGGAGGAGATGTGGCTGTGAGTGAATGTGTTTTTGTTTCATAATAATAATACTTTCAATTTCAAACAATTATGGGTCTTTTATTTTTTATGGCGTATCTTTGTAGTATTGAAGCAATTTAGTTTTTTATGTTATGCGTTTAGTATTTGAACAATGATTATGTTATGTGGTTGTCGAACATTTTTATATTGTGTTATTAAGCCTTGTCGGTAATTTCGGTTCACATTATTTGATCTAATTGTTTATGGTGTTTAATTCCTATTATTTTTGCAGCGTTTATGTGTTAAGCGGTGACTTAGCGTTTATTAAGCCCAACGTTCAGCGTTTATCTTGAGGCTAACTGCAGAATCTGACGTATTTAATGCTTATTTTTATGTGTTAAACGGTGGCACGTTCTGCGTTTAGTTCAGTACTACAGAATGAAAAGCATGTGTTTTAAGAATCTTTGTGTGTTAAGCGGTGGCGTTTATTTTAGTTTCCCAGCGAGTTAGTTGGAGCCCGAGGAACATGAAAACGGCCGGGGCTTGTCTGCTTAGAATATTGGGTGAGAACGAAATAGGGCACAGGGGTCCAATCCACCGGCCACATGCGGTCTTGTTGCTTAATGGGCGGGACGTTCGTCAGGCCTAGTGGGGGTGGGGGCCAGTGAGCCGAGGCGGTGGTAGAGCCCCGGACTGACTACTGTGATTAGTTAGACACCATGAGTTTTAGATGGTCTCTTTCGAGGCTTTATAAAGTGTTTCTATAGCATCGGTGTGGATTAAGTAGATTTGTGGATTTATACAGTTAACGAGGTAATCCGGTATCGGATTTGATACTAAAGATCCGACGATTATCCAATATTGATCGATACAGAAGAAGAGTAAATATTGATCGAATAATAGATATGTTATCAGAAGATTATCTCCGACTTATGGGTGTGGCTCAAGCGGAAATTGACCGAGTAGCTCGTATCTGGTTAAAAAATCTGACTAGATACCCGCTCGACTAACTTCCTAATGGAATGGAGTATAAAAGATTAGCTTTATATCCAAAACAATTGTGTATAATAACTCGAGCACAACCTTATGTTCGTACCTTACTTGTTAACTCACGAGCGGTCTAACGAGTTGAGTAATCGAGTCAGGTGTTCGAGCGGGTAACGGGTTACCCGGTTCGATGCTAGCAGTATTATGATGACATGTTAGGCGGTTAGGTTGTGTCCTTTCATATATAATTTTATGATAAATGAATTAGTTACAATTAATCTTTATTACAATAATTGAATTAATTATTATATAATAAGTACGATCCACAACTTTTTATTAAAGGTCAAATTCATCCTTGAAATAGCTAGCCAGTCGAAAAGCCTCATATCATGTGTATATATATAGAAAATCACACCGTGCATCTTTTTCGGCCATAGAATGACTAGAGACAAGCCAGATATACAGAGCAAGAAGAAATCATCGATCAATGTAGCCTGTTGACTAACCATTTATAAAATATAAACTAAGTCATTGCCTGGCATGATTTTCAGGATCACAAATGATATTTTACGTACATGTATGAAAGGACATCTAGCACCTATCTTATTATCAAACGTTTCATGATTTTTCTAGTAGTGAACTTTAAGCCTCGATCCTAAAATTCTATCTCTATCTCTTTGTAAATATTCATATATTATTATATCGATAATGGCGGCCAGAATCGATTATCTAGGTGTCCTGTTTGTTATAGTCATTGACAATAACCAATATCATCTATTTCATCGGGTGATGCATCAGCGAAGCGATAACTCATGCAGTGATAACGACCCACGACGATCAGCCCCTCCCTTAATAATAATGACGACTCTTCCGATGAGCACCGCTCCACTATTAAAGCTTTCGAATATGTTGATTTAACGAACGATTATATCGTCAAGAAAAATTGGTAAAGTCAAAACGGAAATAAGTCAAATACTAAATCACGAAGATTGCTTAATAAAGGTTGGTTTAATTTTATAAAAGATTAAATGTGATGTTTTCAGGAAATTTGGATTTGTTAATCGAGTTGGCCTGGATTTGTCCAATCCACAAATATTCACGTTTGACATTTTCGAAATTGAACTTTGACCATCAATTATTAATTATTAAATTTATTTTAAAAATATAAAATTTATATATTATTGGTCCGTTTTTAAAATCACTTTGCTATCAATTTTTAAATTTAATAATATAACTAAAAGTGAAGATAAAAATTTATGCCGATATGTGAAAAATTAATTAAAAATGAATTGAATGGAGTATATAACTTAATTGCTCAAAGAATGATAGATTGCAGTGATAATTAATAATGGTGTTGGCATTTATATATGTTCTTTTAGATCATTGGGCTACTCATGCGTGTAATAATTTTCCCAACCGAAATAATTATAGGATTATTAATCACCCCTTAACTACATATTAGATTTTATCAAATCTATTCTTCAATAATCTAGAGAATATATTAACTACCACAATGTCATACAAGCAACATATTAATACCCCAACCTAATAAGATATTTTAAAAGGTTATTTTTTTGTGCTTTTTATATATACACCGAATAATAATATGATTGATATAATATGTGCCTTTGTTTTCTTAGAGTATGCAGATTAAGTATGCAAATGGACTAGTACTTCAAGAAGCAACATTGTCTCTCATCAGAACTTCATCAAACATCTTTGGGGAGGCTTGAATGAGTTGTAATTTACATGTCATATATAAATGTATCTTAGTTGTAGACTTGTACATAATCGATCGATATAGGATGTGTATGAATTATTAGAAGTGTATTAGTCATTGTAGATACTTCTACTCTCGTCTTCCTTCAGATGTTTTTCTAGATAGCTTTAATGGCTTTTATTGTTATATTTGAAAACTTCCCATTTGACTTATTGACCATCATAAATAATAATGATATTTTTTCATAGCATTGATAACTTTATCAGTGTACCAATAAAATAGGTGATGAAATATGTTTTATCATTGTTGAACATGCATGGATCCGGCGATCCCTCGTCCCTTTAAGACCTTGATTGATTACCTCTTTAGGAAGATATATGATACAGTTGTACCCACTTATTTTATGATAGTGAAATAGTTACAATTAATCTTTATAATAATTAAATTAGTTACATAATCAATGATCATATAAGTTCAATCCACAACTTTTTATTATTAAAGGTCAAACTTATCATGCTTGACATAGCCAGTCGAAAATCTTCATAATATGTGCGTGTATATATAGAAAATCACACCGTGTAGTAAAGGATCTATTTCGGCCACAGAATGACTGGAGACCAGCCAGATATATAGAGCAAGAGTATATCATCAATCGATAGCATGTCGTTGGCTAAACGCATTTCTCGTATAAACTAAGATCATTTGCCTTGCATGGTTTCCGGGATCACAAATAATATTCTACGTACATGTATAAAATACATCTAGCACCTATCTTATCAAAGGTTGGGTGATTTTTTAGTAATGAGATTTAAGCCTCGATCCTAAGAATAACTTGACAATAATTCTATCTCTCTGTAAATATTCATATATTATCATATCGACAATGGCAGTACGAATCAATTATCTCGGTGTCACGCTTGTTATCGTCGTCGCAATCTTATTATCATCTATTTCATCCGGTGATGCATCCTGGAAGCCTGCTCCCGCCAAAGCACCTTCAAGCCACTCCCGAACTAGAGCTCATGTCCACACATTTGGCAACGACGACGCTCCAGACCCGTCCCCTAACGAGTCTCAAACCCCGTCCCCTAACAATGATCCCGCCCCTTCTCCTAACGAGTCTCAAGCCCCGTCCCCTAACGATTACCCCGCCCCTTCTGCTAACGATGACCCTGCCTTCTCCTAATGATGTTCCTGCCCCTGCCCCTGCCCCATCCGATAGTATTGACAACCCTTCTGATGACCACTCCACCATTAGTTCGGTCGAACATACCCCTACCGATGTCACTGACTATATCCTCACTCAAATGGATGAGGACTTTGCCCTCGCTGCTGTTGGAGCTCCTGCTCAATCCCCATCAAATCACGACGCCAAACAAGGAGATGCGTCAAAGTCTAAATCACGCAGATTGCTTACTAAAGGTTGGTTTAATTTTAAAGAAGATTATAATGTGATGTTTGTAAGAAATTTGGATTCGTTAGTTGATCGTGTTGGATATGTTGCCAGAGCTTATAATTAGCTCAAAAGAATGGAGAATTGTAATGATTAAGTATATGGTGTTGTCATTTGTTCTTTTGGATAATTGCAACTAATGCATGTAATAATAATATTTTCATCCGGGTTAATTATAGGATTTATCAAATCATCTCATCAATAATCTATCTAGCTAGCATATTAAATACCACATTAACTATATATATGCTCACAATACCCCATCCTATTAGATTTTAGAGGGAAATAAATGTTATTTTTTGTGTTCTATATACACCCGCATAATACTATACATGTACCTTTCCTTTGTTGCTTGGAGTATGCAGATTCAGGCTGGCAAATGGACTAATACTTCAAGCAGCAACAATAATGTCTCTAAGATGAAAGAGCGCATATTGAAAGTCTTCTAATCCTTTAGTTGGTTGGGTGATAAAAACTTGGATGTATTTTAGTTGTATATAGTCGATTATTATAGGGTGTATATCAGTATATGCATATGTTATTATTGGAAGAGTAACTAGTCTTAATAGTCTATATATACTTGTACAGCTGACTGAGTTTACATGATGAGAAAATATATTTTCCCTACTCTCATCGTCTTCAATTCCTTCCCAAGTTTAATGGTTGTAAAGAATTGAAGGGATGATCTCACTCATGAGATCGATAATCTATTTATGCAAGAGTTTATCATCTATAATCTAGTTACAAATTCACAAAGATAAACTACAATTTTAAATTCAAATACAAATGTCAATTATGCGTTATCTAATAGTTACAACAAACTATAACAATATCTAACTATGCTCTGAAGGATGGAGCTTGTGTGTTCTTTGGTTGAGCCAATCTTTAATTGCTTACATCCCCCCTCAATTTGAGCTGGCAACATGAGGCAAAGATTGTTCACAGCAGTGGCAAATTTAGATGATGCTAATGGCTTGGTACGAACATCCGCAAGTTGCATTTGAGTAGGAACATGTTTCACAATTAAATCTTGGCGTGCTTTTTAGGACGAAATGATGGTCAATAACGTGTGTTTTGATCTTGATGTTGAGCAGGGATTATAAGCCAATGGTGCGAAATGTTATTACGAAGCGGTTGGAGTAGTAGAAAGAGTGATGTGCAGATCCTTGAGCAACATTTGAATCCAAGTTGCCGGCATTTGTTGTGCTAAAGCTCACATAATGCCGCCTCGATGCCAGTCGAGCCATGGTAGGTTTCTTCTTAGAAGACCAAGAGATCAAGTTACCTCTAGAGAATACACAATAACCCGGTGGATCTTGGTTGTTCGACAACCGGCCCGGTCAGTCGGGAATATCCCCAATTAAGTGCTTGTTTGTAATGGATAAGCCATGAGAAATATAACCAGCAAGATATCTAAGAATTCGCTTAGCTTGAGTGAAATGAGTTGGAGTAGGTGTATGCATACACTGGGAAGCTTGATTCACAACATAAGTAATATCGGGTAAATTATGCATACACAACTACTATAGAGAACGATGAAACATTTATAAATGAGGATCTTCTAGGAGCTTGCCTGATTCAGTAGATAACTCTTTAGATGTCGTAGCGTGTAGGTACGTTGAGCATATTATGCTGTCAACAACTTTGTAACATACTTCTTTTGGCAATGAAATAATTCATGAAAATCATGTTGTACTTGATACCTAGAACTTAATGATAATGTCGAAGATTATTGAGCAAAAATTGTGTATTAAAGTCATCGATAAATTCTTTGCTTGAGAATGGAGGATGAGAGCATAATGATTATATCATCGGCATATAACGGGAGATAGATATTATGACACTACTTTGAAGATAGACAAACTTGAATCGGCCGTGCTCTTAATAAACCATAGGCTCACTAAATGTAGAAACTTTGTCAAAAGCAAGCCTTGGGGCTTTCTTTAACCCGTAGAGATTTCTTGAAGACATGAGTGACTAGGAAAATCAAGATTGATAAAACACAGTGGTTTCTTCATATGAACAACCACGAAGAACAATTAAAAATACATTCTTAACATCCCAGTTGTAATTCCCAATGTTGTGAAATTGTAATTGTAGAGCAGTTCTAATAATGCCGAGGCTTGACAATTATAGAAAATGATCGAAATCAATCCATATTGTTATGCAGAAACCACGGAAACAGCAAAATCCCAGCCTTGTATCTAGAAATGGAGCCATCGTCGTTTAACTTAATACAAACACCCGTTTACATCAATCAAGTTATGTGTAGGAGCAAAGTCTTGCTCGCGTGTTATTTTGGATTAAGCGTGTATTCATCGACATTGTTTCTCGTCCCGATAGTATGTTAACAACATACGTAAGCAGGCCGGGAGATAATGAGGATCGGAAGAAGATAGGTAGGTGGAGAGGGAAAGCTTACAAATAGGCTTAAGAGAACCTGTTTTATATTTAGTGATCATATGATGAACAGGTTGATGGATATGAGTATTATTTGTGGTAGGGAGAGAAGAGGAAGAAGCAATGGGAGATGGAGAAGATATAGTGGAGAGGAAGAGATGGGAGAACTATTTGGGGAAGAAGTGGAGGGTATAGTAGAGGGAGAAGAGATATGTGGGACTAGAGGAATTGTAGAATGGAGAGGAGGAGGATCTAATGGCAATGATGCAGATAGTGTAGAGGGTGAGGTAGAGTTTAGAGTAGATGGTCGTTGTAGTATAGATGAAGGAATAGAGGGAATGTGATCAGGAGAGAAAGAGGTGGAAGAATTATAAGTACTGAGGTCAAAATTGGAAGAAAAATTTAGTAGAGTATGTAGAGAAAGATATTGATGAAAATGAGGATAAGGAAAAATTTGTTCTTGAAACTTGACATGTCTTGTAACAATTACACGTTCAGTTGCAGGGTTATAACATCTATATCCTTTATGAAAGGAAGAAATGCCAAGGAAGACATGAGAAGAAATCGTGATTGAGCCAATCTTTGATTGCTTATAATGGTTTCCATTGTTATGTAAACGTAGATGATGTTACATCTATGGAGTGGACCACCAATGTAAAGAAAAGCTGGAGTTTATGTAATGGACACATTGTTGTCTTGTTGAGGCATGAGGTAGGTTCACAAATATTATTATGACCGATAACCGGTACATGTTTGGCCTTCGGCGCAGAATAACATGCGACCCGATTACGGCTGATATTAAGTCGGAAACACTTGGTAAAGCATTGCTCTATATTCGGAAAACGAGGTAATTATGTTACTTGATAAAGTACATACATTTGATACTCTTTAAAATCCAACCAATTGCTATGTATAAATGATGAGGGTATCCGTCTGAGGCGAATACCAATACCCGATCGGCCTTCGCGTCGGACTGGTAAATGTCTAATCAAGTTGCAGATACCCATGACACGGATCCCAACTCACCACCCCGTATAGTATGGTCCGGCTTATCCACGGCCCTAAAATAAACTTTGTTGATGGTCTGATCACTGATGGGCCTATTTTTAAACCCAATTTTTTTTAATTAAAAATATAATTAATATTCATTCATAAACTGTAAAAATTCATACATATACAATTGAATAAGGGATAATTTTATATCAATTAAACATAAGTACTTCCCAAAAAATATTCATAACTAATCACATATGAATATTTAGAAGGTATAATACCCATTAAATACAATATTACTAAACAGTACAATTAAACCCAATTTTTTATTATTATTTGAAATCTCAAGCAAACGCGCCTATTTTTGTTCCCACTTTAATTCGAACTTTTAAGTGAAAAGGAGCTTAAACTGAAAAAATAGCAAAAAATGGAGGAAGAAATAAGTAAGTTGTGCAAGAGCTTAACAACATTTTGCGACCACCTTCAAAATACTTCCTCCGCCCTTAAACAATCCGTTGACCACCGCCCCGTTCCTCTAGGTACGTTAATCCCTCCTTTTCAAAAATATCGTTCAATTTTGAATTTCAAAAATATATTGTGCTGGTGGTGAAGTTGGTAGAGTAGGTGTGCTTGTGAACGCAAAGTCATGAGTTCGATTCTTCCTATCAATACTTTCATAGTGGAGTCTGTCATACGGGACTTGTCTAATGTGATAATGTATCAGTGTATTTTGAAAAATGTATTGATTCTGCTTCAATGACGTTTAACACCTTCGTGGTATCTCAGGGCAGTTAGCTCGAGGGCATTAGTATGATAGTTTCTCTCTTGTTATAATGTTTATAGTTTGTTAATTTTTACAATTGATAATTAAATTGGACAATTTTTTGGGAAATTAATTTGTCATTCTTCAGTTTTGTTGTCGAAAAATGTGTAGATTCTGCTTCAACGACGTTTAAACAATGGTTAATAAGGCGAGTAACGGGTGTAAGCAGCGATCTGAACATGTTGGAATCAATGTCGTTCGGAACAGTGTCCTTGGAGGAGCTTTTGGGTCACTGTAATGAGGTTTACAAAAAGAACCAAAACGACGTCGTTTATCTCCAGGAACTTCTTCAATGCTCCACCAATTATATCCCTCATGGTATAAAAAAAATCTTAGTTTTGTTGTTTTTCGAATGTAGACTTATTGGAGATGATATTGATTTAGATGAGCATGAGGAAGAACTGTTGGATGATAGTCCCTCGAAGACTTATAAAAGAGGCATACCATCTTCGTCGAAAATTGGAGATGATGACCTTTTGTATCCTTTTCCCGTTTAACGTTTTATATTTTTTATGATTTACTCCTTTGGTTATAAGTATAAGTTGAAGTGTACTTTAGAAAACTTGCAGATTTGTAATTCGATTCGAAAGCCATTTTTTTAAGGGATGACTTGACTACTGTGCTTGATAATTTATATGAGAAAGTTGGTAGAACTGAAATGTGGGGATGGGCTAAGATTCCGAGTTTATGAGATAATCCAGTGATGAACAAATTGCTTATCGTTTTTGGGGATGGGCTAAGATTCTGAGTGTATGAGATCCAATTAGTAAATTGATGTATAGTAAAAAAGAGAGCGAGCAACAAGCACCTACTCCTATCTAAATGAAATTTAGCAAGTGGAACTTGAAGAACGAGCCCTGTTGGGTAGGAGAATCCGAGGGCGGACCCCCACCCCCTGCCTCCTAAAGTTTAGATTGCATCCCCAATTTACTACACCTGTTCGATTTTGTTGGAATGGTGAAAAAAATCAAAATGTCCTAAACTTGTAGGGCCACGACTTCCTCTAGAGCCCTCGACACATGATCATTTAGAAGTTATGTTTCTATTATCCTGTTGTATGTGTTACGATGTATATGTATAGCTTTTTTCGTACACTTGACTTTCGGTAGATTGGATGATTCTCTGAGTTTAAAGAGTTTTGGGCTATCTGATGCTTGTCTTGCAACTATTGCATCTGAAGGTCAGTTCATAATTTTCAATGACCTGTGATGCTCGATAAAATTTCTGTTCTTGTAGATCTAAACACTGTCTGTTGCAATTGTTGTGGTTGATCCTTCATTGGTTTGAGCAGCTAATAACTATAGCAAGATGGAGGTTCCATACCAGTCTGCTACAAACAGATCAGAGAAAGGTAGAGGTGTGGAAACTTTTTTTTTTAAGTGAAATGTTCTTTAATTAGTTCGTCGAGGACACTGATTCCATAAATATGCAGGGAACAGTCGAGATGACTTGACTACATTTGAAGAACCCAAGCCAATGTTAAAGGTGTCCAAGTATGACTATGAAACTCTTCCCAGTTTCATGAAAACTTTAGCTTCATGGGAGGTAACGGATTTTTAACATTGTTGTATGGACCCATATTTGTCTTCACACTTCACCGCACATGCACTCGTTTCCACCAATACATCCACCGAATTAAAAACTTACTCATGTATTGTTTTTATGGATAGATTTGAGATCATTATTAGAAACTTGCAAAACCATTACGTTGTTAGAATGAATTGAATATGGTGGGAGGATTTAAGATCAATTAACCATTAAACAGTTTATGTAATTTAAGTGACTTTCAATAGATTTGGTAAGACAAATTTGTCCAGCCTTTTGAATTCTCATGAAATCTTATCCAAGAGTAATTTTTGTCATTTTCTACAGGATCTGCTTGCTGCTGTGGAAAAGGTGAATTTATATTTGGGGACAAAAGGGTCTCAGAGTGACTCCTTCAGACAAGATGAGACGTCCTCACTAGAATTGGGTAAGAGACACATTAAGCTCATTGCCATGGCTCATAGTAACGACATTTTATGTTTTATATGTTTTGCCTTTTGATAATTCTTATGTTGATAATTTGTTTGTTAGTGAGTAAAGAACCACTTCCTTTTCATAAATAAGAAATGACTGCTGAAATGGTACAATTTCATGATAAGGGCATCATTCCGTATTCTTTCTTTTCTTCCTGGCTAGAGTCCGGAACATTCAATAGGCGTTGCTCTTTGCTCAAAATTTTCTCTTTGGTTGCTGCAGGTCATAAAACAAGATCTTATCTAATGTTGCTGATTAAACTGAATGGCTTGGTTATTGAAACCACAGATGGTCTAATTCACTATAAGGTAGTAAGTAAACAGTAGATAGCGCAAATAATGATGATGAATTCCCAACAAATATGGTGTATCTCATTGTACCCCATATTTATGAAGTTCTCTAATGGTTTGAATAGCTGATATTCCTTTAACTATAAATGTAACAGTATTTGATGCTATATTGTGCTACATTTCCTTCGAACACGCCGCTCATTAGTGGAAATCTACAAAATCTTCAAGCAATTAGTTTCTTTTGCAACCTATTCTCTATGTATATAAACTTGATATAAACTAGAGAATCTAGGATTAAGGAACAGGAGGGGGTGAATGTAAAAAAGATGGACAATGTATTGAATACAATATTTCATTTACCTATATTTATGGAAGATACATTCTATTATTGTTACTCTTGGATATTTATGTACCAATTTTCACAATTTTTTTGTTTACCAAACAATGTAACTCTAAAGAACAATCAATGGAGTAGAATGATCAAGGCTTCCCCTACTGATTCTTGATCTCATTTTCGTCCTCTTGATTGATCCTATAATATCAGCATCTTTAGTAGCCACATCTTTCTTTAAAGACAAAGAATTTGGCTTATAAACATTCAAGAATGCATCATCTTTCCTTGCACTTCCATGAATTAGTAATATCCTTGTGATCCTAATATAACTAAGTGATTCAGCAATTTGTAATGCATTCACCCCTTTATTAGTCCTTGATTCAATATCAGCACCTTTCTTGATTAGAAACTCAATCACATCAACATGTCCTGCCTCCACAGCACAATGCAAAGCAGTGTAACCCTCCTCATCTTTTGCATCAATCTCGATTCCTCTCTCGACAAGAACACGTACTGCTTCGAGTCTCCCTTTAAACGATGCCCTATGCAACGCTGTCCACCCGTGCTGGTCGTGCCCATTTATGGAAGCTCCTTGCTCAAGTAGCCTGTGTATTGTTCTGACATCTCCTTTCCTAGATGCAACACACAAGCTGTCCCCTAAACGAAGAGTGTCGAATAGCTTTGCGTAACCATTTTCGGCTGCAACATCATATGCTGCCTTTCCAATATTTTTTCTGATATCCTTATTTGCACCCTTTTGGACTAAAAGCTTCACCATTTGTTCATCACCTAAATTAGCTGCAATATGTAATGGTGTGTCCCCATCATATCCATTTCTGATCATATCCATTTCTGACATCAGGTTTAGCTGAATTGGCTAAAAGTAATTTAACACAATCTCTTCTTCTCTCTTCAACTGCAATATGCAAAGCAGTGTTTCCACCCTTCGTGAGTGAATTCACATCAGCACCTTTAAGCAACAAAAGCCTCAAAACTTCTATATGTCCATTTCCAACAGCCAAATGAAATGCCCCCCTTGAGGTGAATTCAGATTTTTCGGTTCTAGCACTACGAGCCAACAACAGCTCTACAATCAGTTCCTCTCCAGAAGCAGCAGCAGCCTCAACAGGCGTCGATCCTGATCGACTCAAAGCTTCCACATTTGGTCCAAATTCAAGAATCAGTTGAACAAGACAGGCCTGCTCTGGGCTATAGCCAAGTGAAGCAATGTCCTCCCTTCTGCATCAACTGAATCAGCAGCATTCATCGATGGATCACTCTTTTCCAACACATCTCTCAAAGCCTCCATGTTCCCTGAATTGACAAGATGACCAAGAACCATGGAACCAACAAACATGACCTTGATTCCACTATTAACAAAAACCTGTTTCTTCTTAGTCGTGAACCAATCATTCGGAACAGAATCATATGTCGATGAAGGGTCCTTTAGCGACATCGACGCACCGGGAGCAACAACGCTATGCAACAAGAACGAGTCATCACAATAAGGGGTCGAATCAGGAAGCCTCGAATTCGGAGGGAGATGACAAATGACCTCTAAAGTAACACTACTCAGAGGTACAATGATTCCTGTTTGAGGACGTATTGTATAACGAGTCTTGATAACCTGTTGAAGCCGAAAAGCTACAGGCATTGTATACATAACATTCTTCAAAGTAACCTCACCATAATATTTATTCCCTGGTTCCAACTTAATCTTGACAATATTTGTTGGTTCTAAACTTATCAATCTGTCCATAATTTTGAAACAAAACAAGAAAACTACTCAAAAATACCAAAAAAATTGTTAGTTCTTGGTCATCAAAAGCAAGAAGTAAAGGGTTACAAGAAAACAGAAAAATGCATGTAAATATATGAGGGGGAGGAAAAATGGCCGGCTATATCAAGCTGTGACACTTGGTGGTGATATCTACAATGAGTAACTAGTTCTATTCGTCGTCTGGGATGTATAATCCAGAAAATTGTTACTGCTAAATTAAATATAACTAGATGAAGTCATTGTTTTATGTTGTATCTCATAAATTTATTGAAGAATAAATATTTTGTGTTGTTTTAGTTAGGTTGCTTGAAGATTTTGGACTTCTAAATCTTGAAATAAGTTTTTAATGTAATGTTTGTAGGAGTAAAGACATGTTGGGGCTGAATGGCTGATATGGTATGATTAGTTGGTCCATGAAGTACAAATGACAGACTATTTTCAGATCTTTTCTAATTTGGGACACTGAAGAAGTTAAAAGGGTTAAATTGATACTCCTTATATAGCCATTTCTGTATCTATATGATCTCTACTAAGCTATGCCAATCAAGTGTACTTATTCAAGGATATGCTCATTATTTTACTTTATCAAATTAATTATTGTATTGTTCATTATATCGCTGCCTAATTTTTTAATTCGACTTGCCTTTTATGAAACTATAATTAACACGATCAAACTATAATTTCCTTATTTCACTTTATCAAACTATAAATTTTTAATTCAAATTATATTAGAATAATGACTTATAATTAACACGATTTTTTTATTCTTACATTAATATTAGTGAAGTATACAAATTGCCACATTAGACTTATTCACACATATTTTACTCAAAGAAACTCAATATGGATCACTCAAGTGAGAATCGATAAAGTAATTATGTGATGTTTGAATCCTTGAATTATTTCATTGTGTGTCTGCGAAGTATATTAATGTTATTATTTGAAAGGACTAATTCAATCACCAAATCTAGCAAGCAGCGATAGCGACGCGTCATCTTGAAAATAAATATCTGCGATTTTATACAAGTTAAAAGCTGATGTGAAAGACATGTTCTCTTCTTCTTGCGAGAGAATCTGCTAAAAAGCTTGTGGGAAGATGCGTTCTGATCCTTTTAACAGCTATTTTGTGATAGAAAATATATATTATTCTTAATTGAGTAATACTTTATAGCACATTATTCTTAATTGACTAATATATTATACGTTATTCTCAATCCCTTGGCACTTATGATATTATTGATGATTCAATAATATTCTCTCAAGAAATTATTTAGGTTGATTATTTTGTGATAAAAAATATATAAAAAAAGCCTCTATATATAGGAAAACTTCTAGCCTAACTTGACTCAAAATAGACAACAAATAAAGTCCAAACACGTACTCAAATTGCGTCGGCCGCGTCGACCAAATCGAGACCCGTTGAGGGTCTCGAATAGCTACTTTATAGCTCGGGTCTTCGGTCTGTGAGACCCTCCATCGAGACCCACATCCGAGACTTGGGGAGTCTCAATGGAAATTTTCAAAACCCGGCCAAAATGGCGAATCTCAACAACCTCACTTGAAGACATTTTCAAGTCACATCTTGGCTTTCAGATTCATGAAGCCCCTCGGATTATTAAGAAAGTTAGCGAAGTTGAACAGCCCCGGTTTCTATAAACTTCTTTCTGCTTGTTTGTAAGCATGTCAGGTCAATTCGATCTCAGGGAATCTTTTCAAGCCTAAAGCTCCATTCTCCATTACAAATCGTACAAAAATGGTACCTCGGTCTATGTGCTTGGTCTAGCATGAGCTTCGAGATTTCCATGGATAGCACTCTAACTATCACGGTCTGTACGTATTACTACTATGCTCAAGATTCAGCTCATGAAAATTTTGCAACCATATCATCTCTTCGCGAGCCTTCCAGCCATATGACATACTTAGGCAGACTAGACAATGCTCTTATGGGTTGCGGCTTATATTTCGGCTAATCGGAAGTACCTCCAAACATGAACACATATCCACCAATAGATTTTCTACTATCAACATCACCTTTGTGTTAAGCATCACATATCTATCAACCCATGCTCAGTTTTTCGAAAACACAAAACCTTTATTTACCATTCGAGGTATCTTAAAATCAACAGCGAGCAATGTTCTCTCCCTGGAGTTAGACATATATCTACTAACAAGCTCCCCCGCTGCGTATCTTGTCTCGAGTCTAGTCTTGTGCCATACATACGGCCCCACCTCACTGAGCATAAGGCACCTTATCCGTATACTCCCAATTCATACTCAGTCTCAGTGATTGTTCCCTGAGATAATCGAAAATAATGACTATCGCGTGCTTAACAGTTTTGCATCAAACATGTTGAACACGATGCGCTTAGCCGGTGTGCTTTAACATTAGCCGATATCGGGGAGAATCCGGATCTACGATTATTCTCGTCCCATAATTTGTTGACTTTACCTAGGTCACTTCATTAAAAGTTCGCGATAGCTTATTTCTTGACATAATCTTACGCAAATCAACTCCCCTTTATCGACATATGATCAACATAAAGAAGTAGAATTACATAATATTTTCAAACCTCCTCATTAGCAGCGGTGATAGGTCTTCTGACTCGCAGAAAGTTCAACTTTTCTTCATAAAATTATCAAAGGTAATGTTCATTGCACGGGACACTTGGCTCCTCAAACTCTTCAGTTTGCGGGCCAAATTCTCTTTCCACTTTAACCTCAGCCTTGAGGTTCTTTCATGAATATTTCTTCATCGAGATCACCATGTAAAATGCGGTTTTCGCGTCCATCTGCTTGAAGATGCGGGTATCTTTGCTACGATCAAACGGTTACGATTGTTCTTAGTTTTGACTACGGGTGAGAATATTTCAGTGTAGTCAATACCTTCCTTCTGTTGAAATCCCTTGACAACCAATCGAGCCTTGTACCGTTTACTTCCATCCTGTTCTTCCTTGATTCGATAGACCCATTTGTTTTGCAATATTCTCTTTTTGGCTACTGGCCCGGTTTAACCCGACTCCGCGTCATATTTGTGTGATGACTCCATCTCTCTTTAAATCCTTAACTCCCAACTTGTTATCATCACGTTGTCTTTGCTTCGTCATAACTAATAAACTGCGTCTTTGTCGGTTAACAACAAGAACTTGAGAGGAGAATACTGCGTGTTAATGCGTTGCTCTTTTGATCTTTTTAAGGACCTGGTATTTCTTCCTCTTGATTAGCATCAAAGTGTTTCCTCAGCTTGATTGTCTCTCTGTCGATACCAGCCTCCTCCAGAGGTGGCATGTTAGCAAAAGGATCTTCATGTTTGCTACGGGCTTGAGGACATGATCTAAGATATGCCATTTGGAAGAAACCAGAATCATGCGCTTGTCGTGCAGCGTTTGACTTCCTCGGGTTTTGTAGGCGTGACTTCTTTAACTCGGCTTTCTTTCTCATGACACCTTTTTGTCTATATTTATATAACGTCTTTTTACTAAAGACCACATCCTTACTAAGTATGATCTTCCGGTTCTTCAAATCATAGAACCGATATCTCATCTCAGTATTGTCATAACCAATAAAATAGCAAATGTTAGATTTTGCATCCAAGTTTGCTTCCCAGCATTTGCATACACATGAATATAAGCTAAACAACCAAATACTTTGGGGAAAGATAAGTTTGCAACTTCTTGAACTCCACGTACTTTTTAGGAATTTTGAAATCGAGGAGGCGAGGGTCTCTCTTAATCAAGAAGGCTGTTGTATTGATTGCATCGGCCCTCGACGTCTGAGTAAACCATAATGTAACCTCGTATTCGAGCACGTTCATTTAGCATTGTTAAATCCTTTCATTTACTCCGGATTACGTTGGGGGTGTTCCCGAATAGTCTTACGTATCTAATCCCGTGCAAACACAATATTATTTGAAATCGCCCCGTCGGTATATTCGCCCCGTTATCGGATCGGAAACACTTCGCTTTTCGGCTAGTCTCGTTCTCGACCACTAACTTTCTAGTTCTTAAAGTCACCCATGCCTCTTTGGATTTATGCTTCATGAAATAAGCTTCGAATCTTTCTAGTTGTATCATCGATAAAGGTTATATAATATAATAAACGCTTTCCACAGAACCAACGGTGCAGGTCCCCCGAACATCTGTATGAACTAACTTTCTGGCCTGCTCAGGCTTAGGGCAGCACGAGTAGGCGACTTTCTTACGCTATCCGAGCATCTTCTGAGGATATGATGATCAACAAATTTTAACTGGGATATCAAAAATTATTTGAAGCCGAGATAAGTTAAGTACCTTTCTTGCTCGCTGTGACTAAGCGATTGTGCCTGACCTCGTCTCTCGAGCAGCCAGCCAACATATAATAGATGTAGAGGCAGCCGATCAAGTCTGGAAGTACCCATCTTAAACCAGCTGATCGTTGCTCTACGTGCCCTTTCAGTTGCTATCACCGAGCATTATTCGATAGTCATCTCCATCCCCAACTAACTAACAAAATCAAGCTCTTCCATGCTTTGAGTACGTGTCTCACTTTGTCATTTTCCAAGAAGAACCATTTAAAGCTTCAGTTTACATCTGTCACCACATGATATTGGTTCACCATCGGCAAGATGGACGGTCCCATGTCTTCTTATATAATTGACATTATATCCCCGATTAGGTAGTATGAAATAATGCGAATCGAGATCAGAAGCGATAGAACAATCAGGCAAAGAGTAGTGCGTCTGCGTAGTCATCGACAACATTGGCGTCACTTAAGTTGTTGTCGAGCCTCGAAAGCCTTCTGATTAACTTCCTAAATGCGACCCGATGCTTTTGCCATGACAATGACTCAGTCGTCCTCCAAATTTCGACTACTCACACCTCTGCGACTTTGACCTCCGTTTATTCTTCTTTGTTGCCTTTGTCCCGATTCGACTCTTTCTACGTTCAATATGCAGAACCACTTTTCTCATGCTCGGTTTTATGCTTCTCGGACAAACAACGTTCTTGCGCTGCCTTAGCTCCCGACTTATCATTACCTACGAGTTACTACTTCTGACACCATGCATCCCCGTATTTGGCGAAGATGCTAATAATATCGACGGCATGGCTTTCGTCGTCCAAAATTCCTGAATCTGTTAGATAGTGATTTATCAGCCCATTAAGTCATTAAGGTGCCTAGTTATGGGAGTGTTATCGACATCGCCAGTGAAACAACTTCTTTCATTAAATGTACCTTGTTGTTAGCGAGATGACTTCATCTGAGTGACAATGCCTTGTCCAGACCGCTTTGTCGTGGTCTCCTTAGCGACATTAGCGACCACGTTCCCCAAACGGCGTAGTGCGATTACTGTGAGCACTGGCTCGCTTAGTGCCGTCTATCTTACCGAACTGTCGTCAATGGCTTGTTCATCTTAACCGTATAGGTAATCCTCCATATTCATCTTCGATCTGCGAAAATCTATGCATCAGAATTTCTACACAACATGTATCATCACTCGCCGTTCTTAGAGCATTGAATGCCGATTTATTCGAAACTATTGGCTACGATCTCGTGTTGTTATGATTGAGCCTAATTCAATCATCAAATCTAAGAAAACAAACGACAGTAAATGCGAAAAAAATAAATAACACACGATTTTATACGGTTCCCACTTGATATTGAAAGATGCGTCACATTTGGCTGGCTGTAATCCACTAAAAGTCAATCAGGAAGATCGTTACGATCGCACTATCCAGCTAAACCTTTCAATTAAGTATCGCATAGCGCGATATTCTCAATCCTGGCCTCCTTGATATTATTGATGATTAAATAATATTACTCTTGATAATATTACCGAAATTGTTTAGAATGATTACTTTTATAATAGAAAACATATGAAAAGATCTTGTACATATAGGAAAAGCTTACAGCACTAGCTTGGATAAAATAGGCGGTAATTAAGTGCATCGTCACCGGTCGCGTCGGCCAATGAGACCCGTGGGTCTCGAATAGCTCCTTACCGGCCGGGTCGGTGCACGAGGGCCCTCCATCAAACCTGGGATCTCGATGAATTTTTTTCAAAACCAACCAAAATGACTTCAAATCTCAACATTACATTGTACGGATTTAAAAAGAGAAGAAAAAAAATTGCATAGATACAAATTGAAAAAAAGAGGGAGAAAACTATGCCTTATTTACTTCAACTTCAATCATTGAAACCCATTAGCCATTACTTCACTCTATAATTTTGTAAGGGATATGGTGGCTATTCGTAGAGTATCTAATTATGTATTGAATAGACATCGAGTTTATTTAATAACATGCAAATCGCGTGCGTTAGTGGTTGATAAACTAATTGTCAGGTATAGCAAACCGATCGAAAAATTATTAGATAAAAATTCGTGAAATTTCGATACTCTTTCCCGTAAACTTGGTAGGAACTTCACTTCACTCTATACTGCTTTCAGTTCATCAAATTATTTCCGGTTCACAAATGCAATAATTTAGTAGTTTGTATACATCTTATTCTCTGCCCCTGATGTTCAGAAACAACAATGTTACAGCAAGAATTTTCCAGCATCAGAAGTTCACCCCTGCGCCAGGCACCAGTGTATAATTCCCCCTCCTAATTCTGAATTTATGTTAAAGTAATGAACTTTGATTGTTTTTGCTTTGTGGGTTATTCTCAAAATGTGTTCTTGTTTTCATTTGCATTATATTCTTGATAGTTCAGTTGAGTATGAAGGTTTTATGAGAATTTAGTTCCTAGCTATACCATTTATAATGTTGAGTGTCCTGATCATATGTTGAGGAAGTTCACTGAGGATGGCTTGAATTTAGTACTAACTTTCCATTCAATTTAATTGATGTTTTCGTATATCAAGCTTTGACGATCAATTACTTTTTAGTTAGGTTATGAAAAATTATAATAAACTAATATTATGAAAATATTTTTTAAAACGAATCCAATAATATCAAATTTATATTTATTAGAATAATAAATAAAACTAATTGATGGTCAAAGATTTATACATAAAAATGAAAATTTCAAAAAGAATTCGAGGGAGTAATTTTCAGCAGGAATCATCAGGAACTAGTTGTATAGGGACCTACATGGTTATCATATTCGTGTAGAGGTGAAGAAACTGATGATGAACAACTTCCAATTAAGTATAACAAGTTTGAGAGTTTCTTTACTCAGGTTGGCATGTAAGGGGTTGTATGCATGTGAAGTAGTGCGGGAGGTTTCGAGCAGGTTGAATTTAGAAGGTTAACTAATATTTTTATATATCGTGCAGTGCGAATAAAGGGATTCTGTGTAATTGATAAAGGCAATATACAAAAAAATTAAATGTGTGTGGGTTCGTCTTTGTTACAACACCCGGTGTCTTCTTTACTTTGATGCTTCTTTTTAGTTTAAATATTTTTAATTCAAGTTTATTAATCAGCATATAATTTTTTAAATGTTGTCGTCACTTCGATTTAAATCGTGGTTTCATCACGAAGAAAAACGAGGGTCTTGCTGTTCTGAGGTATTTTACGACTTTAGAGCGGGATCTGCATTTGAAGCGAGCGGTACTGTTGTATCTTTAATACCATTTCAGCATCGGTGGGAAACTCGTGTTGAAGTTGAAGGCGATTTTCGAGGGCAACCTTGGGGGAATCGCCTGTAGGGCCGACCACGAAAAAGGTTATGGAAGAAAATAAGGCTCCTCGATAGGCTCACATGGGGCCGGACCGGACCTGTGAGCGATTTGGCGAGGATGTTTGTATAGTTTTAATCGTCGCATAAATATTAGAATAGAGAAATAATCATCTTTATAAGAATATTAGATTACATAATGGCGAAAAAGCATGGTTTTTGTTCTTTAGTAAGTTTGTGGTTGAAATTTTCGGTATATAAGAAAATCTTCAGCATAAATTATAGTAGTAGTGGGGGGGCTGTAACGTCTTATTGAGCATTGGTGGATTTGCGGCCATTTCTGAGGATTAACCGCGTTGAGGAGTAAATGCGTATAAATTTATTATTACGTTTAATTTTCGCGCTTAAATTCGTATGGATTCTTTATTGATTGTTTGAAATTTTGGGAGGGATTTAGAGGTATCCTAACAGGTCATATGTAAAGTTTTCGTTTTGTACATTGAGATCTGAGAGGACGAAATATCGGGGATGATACTATTTTGCATGCCCTTGTGATGTTATATATTTTAGTCTAATAAGAATGAGGCAATCAGAGATGATCAATGAAAATAAACAAATGGATAACTTGCTTGCAGTAATGCAGTCCTAACCATCACCCTGGTCCTGCCCTAGTAAGATAGAGAGAAATATAGAACTTGAGATAACTACTTCACTAGAGTTCTGATATTAGAAATATATTGTACCCCATCCAGTGATTACTATAATATGATTATGATCTTGTCAGGGACGTAGGCTGGTGGTAAAGAGGTTAGAGTCTTTGAATAGCGTTAGATGCCCGTGTGGTGTGGGTTCGAGTCGCGCGAGTGGCGAGAATGCAAATGACAAAAAGTGGTAAAGAGGAAGCTGTCAAACGTTCTTAGAAATGAAAATCATATTTATCTACTACACATGTAGGCTGAGGAGATGGGTGGTGTAGAGGCCCTACGATGAGGGTCTCATCTTTTTTTTTTTTTTTTATCATTGTGATCTTTGAATAAACTAGCAGGTAGTCGTAGCCTTTAAAGACAATATCGCCTAAGTTTTGATTAATTAGAATATATTGAGACAAGGTTGGTGTCATTGCCTAAGTTTAGGGACCTAGAGCACATCAGTAATTTAAACATGTCTTTTAAGAAATATCATTTCATCTTATATTTTGTTGAGATATGAGATGTTTAATTTATGCAACGTAGAGTTCAATGTAGCAGATTGTCAAACTCTTATATCCACTGCAACATGATTAATTTAATAACAATACAATTGATTTCAGAACCAAAAACTCATTACAAGTAACCGAAAAAAGAATCGTCTAAATTGTAGTTCATGCTTGAAAAATCAGCATACTCATCATCAAGAAAACTTATCCCCCTATGGTCATTTGATCTCCCTGAAATGTTGTGTGCTTTCCCTTTTTGAGATTACTAGTATGGAATAGCTGGGGGTGGCGGAGAGGCATAGGAGACTCCACTGATTGGTGGAAGAGGTACATTATCCCATGATGGTGGTGGAGGTGTGTATTTAGGAGGTGGGGGTTGGTAGTGTTGTGTGGGTGGAGGTGGTTGATGTTCATTGCCACACCCTGCAGGTGGGGGAGGGGGTGGTGGAGGTCGGCAGTTTTTGTGTGATGGAGCAGGAGTTTCGTGTGACGGTGGAGGAGGGGATGGGGCATGTTCTTCAGGGGGAGGTGGCGGTGGATTCGAATATGTTGGCGTGGGAGTGTAAGTTGGTGGCGGAGGTGGTGGTGAACTGTAATATTTTGGTGGACTGGAATATGTTGGAGGGGGTGGTGGACTGGAATAAGTTGGTGGCGGGGGTGGTGGTGGACTGGAATATGTTGGTGGTGGTGATGGAGGTGAGGGGCTGCTGTGATAAGAAGGCGAAGGCGTGTAACTTGGTGGTGGAGGTGGGGGTGAGGCTGATGGAGTGTAGGTTGGAGGAGGAGGAGGAGGTGGTGGTGATGGGGATGGTGGAGGTGGTGAATGATAATGTACCCTCGGCAACAATTTAGTTCTTGGTGGTGGTGGTGAACAGTATTTATTCTTGTCTGATTCACCATGACTAGGTGGAGAGAGTGGTGGTGAATGGACAGGTTCATTGTGGCCTGGTGGTGGAGATCGGTGATTGTTCTTGTCCGAAGAGCCCTTTTTGGGAGGCGCTGGCACTGGCGAATGGCTTGGTGGAGGTGATCGGTGGTGGTTCTTATCTGAAGAACCCTGACTTGGTGGCGTTGATCCATGACTAGGCGGGGCAACCTTTGTTGGTGGCGTTGGATTAACAAAGCAGGCACTTTTTCTACAATCATAAGGCTTTGCTGCCTCAGAAGAGCACTGTTTAGCTGACTTCTGATCATTCTTCCCTGGAATGCAATTTTGGATGCTATTTGATACTGCATTGCCTCCTGGCCTAAATGCGGCAGCACACGATGGCGCCTCCCCGGTGAAATAATTGAAGGAGTAAGTGAAGTTCTGGAGACTTGGAAGTTGACAAACATTAGAAGGAATCACACCAGTGAATCTGTTATGAGCAACATTCAATTGCTCCAAACTCTTCATGTTGCCTACCACTGATGGCAATGGTCCTTGAAGGTTATTGAAACTTATATCAAACACAGTCAGCTTCTTCAACATCCCTATCTGCGGCGGCAAACATCCGGTGAGATTATCATTCATTAGTATAATCTCATTCAATGTCTTCCCCATTTTTCCAATGCTTGCAGGAATGCAGCCTCCTAAATCATTGTTAGCAAACACCAAAACTGAAACAGGAGAGTTTCCAAGATTTGGTGGGATTCCAAACTTGAATCTGTTGTCATTCAAGAACAATGCATCTAGTTTCTTGTTGAAAAGCTCCAATGGAACTGGCCCCTCAAAATCATTGAACCTCAGGTCCAAGAACTTCAACTTTGGCAATGATAGAACAACTTTAGGGAAGCCTCCTACGAACCGGTTATTGCTTAGATCAAGCTCAAATAGGAGCTTCAACCTCTTGAATGATGGTGGAACAACCCCACAAAATCTGTTGGAATTGATGTGGAACAATGCTAGATCCGTTAGTAAGCCGAGCTCGTTAGGGAGGTATCCGGCAATGTCCGCATGGTTGAGGTCAATGCCGGCAACCACCCTCATGGAAGGGTTGGAAGGTGACGGCGCGCAAAACACGCCGCCATAGGAACACACATTGGAGCCGTTCCAGTTTGCTGTGAAGTTAAATGGATCAGAGAAAATGGCCTTCTTCCATGATTGTAATGCTATGTAAGCTTGGCTGAGTCTTCGGTTCTCAAACTGAAGTGTTTGTAGATCATTTCTAATGGCTTCAAGATCATTTTCATCTATATCTTCTGCTGCATTGCAGATCTTTGAGGCTAAGATGGAGAATATGATGGTTGTTATGAACAAGAAACGTAGATGGTGGCGATGGGGTGGCGCCATTGCCGTTTTGTCTTGCTTAAATGCTCAACAAGACTCAAGAGAGGAGGGGGCAAATGGTGAATCTTTGATGAAATTTGAACACATTCAAGAAGAAATAATAAATTTGGTTTGGGGTGCCAAAAAGGAATAATGAAATGTGAAGAGTACAGCTGCAAATGGTTATCACACTATAATATGAATGAATACAGAACAGCAAATGGTTATCTCCATTTATTCTTTGGCTCTTGATTTATACACTAGTTATTTTAAAGAATATTCTAATAATATTTTGAAACCTTGGGGGAAATGATTAGTTCCTTTGAATTTTTTATACTGGTTTATTTGGGGAGGGGGGTAATTTTGTTGGCCGACATATTGTGTTCACTGTTCATAGGTGTCCACCAAGTTATTTTTTGTGTCCTAGATTTGACCAAAGACCAGACTTCAAATGGTAGAATATGATTAGAAAAATAATTAAATATTATTCCAAAAGGAGTTAAGTATTTCTTAGTATATTTATATTTCGATCCAATAAAATTTAACATAAAGTTCAGATACTGTCGTTGTCAATACTCCAACCTGAATTCTTTTAACTCTAATTTGTAGATGTTTTTACCACTAGCTTATTTCTGCCCGTGGGGGCAATAATTATACATTGCTTGACAGTACAAATAATGACATGCAACCATGTTAGATTTGTAAAAAAGAAAGGGACATATATTAATATTAGGTGAGGAAAAAGTCTCTGATTGATTGAAGCAAAAACATGCAGGAAAACATGATAATGGCAATAACAGAAGCAAGAAAAAAACAGAAGTGTAAAGACGTGTTTGCAACTGTCTTTACCTCCAAAGAGAAGGCATTCATTCAAATGTAGTTACTTACACCCCATTTCTTAGCTACCTCTTTTAGCTGTCCTCCTTTACTCATTTCACAGCTTATATTTCTACTTTCCTCATTTCACTTTGTTCACTTTCACTTTCAAGTTGTACAAACATGATTACTTTTATATAAATAGTGTGTTTTAATGCATATATATTGATTGCATGGCTTGGGCATATCAATTATCATCAAGATAACATACCACCTTGATATGAAGATAACTTTTGAAGCTCAATATTTAAAATTTCTAAAAGGGAGAAGCTCAATGTTAAGCTTCATGTGCTTAATGATTGAAGCCGTATATAATAACCTATTAAGGAAAGGGAAGCAATATCTAAGGAAGTTGGCATGATGGTACTTAGGAGAGTAAAAACAAGGTCATAAGCATATCGAATAACTGATGCGACCTGGTAATGATGCGTATGTAAAAGAATAGTGGTTGTACAATCCAAGGAGCTTATCGTCTTCATCGATGTTTAAAAACAGATTATTGTATTTCGTTAATATATGGATTTCAAACATCGATGAAGGCGTAATACATATCATATTGGTATATTTGGTCTAGAGTTAGGCATGCCACTCATTTGAGTACAATCAAGGAGCTTGCCGTAGGTCATAAACATGGCTAGAAATTATGGGTATGTCGTGGAAGCTACACTGGTTGATTGTTAATCCCACATCCCTGACGAGCTCATGGGAGGACGAAACTTGTAAGACCGAAAAGTTGGAGGCTAAACCCGAGTCTTGTCAGGTACCGAGTAGGGGACAGGGTGCTTAGCTCGACTTGCTAAAGTTGGGTAAATTGGCATGAATCAACAAGATAGATTTCATAACCGAAATCATCGAATGTTTGGGATTGTACTCGACTCCATATAAAATCATTCAGACAATACCACCAAATACTGTTGAAAAAGTTCTACTACAACCATCTAGGAGACCTCTGAATCTTGATGACATAGTTCATATCCCATTACATATGTTAAAACTGAAGGAAGAAACTATCCATAAGGACTTGCAGCAATCACAGTACAATTTGAGGCAATTGGTAAATTAATGCAATGTAGCTTTCAGTATTGATTAAAAAAAAAAAAGGACATCGCCACCGTCGACTACCTATCTTTTAGTTCCTGCTCAAACTGAGCGAGTTTTTCCTTAAGCGGCTTCAGAAATGATTTCATATCCTTGATAATCCGCTGCTTTTCTTCGTAGGTGAAATCTTTCTCTTCACTAAGCTTCACTTCAACCTGCAACCAGAGATCATTTGAAAGTTGTAATAAACCATGCATTAGAGTTCAGGCACGAGTTGAACAAAGTTGTATTCCTTAGTCCCGACAATAACTTTTATAACGCATGTATTGATAGTCCTCACTTAAATACTAATCTGCCTATCTTTCACCAACATACTCCAAGCAAGAGAAAGGTAACTAGAAAATATACCTGTAAATCATCGAGTTCACCAAATGAGAACTCCAGAACATCCAAGTGGCCCTTGACCTTTTTCTTTTCTGTTCCAACCGTCCATTCACCTAATTATACAAGTCTGTCTTAGATATGACGAACAAGATAAATCTAAAGAACTTCAAATGATGTTATTGGAGGAATTTTCTTGTTTCGAATTTACCTTTTACTTCCACTGTCAATTCAAAAGTGTAACCAACTCGTTTTTTGTTTCTTACAGTCACTAAGAATGCCTGCACCAAGATATAAAATATAATGGCAATAAGCAAAAAGGTTATTTCTTTTTCATTCTAGTATACTTCCACAGTTAAGCTACTGAAAAATGAATCACAAGTCATAGATTGCAGATAGCCAAGACAAACATTTCACTTGAAATGTAACTAAAGTTGCCGGCCTACTTGAAACCTTTCTAAAATATACTTAGTTTTACTATAAATATGTAGCCACTGACAAACCAAACGTAACCATTATCCCTACAAAGTTTCAAGTGTATATCCAACATTTCAACAACAAAGGGCCACAGCAGAATGATTTGCACTGTAATACCAACAGAGGAAAGCAACAACAAAGGGCCTCCACAGATTGATGTGAAGAGTTACAACAGAGGAGATAAACCACTCACATCGCCACTGCACCGGGTTACTTCAGCTATTTCTGCTATACCACCAGAAAATTCCTGGGGATCCACGGTGCCAAGCAATTCCTGCAGTTCAAAATCGATGCCATAATGAAAGTACTCATGTAGCAAACAAATAATCTATAGAACCTCAAATCCCAATCGCTATTTAGAGTGATTTTGCAACACAATACAGAAACAAAGATAAATAGATTAGATCACTTTAACAGTCTCACATGATTAAAGGATGTCAAATTAAATGAGATAACAATGAGAAATGTAAACTCTTCCCTACTGGAAAAAAAAATAAAAAAATGCCGCTAGTTAAACTGAATCTTCACCACGAGAAGAATTCACACCTTCATCCGGTCATTTGCCCATTTATTTAAGTTCTTTTCTTCCCATGTTCCAGCCTGAAAGAAGGTAATAGATTATTGATGCAGCCAACTAACAGATTAAAAAAGAATCACTTTGAAAGAAGTTTGACTGTCAAAAGAAAGATAACTAGAACCACAAGGTCAACAACCAGAAATAGGATATTATGATGCATGTATGAAGGTTATGATCGTTAAACTGCACACAAAGTTAAAGCTAAATAAATTAGAATGTGATAAGATAGACTTATTATGTACTTGAATTATTTCTTACAAGATAAAGAAAAAACTTATTTGCGATAGCTTTAAATGAATTTTTTACCCGCAACCTAAGCGAATTTACAATATGCCATTGCCACCACAGCAAAGCAGGTCACACTTGAAACTTGAAAGGTAGACCATCTTAACATTGTAGAACTAGATCTTAACAAACAAACAAAAAATATAAACCAATGGAGCCAAGTAATGCTTTTGCAAGTAAAGATCAAAACCCCGGGTGTATAACGGTGCAGTACTCCAGTTCATACACTATCTCCAATCCAAACAATCTCTGTCTATCCAACATCAACATCCTCCCACTAATTGTTTTTCCTCTTTCTAACCGAGACTCTGTAATAGATGATACACTATCCACAGTCTGGTCAAATTAGAACAAAAGATCAATGACTGGTTCCATTAACTCAAAACATTAACATTGTCCCACAATCAGTAGCAGACAGTGTCAACGTTCCACTTTGAACCAAGTAAGCCCCTTACATCATTTCCTTATAGTCACATTCATATCCTAGTTTTACTAATACTTGACAACCTTCCAGGTGGTAGATTTGAGGTTGGAAATTTCAGTAATGATATCGATAGGACACCACATTACCATCAACACAAATTTATTTAAACAAAGGAGCAATTTCTTTTTCCAACATCTTTCCATCTTATACAAACTAATACTAACTCCATCCCAAAATATCCATTTTTATTTATTTAATTGTCAACTACATTATATACATACATGCATTAACAGTAACATGCAACATTAAGATTACAAAGTTTGCTACTTTTTCCCATTAGAAATCAAACTATACAATCTATTTTACTTGGAGGGGGTAACAAGTAACAAAAGCACACACTCTAAATAGGCTCCCGTCTAAGCGAATAAAGAGGGTGGGGATTGTACGAAGCCTTACCCTGTGATAACATGGAGCCTGTTTCCGAGTTAACCCAACGTGAATCGCAAAGACTATCTACTAATTCACAATAGATAATAAGTGTAGCTAAAGTAGTGAGCCTTCTTGATTAATACTCAACTTAACAAAATACACCAAATCAATAAACTGATTATAAATCAAACCAGACCATCTTTTTTAGCTAGAGAGGGTAACAACTAACAAAATCACATACTCAACATAACCAATTACACCTAATCCCAATAAAAAGATTATACACATTTCAAAAATACAATCTTTAATCACAATCTTAAAAAAACTATACAATATTTAATCCTAATCTCAAAAAAATCCAATCTTTTTAATCCCAATCTAAAAAACTATACAATATTTAATCCAAATATCAAAAATAATAAATTTTGTTACCCTATTCCAAGCAGAGCCAAGATGAGTATTGGGTTGAGCAGATTGATTTGATATATCATTAGCAGATAGTTTTTTGGGCTGAGGCAATGGTGCAGCTTCTTGGGTTTTCTTCACTCAATACCTATGCCGAACCAGAGGCGGCGCGCCAGTACTGCTCTCCAAGCGCTGCCGCCGTAGCTGCACCACCACCACCCTCCATTTTTCAGAAATTTATAAAGAAATGATTTTTTTTTAATTAATAATTGTTGTAATAAATAGGAAAAAAATGAGATATGAGCTAAATATATATATTTGTATTTTGGGTTAGGTATATTTTTATTAATTGAATATTGTGTGAATTATTATTAAACGGAGATTTGGGAAGATTCCAAGAAATATGGAGAGAAGAAAAGCAGAGTGTTTAGACCAATCTAGAAGACCTCCCCTGGTTGTTTGGACCAAATTCCTGAATCTTCGATCCACTTTAGGAATGGGGACCAAACCCGATACTTTAAGTATCGTCTCCGATAATTATATAATTGATATCATATAATTACAAATTTATCAAAAAAAAAAGAATAATATAATTACGTGAATGTTTAAAAAGAAGTCGGAGTTCGGACAGTTTCGGATAAAAGAGGAAAATTGGTCCGCCAGTTTTTTTTTTTTTTTAATTTTTTGATTGGTCGGACTGGTAAACTTTTTTTTAAAATGGCTTCTTTAAAATTAGACCATTTTTTCATTTCTTTAATAATTTAAAGAGATTTTAAGAGGGTTTTTAAACCGAACCGAAAAAACCAGTAAATATTTGAACCGATCCGTCGGTTATTTCACAGGTTGGATAGGTTATGAATGGGATCAAATTTTTTAGGAAAAAATCGAAAATTCTTTCCCATTGCACCCCTAAAAACGAAGTAGAATAAGTTATAATGACTCGATTTGATACATAAGTTATAATGACTCAATTTGATCAGCTAAAACAGGTTTGCTGAAGTTGTAGCGACTGAATTTCATCAATGATGAACTATCGAACTTCATGTTGTCCAAGGCAATTAGCAATCTTCCAATGGTTTTCCTGAATCCTCCTTGTATATTTATATGATTCTTGAACAGTCCAGTCCGGATCCTCTGTTACATTTTTATGCGATAAAGAAAAATATTCTCAATGCATCCTCTAAATTGCTCAGAAATATTGTTTATCAATTACAACAAATAAAAGACCATATTTCAAATCATGTATCAATGTAACAAAAGAATTTGAACTGATGCAAACAGATATATATAAAGAAAAATGCAACAAGTATTTGTCAAGAGATCAACCATGATCTTTGCTATATGTGTACAACATCAAAACACAGGTATTATACCATAAGTTTAATTACATATAATCTTTAAACAACAAAAACCCATCATCACATTGAATAACCTGGAGCTCTAGAAGCCATATAAGACACCTGTGTCCGCATCTGAGCATCTCTAACCTTTGAAGCCGTGGCACGATGAATAAACTGTTGTCTAGACAACAACCTAACATTCCTCAAATATTGATCGAATGGGACAACTCCTTCCTGCACTGCCTTATCCAAGGCGTAAATAGCATCCTCTATTGCCAAATCTGAGGCAGTACACTCGGAAATTTGCTTCGAGAGGACATCACTATGCTCAAACACGTCATCCACATCAACATCCTTCAAGACCTCGACTCTTTGTTCATTCTCCCTTAACCACCCTTCCAATACATCAGCATTCATCAATTCCATCTGCAACTGCTGCTCGAGCCCCTCCTTCTCATCCTGCATTTCCTTCACCCCTCTCAACAACTCCCCCTCACGCTGCCTCAAAACCCCCTGTGCGTTAAACAATCCCTCCATCTCCCCCTCCCTCGCCTTCCTCATACTCCCAATATCACTATACAAACTCTCCACAAGCTTATTCACCGCGTTTCTCCTAAAGACCTCAACTTGATCATCCACATACTTGCCCCCTCCCCCGCCCGAACCAACCCCATAAGGCGATGGAGGGTACGGCCTTGGCGGTATAGCCGGCCTCACCACTTCATTACCAGAATTCACAACAGAATTATCTGAACCATAATTATTCGTATTCCCCGAATAATTCGAGCTACTCAAACCCGAACTATAATTAGCATTATTAGTATTAGGGTTAGGGTTTAGTCGACGTTGTGAATAAAGAGGAGGCTCCCTTCCAAAAAAATGCCCCAAATTCCTGCCTAATTCAACAAGATTCGAACTTGGGTACACCCAATTCTGCAAATAAGGTATCGAAACAGCCCCAGAAGGACTAACAAAACTATGAGGCCTCTTGATAATCATATCAGTTGTTGGATTAACAAAAACCAACGGCGGATGACGTGGATAACTCTCCATAAGCCAGATAATAATCGGGATGTTGTATGTTACCTGCAAATGGCAAAACTAGAAATTTTATAGGAGGGCGACAAAACTAATATTAGACAAATGAAAGAAATATAAAACATTTAGAGGACAAACAACTTAACTTTTTAATAAACTACCTACGACTCTTTTTAATTGACGTTTTGGTTTTTACTTATCAATCTTTTACCATCAATTACTTTTATTCATTATTCTTACACATATAAATTTCATAACATTGATTCATTGGATTTGTCTTCAAAATATTTCATACCATTATTTCTTTCGTAATTCTTCATAACATAATTAACAAGTAATTGGTGTCGTGTCAAACGAAAACGTTAATTAAATCAAATTTATTAATCGTGATGTTGTATATTACCTGGTTATAGGTCATGGGTATAGTACCGTTGACTTGGAGGAGGTTGACCGTACGGCCGTCGTTGTGAGTGAAGAGGGCGGAGGTGGTGGTGAGAGAGGGAAAGGTGTCGATGAGAGAGAGGAGGTGCTGGCGGATCAGCCACTTCACGTCCTCCGTGTACGGCGGCGATGAGGGGCCGCGGGAGGAGAGGATCGTGTTCAGGAAGTGTTGCGTGTAGTGGGAGGCTGAAGTGGGAGGTTGTACCATTGCGGCGGCAGAGGCGATGTACAACTCGATTTGCTAAAGAAACGTAGTTTAACTTATGTAGTCGTATATATTCCGTAATTAATTATTCTTAAAAATTATAAAAAAAATTAATATACCTTCATTCCCTTTTAGTTGTTTTTTGAGCCATTTGCACATAAATTAAGAAAATAAAAAATTAGTCAAAAGGTATATTGAAAATGTAGAATGATAATTATTTGAAACTATATCATTAGTTGGTTGATAATTTAATAAGAAAAAATAGACAAAAAGTATATTGAAAATATAAAATTACAATTTTCAATGGTAGAAAGACAAGTAATTTAAAACAAAAAAAACTGATATAGAAAGACAAGTAAAAAGGAACAGAGGGAGTATCATGAAATTATTTTCAAAAATGAATCTAATGATATAAATTTTATATTTATTAGAATAATGAGTAATAAGTAATTAATGATAAAAGTTTCATATCGATATACGAAAATATCAAATAAAAGAAATTAAGGAGTAATTTTTTTTAATCAATATAATGAGTTGTGATTTAAATTTGTTTTTGAAATTTTGTATATGGAAAATAAACATTTGTCTTTTTTATGATTCATATTTTTAATTATTATATCGACGAATTATGCATGATACACATGATAAGTTGGTATGAGTCCTATATGATGTGGTGAATTTTGGCGAGGCCTATTTCGACTTTGTACAAGGTCGCTTCCGTCTCTCACATCTATGTTCTCTGGTTCTTTAGTTTGGTGAGGGACTGGATGTCTGCCCTCGCCCCTTTAGAAGGTTCCATGCGACGGATCATCGTAGTTTTCTTGGGCGGATTGGCGAGGGATAAGGGTCTGGCCTCGTCCTTGCCAGCTCCTAAGGCACTCCGCGCCCTCGTGCTAACGCCTGGTCGGCTGGGTAAGTTGGGTTCCATTCCTCCGAAGTCTCGATGTGCTCCGGGTATCTAGATCACGACCGAAGTAGATCGCAGTCACTCCGATGATAAAGTCAGTATTTATTAGAGAGAGTATGGACTTAGTAAAGGGTATTAAGCATTATCTCTAAATGGAGTAAATGAAGGGGTATTTATAGGAAAAGCTCAAAGGTCTAAGTTGAGGAGATTGTGTCAAGTGTCCTCTCCTCCTTGACTGATCAGTCACATCAGAAGGGACAAAAGTCTTCTTTTTGTCTTCATTTAAGTGGGCTTATTGGTTGGCCCAATAGGAAGTTATTTTTTATATCAATTGCCCCCTTTAATGCTTTGAATAATTGTGCCGCCCTTTTCTGAAATGATTCAAGAATATTCAATATTAAATAGGTTCATTAAACACTTGGTTCCATCATTTTGTCACCAAATTCCCAAGACCAACCATATTTCCCCGTTTCTTCCCCTATAAAATGTACTATTCTCTTCTCACTCTTCACTTCTTTCCTTTTTCTCAATCTCTCTATATTCTTACTCCTTTCGGCCTCTTTGTTTTCAGAACAAAATCAACCCTACTTCACTTTATACTCCCTTTTCCAAAACGAAGAAGTAACCTCCCCCATAGCAAGCAAAGACTCCTCTTCTCAAAGAAACCAATTCCCATCCGTGGAGGCATCGTGGAGAGAACTTTAAAAGAAGTACGCCTTGCTAGACTTGTGGCTTCCCATAGGGGTCATTACCTTCTTGACGGTGTGATCCCCTTTTCCAGCACCTCTACTCGTGTACATTTTTCGTCTAGGAAGATTTTTATATTTCTTGATCCTGACGATGAGGGTAATATGTAGGGTTTGAATTATCGAGACCCAAGTATAAAAACTAAGGAAGATGTAGAAGTTTTTGCAGCCTCAGTATTAACTGAACCTATTGCGGGGATTGGTGGAAGTTCAAAAGTCTCTGCCCCAAAACGAAGAAAGGCAAGTCGCGAGGGGCCGAAGAGGAAGCCCAAGAAATTAAAGGTGCCCACAATTAGCGAGGGGGCAGAGGGTACCGAGGAGGCGCCTACTGCTGAACCAGGTGTGAGGATTCCCAGACTTTGGAGGGATTCCGTAGTAGGACAACGGTGAGTATGATAGCGAAGGGTCACCTTCGCCATCTTCGTGACCATTATTTGATCCACCAGAAGGTGCTGATGAGGATCCCTTAGAAGGTGAGACCCCCGATACACCCCAAGAGAAGGGATACACCCCTATTTTTTGAGAATTCTTCAACTATGGGCTGCGCCAGAGAGCATCGCCCTTTGTCGATTCCCTCCTCTCTTCGATCGATCGTGGACCCGGTCAATTGGGACCCTTCGCCTGGGATATAGTCACAACTTTCCAGGTGGGGTCGTCCCCAACATTAATCTGTTCTCCAAGATGTTCAATGTGGTTCATCAAAGAGTTCTTTCTTACTTCCACATCAGATCGGAGGTGAAGAAATTTCTTTACTCCGAAAAGCCGTGTAAGGTGAGCCCCATAAGGTGGCATAAGTACTAGCTCCTTGTGAAGGACGCCTTTTCCGACGACGTCCCTCATCATTTCTCTGTGAATTATACCACCCTCGAGTTTGAGGATTTTGAGGTGGCCAAGGCAGAGTTTCAGAAGCTGATCGATGGCTTCCTCAAGCCCCTAGCTTTAAAGACCTTTTGTGACCCCGATGTGGTCATAAAAGCGGGTTTGTGCAAGGGGCCCAACAACTTTCCCCATATGACTCTGAGTATAATTTCTTGATCCATCCTTTTCTTTTTCTTTACTTATACCTTCGTTGATATTAATGCTCTCTCCACTTGTGCAGATAAACTGCTTCTTTTTAAGGAGAATAAGACCCTTACCTCCGGCCAGGTCAATTACAAGGCTATTATCTCGGGACGTCCTTGATGCAGCAGCTGTTGGGCTCCAAGGATTCCACAGCTGCCCCCTCGACATCGAAGAGCATTGTTCCTTCCGTGAAAGAGAAGTCTATTCCAGGCCATCAAGAGGAGGCCCCTGAGGTGTTCTTGGATGCTACATCTAAGAGACACGAAGCACCGATGCCGGGGGTGTCCAATGAGCAGCCCTTTGACTCATCACCGATCCAATGCACATGGTATCCGGGCATCCCAAATAAGGCTAAGCCCCCGTCTTCTCTCCACTCTCCTGATCATTCCGTGGGTTTTATGCCCATAGGATCCGAGGAGGGATATAAGAGTGATCATCCCTATTTTGTTCACACTCCTTATGTTCTTCCTCGGGGGTCGAAGTGACCGATGACTCGGTGTCTTGCCCGGTTCACTCCTTGGCTGATGATTTACTAAAGAACTGCATGCTGAGGACTGAGGTCCTTGGGGCGATAAAAGTTCAATCTCCCACTCGTCTCTACAACCATTTCGTCCATTACCAATTAAGGGTAAGTTTTCCTCGTCTATTTCTTCGTTTCTTTTTGGTATTTTACGGCTTATCTAGTCCTTTGCCATGTATTTTCAGGCAACCGAGGGAGCTTACGCGATGTCCCTTTAGTGGGCTGAAGCTGCAAGGGTAGCCGAAGAGTTCGAAATCTACCCTTGGAGAGGAGATGAGGAAAATGAGGGAGAAGAGAGACTCGGCCCTTTACGAGAAGGATAAAGCTACTCAAAAATACAATTCCCTCTTTCGCTCTCAGGAGGAATTGAAATCCAACCATGCTGAAGCTGAACAGAAACTCTCCTCGGAGTTGGAGGTTATCAAAGCCAATTCTCAAAAGATAGCCTCTAATCTGGAGAAGAGTAAAGATGACTTGGAGAGGGTGCAAACTCACCTGGATGGTTGTATAATTGAGAAGGAAGACCTCCACTCTCGTCTCTCCATGGCCGAGAACTCTGCCGGCTCTGCTATCGAGGATTTCAAGGCGAGCCATGAATACCTCGAGCTTCTCAAGGGGAACACTGCTACTCTTGTTCGTGGGTTCTGCCAGAATGTCTATGCCGACTTCCCAAGCATATCTTCTCACTTTGACAAGTATATCTCTAATTTGGGAGAAGATTATGTGGTGGACCTCTTCGACAATATCCCTGATGATGAGGACGAAGACGTGGGAGCCGATGATGACGAGGATGACTAGGATGGTGATGAAGACAACGATGGTGGTGATGATGGCGAAGATGATGCTGAATAGATCTATTTTATATCTTTTAGAGTTTTTGTATAGGCACCCGTCTTTTGTGTAGATCTTAACTTTTAATTTTCAAGCTTTGTAATGATCCTCGGGCCTGTCTATTAGTGCAGATGCCATTACCTGTAACTTTTTTTCTAGTAATGAAAATGTATTGTTTTGACTTTTCTTTAAAATTTTCACTATCTCTTTAAATCTCTTCTTTTCCTCATTTATCTCATCATTTCTTTTACTGTCTCCCTTACTTAAAGCATAACTTGTTATTTTGGCTATTGCCTCGTACTTTGTGATGAAATTACTTAAACTCTTTAGTAGGTTCTCGCAAAAGTAACTCCATTCTTTGATTAAGCCCTCCCCGAGGGTATGCGAAGGTATGCAATTTTTGCATCGACTGATGCCCGTCATGTCTAAAATGTATGATTTTGAACTACTTCTCCGATTGTTCCGAAAAAATCCGATTTAAGGGCTCCCTCTGTCAATCGAAGGGATACGATTTAATGATCGCTCGATCCTCACGTCTGAGTTTAGTTTGAAATGACTTGGTCATTTTTAACTACTTCCTCAGTTTATCCGAAGGGAAATAGTTTAGGAACTATTTTGATAATCGTTTTTAAGATCTTCCTCGGCTTGTGCGAGGGGAAATAGTTTAAGAATTATTTGATTAATCTGAAATGACTTAGTCATTCTTAAGATATTCCTCGGCTTATGGGAGGGGAATAGTTTGAGAACTATTTGATTAATCTGAAATGACTTAGTCATTCTTAAGATATTCCTCGGCTTATGGGAGGGAAAATAGTTATTTGATATAGTCAATTGTAGGAGAAGGGAAATTTTCTTTTATTGATCAAAAGTAAGTTAATATCCTTCCGGATGCTGGGGGATAGCCTCCTAGCTTTTACAAAAGGTCAGGAATTTTTTCCCTAAGTCCTCAAACATAGTATTTTTTGAGGTAGATCCCATGCCATGTGTGGTCGATGGGCTTTCCTGAGAGTTCCTCGAGCTCATAGGTTCCAGGTCCTATAACCCTTCGAACCCGATAAGGGCCTTCCCACTTGGGATTGAGTTTATTCCGATTCTTGGGCTGACTCGCCTGCAACACTCTCAAAACAAGATTCCCCGTGGTGAACTGTCTGTTCTTAACCCTTCGGTTGTAAAATCGGGACATTGCTTATTTTTACTCTTGCATTCGACCCAGTGCTCGATCCCTCACTTCATCGACAAAATCAAGGTTTTCCCTCAAGCGTTCGTCATTTTTCTCTTCCTCATATCCGATCTACCTAATGCTGGGTAGGCAAACTTCGATAGGTAGAACGCCCTCTGTCCCATAAACCAAGGTGAAGGGGGTTTCACCCGTTGAGTTTGAGGGTGTCGTTCGATAGGACCATAGAACCCTGTCCAATTCCTTATACCATTGGCAACCAGTTTTGAGGAGATTTTTCTTGATGCCCACGAATATGGTTCGATTCATTACCTCTTCTTGTCCATTGCATTGTGGATACATATAGATGCAAAGTGATGCTCAATTCCCAGCCTAGTGCACATTTCCTTGATTACCCTTGACTCGAATTTGGTCCATTGTCCGAGACCAATATCTTGGGGAGCCTATACTAGGTAATAATATTCTTTCAAAGAAATTCCTTGATGGCCTCGGTTGTTGTACTTCTGAGGGGGGCAACCTCGACCCATTTACTGAAGTAGTCCACCACGACCACAACATCTTTGTACTTGACTGGTGGTTTAAGGAACTGGCCAACCAAGTCGATGCCCCACATGGCGAAAGGGATTGGACACACCACGGGGGACATTTCCGCTACAGGGTGTCGTGGGATCGGCTGCATTCTTTGACACACATCACATCTCTTCACATACTCCATCGCATCCTTCATGATCGTGGGCCAATAATACCTTGCTCTTGTTATCTTCAAGGCCAAAGAGTGCCCCCCGATATGGTGTCCACGGACGTGTCCCTCGTGCACCTCATATAGAGTTTGATCTATTTTAGTGTCGGGAACACAAAAAAGGAGATGACCGAGGTGAGATTGTTTGTACATCTCCTCTTGGATCATTTGAAATCTGTAACTTCGATTAACCACCTTCTTGGCCTCCAGTTCATCACTAGGGAGTTCTTCATATGCCAAGTAACGAGCTATCAATCTTCACCAATCCGTAGCTTCCTCTAGAACTGGGAGTACATTACACTCAATGTGGATGGGCTGTTCTCTGACCTCAACGTGAACACCTGTTGGCAAATCCCCAAAATAAGTGGTTGCTAATCTGAACAGGTGATCCGCATGCTCGTTCTGGGTGCGAGTGATGTGTTCGAGCACCAAATACTCAAATCCTTTAGTTAACATCAAGGCCTTAACGTGATATTTCGCGAGTACCTCGCTCTTGACTCCGCAATCTCCCTTAATCTATTCAATCACGAGCTTCAAATCGCCCCTAACCAGTGGGCGTCGAATCTTGAGGGCTTGTGCTATTTGGAGCCCAGTGACCATGGCCTCATATTCAGCCTCATTGTTGGTTGCTTTAAAAGAAAATTGGAGGGCATACTCAAACACTTCACCTTCTGGTCCTTCTATCAAAATACCGGCCCCGGACCCTTTTTCATTGCTAGCTCCATCGACATATAACTTCCAACGAGGGATCTTTTCGAGTTTACCCTCACGAGGATCCTAGACTTCCTCTAGTATACGAGTTGTGCACTCCACAATGAAATCAGCTAAGGCATGTGCCTTCACACTGGTTCGAGGGATATAACTAACTTCAAACTCGCTTAGTTCAATGGCCCATGTAGTTAGCCTTCCTGTCATTGAGGGGTTATACATGACCCTTTTAATAGGTTGATTCGTCATTACTTTGATAGGATGTGCCTCGAAATATGCCTTGAGTTTCCTTGCAGCGATGACCACAGCGAAAACAAATTTGTTGATTAAGGGGTACGACTCTTCAGCTCCATGGAGGACATGACTTACATAGTAGATAGGCCTCTGTGAGCCCTCTTCCTCCCTTACTAGAACGCTACTTACTGCCCCCTCGGAAACGGCGAGGTACAATTGAAGCTCCTCGACTCCTTCTGGCCTTGTTAATAGTTTCGGGGATCCTAAGTATTCTTTTAACTCTGCGAAGGCTTTCTCGCATTCCTCATCCCATAGGAAGGGTTCTTTGGAGGCTTGTCGAATTTTCCTAAAGAATGGGAGGTTTCGATCGCCCGACTTCGAGATGAACCGACTCAACGCTGTTAAGCATCCCGTTAGCCTTTGAACTTCCTTGTAAGAGGTAGGAGGTTTCATGCTCAAGATGGCCTCGATTTTATCAGGATTGAGCTTAATACCTCGCTTACTTATCATGTAACCGAGGAACTTTTCTGATGTAACCCCAAAGGAGCATTTCTGAGGGTTTATTCGCAGACGGGATAACCTCAGCACTTCCCGGGTTTTCCTTAAATTTCCCAAGTGATCATCGGCCCTTCGACTCTTAACAAGCATATCGTCTATGTATATCTCCATGTTTCTTTCTATCTGTTCCTTGAACACCCGATTCACCATCCTTTGATAGGTAGCCCTGGCATTCTTCAATCCGAACGACATCACTCTCCAGCAGTAGAGACCATACTCTGTTATGAAAGCCATTTTTTCTTGGTCGTCGTCATGTAGGAGTATTTGATGATACCCCCTAGAGGCATCTAGGAAGTCGAAGACCTCATGTCCCGCACTACCATTGACCAATCTCCCTAAACAAGGTAGTGGATAATAGTCCTTTGGGCATGCTTTGTTCAAGTTGGTAAAGTCGGTGCACATTCTCCACTTATTATTAGATTTTTTCACCATGACCACGTTAGCTATCCATTCAGGGAACTGGAGTTCTCGGATAGCGTTGGCCTTCACCAACTCCTCGACCTCCTTTTGTATGGTGAGGTTCTTTTCATATGAGAAATTCCTCTTCTTCTGTTTGATAGGCCTAAAGGACGGGTCTGCATGTCCTCAGGTCCCCTTGAGAATACCTCCTCGAATTCTCGAGTATCAGTTCCTTGTGATGAATATGAGGCAATTTCGTGCCTATTCTGAAAGTCTTCAACTCCTGATCAACTCAAAAAGGAACCAACTCCACCTCCTCGTGGGGTTCTCCATGCTTTCCACTTTCCTTTTCTTTAGGGTCGTTATCTTTAGCGGCCTCTTGGACCTTCATGACAGGGGTATGAGCTTCCCTCGTCCTCTTCTGCCGAGGGGGTGTATTCAGGGAGGCGCCTCGCGGTATTGATAGTTGATAACACACCCTTGCCTTCTTCTGGTCCCCTGAAATCTCTCCAATTCTTCCACTAGTAGGGAACTTCATTTTTAGATGGAAAGGGGAAACCACCACCCTTAAAGCATTGAGGAGAGGTCTTCCAATAAGTCCATTATATGAGGGATCGGGAATATCCACGACTGTGAAAGAGGCCCTTATTGTCGTTGTTCTGGGTGCTTCACCCACCGTTAGATCCAATTCGGCTATCCTCGTCGGATACACCGAGTGCCCTGTGAACCCAGTGAGGGGCGTAGACACCGGCTTCAAGTGCTTGCGAGGGAGGCCCAGTCGATCATAAGCTTGTAGATATAAGATATCAGCCGAACTACCTGTGTCTACCAGCATCGAGCAACCACAAAGTTTGTAATTATGGGGCTAATGAACAGAGGATAATCGTGGGGCAATTCCAATCGTGCAAGCTCGCTTTCTGAAAAAGTGATTGGTTCTCGATCTATCGTCATCATGGGGCCTAAAGCATAAACCGACCTTCTGGCATACCTCATTCGAGCGTTCGAGGTATCGACCCTTCCTGTAATTCGAGGGGCCTCATCGTTATCCTTATCACTATCCAAATTCCGTCGAGGGGGTGTTCTTCCTCTGTGCCACGATAGACTTCGCTGATCTCTTCTTACGAACTCCTTTAGTTGCCCTCGGTGGATTAACTTTTCAATTTCCGCCTTCAACAACCGACATTCATCGGTGTCATGGCCATGATCTTTGTGATACTCACAGAATTTCTTCTCATCCCTTCGATTTGGAGGCGCTTTTAGCTTAAGCGGTTTGGGGAGTATCCTTTTGTCTTCCAATTGAGCGTATATTTTCCCCACCGTTACCCTAAGTGGGGTGTAAAATGTCTGGGTCGACGATGTCGCCCATCTTCTCTCCGAGGAGACATTGCCCTTTGTCTTTTGAACGGCTCCCTGTCTTTAGGTTTTTGGAGGCGATCCCAAACCCGAGCCCTTTTTGGGGACTTTCGGCGCACTTCATCTTTTGCTTTCGTTCCTTCGGCTTTGAGGGAGTACTCTTCCGACAAAAGTTTAACCTCCTCCAGTTTGATGTACTGGATGACGAGTTTGGATAACTCATTTCGAGTATTAGGAGGTTCCAACACCAACTTCTCTTTGAGAGGTCCATATCTTAATCCATGAAAAAATGAGATCATGGTAACCTTTTCGTTGGTTATTGGTATATTGGTCGCCACCTCCTCAAATCTAGTGGCAAAGCTTCTCAATGAGTCCCCTTGTTTCTGTTGTATCTCCATTAGCGTCCTTTCATCAACATCAACTACTATCGACGCCCCAAATTTTTCCATGAATAGTTCCACGACATCTTGCCAACAATCTATGGAATCCGGTGGTAATTTGTGGAACCACTTCAAAGCCTGCTCTCACAAGCTACTGGGGAAGGCCCTTGCATATACCTCATCGTCGCTGGCCCAAAAAGATAACTGAGAGTCGAAGGATTTAAGGTGATTGCCAGGGTCTCCGAATCCACTGAAAGTTTTAAACTTGGGCATCCTGAATCCCCTAGGCATCATGGCTTTCCTTAGCCGACTTGAAAATGGCAACAAGGTGTTGTGTTTAACTGCCCTCGACCAGGGGTGATGCCTTTAAGAAGTGTTCTAAGTTCATCCACTTGCTTTTGTAATCCAGCATTACCACTGCCCCCGGCCTCACGCCTGGTAGAGGGTTCTGGTGGAAAGTCTTTCTTCTGATGGCGTTGATCTTCTTGTGGTTGTCTGTCTGTATAATGACGTGGGTACTCCTTGATAGGGGACCTTTCAGGAGTCCTGATCGGTTTTCCCTTTCTACGTGATCGGTTTTCCTTAATAGGGGACCTTTCAGGGGTATTGTCCGAGGTGGTTAAATCATAACCAGATCGGTGATTCGAACGTCTAGTGTGTGAATCACTAGAGTCCCCGTCACTTGGTAAATTTCTGGTAGTGCCCCCTTGTTTTTGGGGAGCATAATTGCTGTTACTAGACTCGTTATCAAGGACCTTTGCCTTACCGGTGTCCTGTCGACGGCGTCGCTCTGACAATCTCCTAGAGTCGCTCGCATGGTCTGATATTTGTAAAGGGGGATTACGGGTCCCCACAGACGGCGCCAATTGATGTGGTGGATTTTGGCGAGGCCTATCTCGACTTTGTACAGGGTCGCCTCCGTCTCTCACATCTATATTCTCTGGTTCTTCAGTTTGGCGAGGGGGTAGGATGTCTGCCCTCGCCCTTTAGAAGGTTCCATGCGAGGGATCTTCGTAGTCTTCTTGGGCGGATTGGCGAGGGAAGAGGGTTTGGCCCCGTCATTGCCACCTCATAAGGCACTCCGCACCCTCGTACTAACGCCTGGTCGGCTGGGCAAGTTGGGTTCCATTCCTCCGAGGTCTCAATGTGCTCCGGGTACCTAGACCACGACCGAAGTCGATCGCAGTCACTTCGATGATAAAGTTAGTATCAGAGAGGAGTATGGACTTAGTAAAGGGTATTAATCATTGCCTCTAAATGACATAAATGAAGGGGTATTTATAGGAAAAGCTCAAAGATCACAGTTAAGGAGATTGCGCCAAGTGTCCTCTCATCCTTGACTGATCACATAAGAAGGACAAAATGCTTCTTTTTATCTTCATTTAAGTGGGCTCATGGTTGGCCCAATATAAAATTCTTATGTCAGGTTGAGCCACAGGTAGACACTATTTTTTAGTATATTCAATAATTTTATTGTATATTATCGATCATATATCGATTTTATTTAATAAGATAAGACATGATCTGATTTCATTTTATCGATCATATCGAGTTTGAAGTCCTTATTTTGGTGTCATATGTGTCAAAGATACCGTGTTGAACTATCAGATCCATGAAGAATGAAAGGGAAATATAGGGAAGAAAATAGAAGGAATGGGAAATATGGGAAAAGGTTAGAACAAAATAGAAGCGAAAGAAAAGCCACATTGTCTAAAAAATTGAAATACTATAATCTCTAATCTCCATTACAAGGAATTATTATTCTCATTATCAACTAAAGTTGAAAGGATGAGAACATCGAATAGCCTAATGGTTATAAGGCCTTCCAGTGACTTAGAGGTCCTGGTTCGATTCTCATTGTAAGGGGGCGGTGGGTGGGTTTTTTTATAATAAAAAAAAAACTAAAGTTGAAAGGAATAATATTTATTTTTGGCAGTTTAATCTAAATGGTGAAAGACAAACAATTATTAGAACATCATATTTATGCTTTCTGCTTAATGCCTACTAGTAATGACTACCCCCATGGTTTCTTGTTTTCCTTGTTGGTACTTCTTAGAGATAGCCAAACAACACTGTTACATTGAAATCCTGAGCCAAAGGCGATCTGACAAATGCGATCGCCTTTATTCATCTTTGTTTTCGCCTCCAAATAAGCGAGTTCATACCAAATGCTGCTGCTAGAAGTGTTTCCAAATCTCTCCAATGTTCGTCTTGATGCTTCCATGTAGTCATCAGTAAGGTCCAAGTTCTTCTGTATCTCATCGAGGATTTTCTTGGTTGTTGCCGCGATGCATATGTGCTCGAACGCAAGTTTGTAGTCTGGGATGTAAGGTGCCTTGGACTTGTTCTTGAAGAGCAAAGACTTGAAGAAATGGAATTGTTCAGAAACAGGAAGAACAAGAGGGCCAAGTGTGGTTATATTAGCCTTAAGAGCATGCCCCCCTACTTCAATCACATCCTTGCTCACTGAAATCCCTTGATTTCCATGTTCATCTTCCTTTAAACGTATCGAATTGAAAATTCTGTTATCTGTTCCTTTGTGAGTACGTACCAACTGCAACATTAACCAATACATCTTATAAAACAGTAAACGGCGTTTTAGTTATTCGATTACCTATGTCCTATGTTAGTGAGTACAACATTACCTGTTTCAGTTCATACTTGGCAAACCATCTGTCTACACGACGATTGGAGAGTAGCACGGCAGCTGAGCCCATCCGAAAGAAGCAATTTGGAATAAGCATGTCAAGATCATTGCCAGAGTACCATGTAAAGGTTATAGCTTCTAAGCTGACTACCAGTGCATAAGAGCCTGGATGTGCACTTAACATATCCTTTGCTAGATCAATAGCAACTATTCCAGCAGAACAACCCATTCCTCCAAGGTTGAAACTCTGAATATTGTGGCGGAGTTTGTAATGATTTATGACCATGGCAGACAGAGAAGGAGTAGGATTCAGCACGCCACAGTTGACGATAAGGACCTTGATATCTTTCGGTCTGATCTTAGTGGTGGCAAGGAGATCGTCTATAGCTCCAAACATCAGCATCCTTGCTTCTTCACGCCCATCTCTCAAGTTCATCTTGTAATCGGGGCGAAAAACTATCCTTGGCAAATATGTCTCATTTCCTAGCCCTGAATTCTTGAGAACCCTCTGTTGCAATTCCATTGCAGCATCACCATATTTCCCTGATTTTCTAACTAAGTCTATAAATTCCTGATTGGATATCTGTTCACAACAAACATTTCTGAGTAATTATTCCAAATAATTAAACATGCTACAAGGACTACACTTGATTTCTTGTAGAAGCAACGAACTTAGAATCAAGTCTTAGAACATACCTTTAGCTCATCCGGTGGAGTATAACAAGCGAAATCAATCAAATAAGTAGAATGAGGGGTTACTTCAAGATAGACATACAAAATGAAACACAAGAACCCCAAAATGAATATTGCATTTAGAGAGTCACACTGAAGTAAATCTCCCCAGTTAAGTCTCCCAATGCGAGAACAAAAAACCATGGCAATTATCGGAGCAACTGCCAAATAGAGACCATGGTTCAGAAGATAGCCATAACCAAGCTTGACATACTTTAAGTTAACAGAGTTGAGAAAATCCGGTAAGCCGCGCCTAACCCTCACAGAGAAGTTGGGATAGCCAGCATTTGGACCTGAATCTCCAATGCCATGATTGATGATTTCAGGTGAAAGGAACTCTTTTCCTCTTGACATTGAGGCGATGAATGTCAATATCTTAAACAAGTATACTCAAATAATTGAACATAAAAAATACTTATTGATGAGAATACATTGAATAGTGCTTAAGATGAGAGATTACAAACTATATATATAAAGAGGGTAACGTTTAGAGTTGAAACATTGTGTAACAGAATTGAAGGCTAATCTGCATGAGACCATCAAATTAGCTGATTTACAGGCTGCAGAATATGTGTGTGAGGAGAATGTTTTACCAAAGCCTATGGCCTTATTTCCCTTTTTTAGGCTCAACATCTCTAAAAACTGCAATGCATGCAGTATTTCAGCGGCCGGCTTCAATTAATAATGAAAATGAGAGATAAATCCGTTAAACTCGATTAACCTAAAAAAAAAAAACTTCTAACCCTTCACCCCAACCCAAACTGATCATATATGTGTCATATCTCATATGAATCGAGATAAATTCATTGACCTCGGTTAACTTCGATTTTAAATTATAATTGTATTAATTAAATCAAAACAACTCAGCAAACCGACCTCGTCTAAAGATTAAAATAATTTCAAGTTTAGCATATAATTTCGTGAGTGCAATAAACTCAATAATCAAAATGCATCAACCTTTACGACAATTGACATCAATTTCAGCGCCCAATATTTCAGACATAAATTCCAAAATAAAAGAATTTGTCTTAAGAGGAATATTTGTCCAAGCACTTAAACTATACAAAGCACATATTCATCCATTAGTATTTTATGACTCAAGCACCAAATTCATACTTCCTTCAGTCATCAAAGCTTGTGCTCATGAACCCACCCATCAATTTGTGGGTTTTCAAATCCATTGCAATATTATCAAGAATGGGTATGATTCAGAATCCACCGTGTCCAATTCTTTGCTTTCCATGTATGCTAAATTTGCAGACACAGAAAAATCTTACAAGGTGTTCGACAAAATGCCTCAAAGGGATTTTATTTCCTGGAACTCTATGATAAATTGTTATATTCAAAATCGGTATTTGTTAGAAGCTTTGAATATGTTCAAAGACATGTACATTTATGGGGTTTTGCCTAAAAAGGAGTTAGTAGCTAGTGTACTTTCGACGTGTATGTTGACAGGAAATTTGAGGCTAGGAAGGGCTATTCATGGCCTTGTTATAGTTGATGACACAATGGAGCTCACAGTTTATGTGTCTACTGCATTAGTTGATTTTTATTTTCGGAGTGGCGACTCGGAAACTGCATGTATCGTTTTTAGTCAAATGGAGGTGAAAAATGAGGTATCTTGGACTGCAATGATATCAGGATGTGTTGCCCTTGGACGTTTCAAGGACGCGCTTGATTACTTTGGAGCAATGCTCGTTGAAAACATTAGCCCAAACATTGTGACATTGATCAGTGTATTACCAGTTTGTGCAGAGATAGGTTCGATCAAGCACGGCAAAGAGATACATGGATATGCATTTCGACGAGGAATGGACAGTGATTTTCGACTATCGTCTGCATTGATACACACGTATTCTGAATGTAAAGAAGCTCTGCGAACTATCAGGTTAATTTTTACAAGGTCGAAGAAGAAGGATATTGTGATGTGGAGTTCGATCATTAAGAGCTATTCACAGAGTAAAAACGGTTCTGAAGAAGCTATGCATCTTTTCAATAGAATGCAGATAGAAGGGATCAGACCAAATGATGTCACTATGCTAGCGGTGATTTCTGCCTGTTCGAAGCTGTCATCAATAAATCAGGCACAGAACTTTCATGGATATGTTATCAAATCTGGGTTTCGGTCTCTGATTTTTATTCAGAATTCTCTGATTAATATGTATTCTAAATGTGGAAGCCTAAGTGATGCAGTTCAGATATTCAAGGAGATGTGTTTGAGGGACTCTATTTCTTGGAGTGCACTAATTAATGCTTATGGTTTGCATGGCTATGCAGAAGTAGCTCTGCAACTCTTTCATGAGATGCAGGAAAGTGGTATTAAGCCGGATGGTATTGCATTTCTTGCAGCTCTATCAGCCTGCAACCATACTGGCCTAGTAGATGAAGGGAAGAAGCTCTTTGATGAAGCGGTGAAAGAAAAATACTCCGCGTTAACTATAGAGCATTATGTGTGCTACATTGATCTGCTCGGGAGGGCAGGGAAGCTAGAAGACGTGATTGATATCGTCCGCAAAATGCCCATCGAACCTAGCACCAAAGTTTGGAGTTCTTTGGTCTCTGCTTGCAAGTTGCATGAAAGAATGGAAATTGCAGAAACACTTGCAAGGGAGCTTATTAAGGAAGAACCTGATAATGATACAAACTATAAATTGTTAAGCATGGTCAAGGCAGAACGTGATAACTGGCATGGTGTCCAAAAAGTTGGTAGGAAGGGAAAAGAAAAAAGAGCAAGGAAGAAATATGGACTTAGCAGAATTGAATTAGAAACTTGACTATATTGTAACAGAGCATAATATATTTGTGACTTCTTGACAAAATAGAGTATATTGACTTTGAGAATATTGATGGATATGAACTTTCAACGGCCATTCAAGTATATGAGGTTAGTATTAATCCGACAAAGTCATAAACCTATCTATAAAGAAAAGAATGGTGAGGATTATGTAGTAACTTGAGAGATCATGAAGTTGAGTATTTACCTTCTCTAGAATTCTTGAGCGAGATTGTATCTGATTTAGTTTGATAAAAGTAGGAACTCACGTATAAAAAAGAATTGTTACATGAATCCCTTAGTCAAATTGTACATTGGATAGTTTGTTACATTTTGAATCACTTTATGATATATATATCATGATTTTAACAAAATATAGCATATGAGTATGAATTGGGAGTGAAAACCACTAATTATTTATTGGGAATGGAAACCATTAATTATTTTAGTTAACCCCTAAAGTAAACTCCAATATTATTAATATGGACAAATAATATGAAAGATTATTTATGTTTGTCACCCTAATTTAAATTAAGTCGTTTTTAATGTCAGTGATCGAAAATGATCTAAGTTGAATTAGGACGATCGAATAGGTATTTTTAAAAAGGTGAATTATTTTTGCTGTCATTTAGCTATCCAAGTGCATTTGATAATTTCAGTAGGGTCACCCTTGCCAATTGCCATATCCATCAACATCAATGTGGTTCACCACATTTAGGATTTTTCAATTAATTTTCAAAGGATTAATATTTGGAATTCTTCATCTAGTACTACAGTTTCATAGAATAGTATTAAGGACCAACCACCAAACATCATCTCCTACTCTTACCCTTCCGCATCTTTATCATTTTTTGCAATCTTCAACTTCATGTTTCAAATTGTGCTAAATTATTACTTTTCATTTTAAAGATTGCATTTTTAGGAGACCCTTTTGAGAGTTTAAGGATATAAACTATTGTTTGATGAGAAACTCTGATTTGGTTAGGACTTAGGATACTTTGTCTGAATTTAAAGGTCTAATCTTTTTGGCCTTTTAGTAAGATTTGAAAATTTCTAGAGAGAGAGAGACATTGTTGATGGGGTCTTGTTTAAGTGTTGAAGAAGAATCAGAACTGCAACCACATAATACACTGAACAACAAAAATCCAGGTAGTGTTTTCTTAATCTTGTCTTAAAAATCACTTTTGATATAAATTTTTTTTGGTAATAAATGTTTTGTAGAATGTGCTTAATTGTATCAGTATATTGAAGTGGCCTCGATCAATTGAGGTACATTCTTCAATTAACTCCTCCGTGGTAGCCAGGGCCCGAGGGACCGTTAGTGTGACGGTTTTAGTGTATTGAAGTGGCATTTGATCTAATGCATATGCTTGATTTGTTGGTTACATATCTGGATTACTTGATTAGTTGTTAATGGTGATACTTAAATTAGTTGTCTTCATTAATGAGTTAATCATTTTTAATCCACTTCATTAAATTCTGTTGATTTGTTATTTATGAGAGCTTTGCTAAGAGACCATAATCTATATCAAGGTATAGTTTTGAGGTAGTTTATGTTAAATTGTTCTGATAAAGGTGATAATTTAAATAAGATGAGACTCTGCTTTATTTTGAAGTGGCAAATGTCCTGCAACTTGTAAGGAAATGTACTTTTCCCCCACATTGAATGGATTTCCTAATCATTATCATTAAGGTTTTAGTGTTATCCCTAACGTCTAGTAGTAGTAGTTTATACTAAAAGTATGCTTATCAGCTTATGTATATATGTGTATTTTGGAACTCTATAGACACTCAAAACAGTAAAAGGGAAATATTTATATGAAATTTTTAGAGATTTACTTGAGCAGAGATGACTGAGGATGACCTTATGTCAGTTGTTAACTCGAGCATCTACATTTTATAAATGACGAGTCAAGTTCTCTGTTTACTATATTGATTCTGTCAGGGTAATGCGTGTTAACTATCTTTCAGTTGACCATGGGGTCGGTACTCCTCCGAGGAACCTCAATAGACCAGAGGTGTCTGGCACGAATAGCACAAACAGTGGTGAGAGGATTCCTAGAGATATCAAAGATCTTCGAATAAGTACTGGAAGTAGTGATATTGATATTTTTAGTTATGAAGAAATGAAATTGGCGACCAAACATTTCCGACCAAGTGAAGTGCTCGGTGAGGGCGGGTTCGGCATTGTCTATAAAGGAGTTATAGATGAAAATGTGCGACGTGGTTACAAAAGCACCCGTGTTGCAGTTAAGGAACTTGATCCCGAAAGTCTACAGGGGGACAGGGAATGGCTGGTATGTTTCCAGTAGCTTCTTAGTGTTGTATTTGTCAAATTTGTGACATTACAGTAATAAAATTGAGAACATGCCTCCTTTGCTGATTAGAGCAATGTGACTTTGTTTACTTAGGAAAATAAGATCTTAATCGTCTGAAAGTAAATTTATTAACCAGACAACCATATTTTATTACGTTGTTGATCATGAATTTGTGTCTTTGCAGGCTGAAGTAAACTACTTGGGGCAGCTTCGTCATGCTAATTTGGTGAAGCTTATTGGATACTGCTGCGAGGATGAGCACCGCCTTCTGGTTTATGAGTACATGGCATCAGGGAGCCTGGAGAAACATCTATTCTCTAGTGAGTAGTCATTCCCTCTGAGTGAGACTCTGAATGATGCACGCTAACATCACAGTAGGAACTCTTAAAAAGTGGACTTGATATGGTTTTGATCCCTATATGTAATTGAAATGGATATAGTTAAAACAAATTATTGGATGTATACCCAGTCTTCAAATAGATATTACAATAGATATGACATATAGTTGTAGAAAGTCGGGGGTCGAGGTTTCTTGATTTTGAGGTGAAAGTTACCAAGTACATCACTTCTTCTTGGTCTTTTAATTATATTGATATGTATCTTTTATAATTTTAGGGGTCTCCGCAACTCTTACATGGTCAAAACGTTTGAAGATTGCTTTGGATGCTGCAAAAGGGCTAGCATTTCTTCATAGTGCTGACAGGCCTATAATATATCGAGACTTGAAGACGTCAAACATCTTACTTGATGCGGTAAACTGCTGTTCTTTCAGACTTAATTAAGTTCCTACACAACTTGTTAGAACATAGAGCAACCAGAAAAAATAGAACTGGCTCTAGATCATATTTACTGACCAATTGCAGTTCTTGTACTTTTTGTAGGATTTCAATGCCAAATTATCTGACTTTGGACTTGCAAAGGATGGACCCATGGGCGATCAAACCCATGTTTCAACTCGTGTAATGGGTACCTATGGCTATGCTGCGCCCGAGTATGTCATGACTGGTGAGTATTTGATCGGTACTAGGGTTTTGAGGAATCATCGATTATCTATTTTGCTCTTTCATTCTATTTTATGTTCAGGTATAATGTCTACTGTTTTCTTTTTCACTTGATTTTTCTCATGAGAACTTAGCATACTTTTTAGAATCTTCCCAGTTAAATCACACAATTTTGATCACTTGCCCAGACATTTAACTGCTAGGAGATGTATATACGCTCAGTGTTTCACGGAAATGCTAATCGGAAGGAAAAACACTGGACAAGAGCAGCCTGGGCCGGAGCATAACCTTGTTGAATAATACCACTCCGAACCACCATAAACTCCTTATGATGGCTGTATCCCAGAATTGAAGGACAGTATTCAACTAAGATTGTTGTGAAGGTAGCCAATCTTGCTTATCAATGCCTCAGTCAAAACCCAAGAGGGAGGCCTCTCATGAATCAAGTAGTCGAGATACTTGAAGCCCTTCATGCACAAGCTAGAAGTCGAGGAGGAGTTGATGTGCTCCAGAGTGGGGGTGGCAGTGTTACCCTGTTTGAAGTTCCCGAAGGCGCATTGGTGAAACCGCTGGAAACTCAAAAGCCCCATAAGAGCGAGAGTGAAAGAGTAACCCAAGCTAGAAGCCACGAGGAACCAGATAAAAAGAACAATAGTGACCCTCTCCCTTCAAAAGACGTTGATCTTTACAGCCCTTCTTTTGGTGATCTCGATGAGGATTCAGTTTCTACCGAAGCCGAAGGTCTCAAGTAGATGCAGAGGAAGATAATGACTATTGACATTTATTCCCTATATTACCACAGACATGTATTGCCTTATATTACCATCCAATTCTTACTCATGGAGTTCTTGTTTTTCTTTTTTCGGTTACATGAAATGTGATGCTTGAAATGTGCATATAACATCACAATCTGAGACACCTCCTAGGAAGATTGCTCACTCTATTAATTTTGTCACCATTGATCACCTAATGAGGGGTGGGTTTTGTGTAATTTTTAACGTAGATATTGTTGATATTTTAGTTATGATTTCTCTTAGGAGATGTTCTATTTTTAGCATTGAACTTAAGTGCAATTGTGCAAAGGTTATATTACCAAAAACATCATCAGATTAAAAATTATTGGATGTAACATTGAGATTCATGTTCCAATTCTCAAGCAACTTAATTTGGTAGGACCTGGTCAACCAAGTAGAAAGGTAAGTGAAAGCCGAACAAAAATCACAGCATGGCAATAAAATAATCACCTCCAATAATTGTAAACCTTGAAGTCCTATACCACTAAAAGTCAATGGAACATAAAGCTTGATGTTGAATCTTTTTTTCTGAGTCAACGGTTGACTCGTTGGATTTATCAATAAATTAAGGTGAGTACATTTAAGACGAGTCTTATGAGAGCATCTGCACCAGCATGTGTATATTCAAGCTAATCTTCAAATACAACATACGCTAGATAAAAATCTATATATCTTACGAAGCGTAGATAATATACGTAAACTTTATAATACTAAATCGACCTCTCTCAAATACACAATAAATTATAACATATCTAATGATTATTAAATTTCAATAATAATTAAATAACAATGAGAGTTAAAAAGTCACTAAAAAATAAAAAATACCTTTGAAAAGTTACATTTTGATGTTTACATGACTCTTATATTCATTACATCATTTTTAACGGTAATTCTCAATCCATAATTTTATCCATAACTTATTTTATATCATAATCATTTTTAATAAAAATGCTGAACCGCCATACTAATAAAATTTCTCGCCGCCCTTGCCCTGTATACCTTTAAGCTTAATTATTGACGCGGCTCTATTGCAGCTCTCATCCAAAGTTAATTAGAAATATAAGCACTCAAAGAAATATGTTCGACTCATAATCATTTTCAAGTATTGCTTTAAAAACATTTATTTTAGGTTTTTGAATACTTAAACATCGCTTGTTTCCTGGCCCAATGTGATTACATATTTATATAATTAAATTTGATTGCAAAGATTTATTTTTCTTTGCTTTGAGAATTTGTAATAATATTAAATATCATTTATATTGCCCACTCTTACATTTGTTAAAAAATTAATATATTTATGATGAAACATGATTCTAATGTTTCATACCAAGTTAGTTATATACATCAGAATAATAATAACAATATTTAAAAAATTAATATACGAGTTGTTAAATAAATAATCTTAGGAACTAATATGATTTGAGTGAAATAACTTTTTTAGAGGCAATTTAAGTATTTTTATAGTGAAATATATGACCTAATATACCTAAGAAAAGTAAAAAATAAAAATATAAAGTTCAATATAATAATACTTGACTTATTAAAAAAATGGATATCAATTTATTTTCTTATGATTTATCATTAGATATAAAATATTTCTTGAAGAAGTTATATCTTGATGTTACATGGCTCTTATAATATATTATATCATTTTAAATAAATTTCTTTAAACCAATAATTTATATCTATAACTTATATTATATTATAATATTTTTTAATGTGCGCATAAAGGAAGACATTTTTTGAATACCTTAATAGCTTTGGTTTCGCTCTAACGTGCTTGCATATTTTTCTTTTTATAACTAAATTTGTTTAAAATATTAATTTGATTAAAAAGATTTATTAGCAACCATATTTATGTTTGGCTTTGAGAATTTGTAAGGTTATTAAATTTCATTTATACGTCCACTCTATCATAGTTGGAGGAAATTTTAATATTTTTTATAATGAAAGATACGACTTAATTGATCACAACTAAAAGAAAGTTGTACATTGTAGTAATAATCTTTAAAAATTAAAATAAAATATGAGTTGTCAAATCAACACTTTTAGGAACTAATATACTTTAAGTGATACAACAAAATTAGAGGTAATTTCGATATTTTTTATAGTGAAATATCAAAATGAAAAATAAAATTGCATCCCTTTGTGGCATCTCAGATCAACGTACGGAGACACCAATCCGTACAATTTTCCAATGTATATTATGAAAATAAAAAGAAAATATATGAAAGAAAAATATCAATAATCTATTTTTTCCAAATGTAAAAATATAATAATATATTAATTTATTTTTCATGAGGTATATTTTTCTTTTAATTTAATAATATAAAGAAAAAAATATCAATAACGATGTATATGAAAGTTTTATGTTACGTAAGTATTTAATGAAAATTAAACTCATTAATAAGTTTGGGTGTAAATGAAAGTTTATGTTACTTTAATATCTAAGGTAAATTTAAAAAATTATTCATAACTTTAATTAGGATTATTTACATTCTTTTGACACAAATAATTCTGAAATATTTTTCATTTTGGTAGATTGAATTCACTTTATTTAGGATGCAATCAACTCTTAAGCTTCATCACTCTTGTACACAATCTACAAGACAATTGACAAGAATCTTGGTAAGTACTTATATATTATTCTTTTTCAATATATTATATTTTTATACGGTACAAATCAATTCTTAATTATTTTTTTGATAGATTGAGTTTAATTTTTTATGTTGGAATAAACGCTTAAGCTTCCGTTAGTTTGCATTGCCAATTTTCAATATAATCGATAAGAATTTCGAAGTAAGATTTCATACATTTCTCTTCTTAATATATTCAATTATTGTTTTATATTTTACATAAATTGCATACCTGATTTCAGACATACCGATAAATATATATGAGTTTTATGATTTTTGAAAAGTTTTATGGACAAAAGGTGGATGATCACTTACGCCGTTATTGCCCGGCCGATCACTTATGCTTCAGTGCCGCCTCGGGCCGATCACTTACGCTTTCAAAACCCGATTCCGCTTAGTACGCCTAATTTTCTCATAAGCTCCGTTAATTAACACTTTAAGGGTATTTTAGTAATTTCATACATATTTTTTTTAAAGAGCAAAAGGCAGTGGAGGATCACTTATTTTCTACATATTCCGGCCGACATTTATTTTTTCAAAAAGGCCCCGGTCGATCACTTATGTTTCAAAATCGATTTCACGCAGACTACTAATTTCTTGTTAAGTTATGACTGTCACGCTAAAATACGTGACATTTTCTAAGGGCACTTTCAGGGTCATTTTAAAAATCGACCGATCACTTATTTTTATCAAAACGTTTTGATAAAGATATTCCAATTTAATTTTGAATTTTTTTCCTCGAAAACTTAGCTATGAAATGACTAAAATGCCCCTCAGAAAGTGTCACGTGGCCCAATGTACGGAGACTTAACAGGAAATTAGGCGAAACTACCAACTGTGATCGATTTTGAAACGTGAGCGACGACTGCGACTCATAACCCAAACATAAACGATCCTTCCTCGTCATTTTTTTTTTTTTCTCGAAAAAATTGCATTTAAATGAATAAAATGCCCTCAAAGTTGTTAATTAACGAAGACTTAACCTAAAAATTAGGCGGTAAGTACCAACCGAGATCGATTAAACATAGTTTCGATCGATCTTAATTCATAACCCAAACATAAAGCGATCATCCACGCTGCTCCAAGTTTTACGTATGTATTCATTAATTATTTTTTTATTTAGTAGATTATATTTTTTATTACTTAAAATCAGCTCCTAAACTTTTTTCCTCAATCGATTCAAACAATTAGTAAGAATCTTCGCACTATATTATTCATTTTCAAATTTACCAATTATATTATATGTATTTTGTTTATATTTTATGCAATTGCCTTATGCTAACTAATGTACGACACACATATCATATCATATAAGCATGCTTTAAAAATTAAAAAATCCATGAAATTGTCTCAATGATTATTTAACTTTAACTTTCAATTTTACTTTGTTTGTTTAGCTCCAAACAACCTTCTTTATAGAATAAAATGAAATTACATGAATAAATGAAAGACCCCCTAAACAATTTTATATTTAATAAACTTTAACAAATTAAATAATCCTCACATACCAAATCTAAAAACTCTTCAAAATCTTTCATCTAATCTATCTAAGCTACAAAATGGACAAAATTAAGCTACTAATTCATAACTCTTAACATTCTTTCACCATCTATTCATATAATCTAATTTAAGCACCATTGTCATGAATTAAAATCAACTATTTATATTGATAATAATAGTACACACATTAAAATAATAATTGTAATAATAATAACAATAAGCATAGGTAAATTATGTGTTTCTTTCATTTTTGTTTTGACTATATTTATCATTTCTAATAGAATTAATTATTCATATTTTATTACTATTTTATTATTATGATTATTATATGTTAAAAAATTATTAATTAAAAAATACAACTGCATCATTATATTAAATTATTATAATGAATTGATTACATAAATTACTACATGTATTAAAACCCCACTATTATAAAAATAAATGGATAGAGAAATTGTATTTTTTTTAAAGTTATTAAATCTACTGCTATAATCTCTTTTCAACTATCATTCTCAAATTATAAAACTAAGAAGGAAAACACTCATGTGCAAACAAGAAGATAAATTTTATCTACCACTAGTGAGAACAAAATATAAAAATACGACTAGAATGGTTGACGCTTCAACCTCGATTATAATTTTTTAAAAAGAAATTATATAGAGTGAAAGATAACCCAACTCACTAAATTTCTTTATACATCTAATAAATATGCTAAGTTTTCTTATTATGGTAATAATGTAGTGAAAATATGACGATTAACACTTTAAATATGAACTTTACTTTGACTCTCCTATTATTGTAACAAAAGAAATAAGTAATACATGAAAAATATGCTTAAGTTTAGTTGACTCATTTATCTATCTTATAATACTTCATCAAGCTATATATAAAGACTTAACCGAGATAATTGATACTAAATATTGCTGAAAGAAACTAGATATGTCATTATCGTTAATACGTAAAACGATTTCGAACATTCTGGGATGTCTTCCGAATATTACGTAAGATAAATACACAGATATATCTAATTGTTTTTATTTGTAAAAAACACTAATAATAATATAGAAAAGTCTATTTTGATTTATTTCATAATTTAGAATTAAATCATATATAGTTATCCAACATATAAGTAATTGAAAAATCACATTTAAATTATCAATTAATTTTTCTATATTTATTAACAATTAACATATATTAAGATGATAGTATTTCATAATCGTAACATAAATTATTATTGCTTTCGTCATACGTGTTCCACGCGTTAACTCCACGCATTTAGCTTTACTAGCTGGATGTAAAAAACCAACATACCAAAGATACTCATTCTAAAAAGATTCCTTCAAAACTTTACACCAAACTCTCGCTTGGTATAGTGATTTCACCCCTAAATTCAATACGCTGAGCTGTTATACACACACTCAAATGTCAATTTGTGAGTCAAATAATGCCCTTTGTATTCTCCTCTTTCTAATTTTTTTTTAAATCAATTTTCTTCTTTAACTGTTGTTCTATAATATAAACTTTCTTCTTCCTCAAGTTTTTTTCTTTTCTCTTGTTAAATTATTCATAGTCATCGTCCTCCCAAACATTTTTGTTGAATTTTTCCCTTTTTCTGCCATAGATCTTCAATCTCTATTTAATTGTCACTTATCTGAAATTAAGTTTAATATCGTTGAATTAATAAGTGAGAAAGATCCAATTTTGAGGTGGGCTTCATTATTTTTGGTGGAACTGAAGTTGTGTTTTCTTGGGGTTATTTTTTCTTATAAATTCACTTATTTGATTCCATTGATGTGTAGTATTTTTTGGGGATATTGATTGAAGAATAAAAACTGATTTATTGAATATTGATGGTGGGCTAATTTTCGGCAAGTGCGGGGTGGAAAGTTTTCTAAACATCGTTAAAGGTTTATGTATTTTATTAATAATATGAGGAATAAAATAGAAAAATTGATTTTGTCTAAAATCTAAATAGTAATACTTAAATTTAATAAAAAAGTTTCGATACGGTAAATTGATTTTTATAAAGCTCAAGTGAGAAACCCGATTTGAATGCTCCATGTACTTAAGTTGAATCGAGTGAATGTTTTAAACGTTGTTTGGATACTATTTTATTCGTCAAGATAAATTAAGGTGAAATAAAATGAAATATAACTCAAAATATCATTAACCTATATTTTATACCCCAATTTGAGGGATAATAAAAATGGAGTGAATCTAGATTAATATTTTGACTCCATAGGAAAATAAAAATCATACATACCATTAAGAAGAAATATCCGAAAATCAAAAACCACTCCCTAAAGAAAAGATAAATGACTTGGGGTGGAGAGTGGTGGAGGAGGGGGGGTGGAGTTCCAGTGAAATTGTGAGCATTTTACACTTTTCATAGACCTGAATGAAGTGCCATGATAGCTTAATGGTCACCAGGAAGTTCAGATGGATTAAACATCTACACTGATTTTAACCTCCCATTTACCTCTTATAACAATAAGACAACATAGTGAAAAATCCAGTGGATAATTCTTGTATATACAATCCAGAAGAAATTTAGTTCAGTCTACCTCTTATAAACAGCAGTTATATCTTCACTTAATCGAGGCGACTCCAGAAACAAATCACCACAACTTTTCATATCGACTGGTTCTATCTCGAAATTTTGACATCCAGAATATTCGTTCCATTCGAACCACATCTTGGCAATGGACTCCTTTCTGAAGCAGGTTTCATGGTCCTCCTGCTCTGGTGAGTCAGAGGCGACTAATCTATATGTAACGACCTTCCTCAGTTGTCCAGGTCGGAAAGCACGACCAATGGCTTGGCGAGTGACGGAAGGGTTCAAATGCACATCCAGAATTATGATACGGGAGGCTCCTACCAGTGATACACCTTCACCGCATGCTTTAATAGAACCAAAAAACACCCGGGCATCCGATGAATTGTTAAACCGCTCCATTGCTGCCTCCCTGAAGTCATTATCTGAATCACCCGTAATCATGAAAATTTCCCTACCCATGCTATAGCCCTTCACATTGATGGTTAGCCTTTCAAGGAATTTGAGTGGTAGGAGATACTGACTAAAAACCAGTAACTTCTCACCAGTTGATTCGCAAAGCCCAAGAAGATTCATGAAGAATTTGGCCTTCACGCCTTCTCTGGAATCCAGTCTCTCCAACAATGCATCAATTTTCTGCTCATCAACCCTATCTTTGACGTCAGTATTCTTCGACAGAGTCCTCAGCTGTGGATGCACATATAATGCACTACCTTCAGAACTTACTTTGAACTTTCTGTTATATTTTTTCACTTCTTTGAGTTCTTTCACTTGGGAAGGGCTAAGGTTCAGCAGCACTGTAAAATCAACAAGCCCTGGCAGTTCATCCAAGAAATCCCCCTTGTAATAATGAAGAATCTTGCTTGTCATCTCACGCAGATCCTGAATGACAGTCATTTTCCTCGTAGAATTATTATCTTTGAGTAAAGTGTGCTCCACCATTTCATAAAAATCATTGTCTGAACTCTTTTTCAAAAGATTCCTTCTGCCTGACATATTTGCCCTGCTCAAGATACGCCGTTTGATGGCTTTAGGAGTTTCCAATCTCAAGAACTTGGGACAAACAAGATTCAAAATATTAAACACCTCCTTCACATGATTTTGATAGAGAGTTCCAGAGAGCACAACTTTTCTGGGGGTTTCAACTTTCTCAAGAGAGGTCAGAACATCTGTATCCTGGTTTCGGGGAGTATGACCTTCATCCAAGATTAAGATTGAAGGGCAAGTCAGCAAGATCTTTTGACATGTACATGCCGTTTTGCCAGAATCATTGTCACATACAATTACAGAAAACTGCTTGTAAGACAAAAACAATATGCTCCTATTATCAGCCCATTGTTTTAAAACTTCGAGTTGTTGCACTCTACTGTCTGCTTTGACCGAGTAAAAGTCATAAAGGGGAAGGTCTTCAACTTGCCATTTTTCAAATTCCGTCTTCCATGTCCCCAAGATGCCTTTTGGTAGTACAACTAATGGTCTTGAATGTGGATACTTGGCCATGAAGCTTTGCAAGAAGCTGATGATCATGAAGGTTTTGCCAGATCCAGGAGCATGGGCCATGATACAACCCCCAGGGTTATCTACCACCAAGTTGCTCACCAGGAAATTGAAACCCTCGACTTGATGAGGTTTCATTTGTTTCTGGTGCCGAGGATGCGCAGCTACGTCAGTGACAACAAACTCATGCTCGCTGAATCTTGAACTATCAAAATTGATTTCACCGGTATCCATCTTTCTTGTTGTCCGACCTTCATACCAATAGTTCTGCAAATTCTTTGTTGCCTAAACAAAATGTAAGAACACTATAAGGTCTCAATATCCAACATGAGAACACTTTCTATTAATCTATTAAACAAGGCAAGCAGAAATGAGAATTCAATTAATATATATCACCACAAAATCGAAATCTTTTCAGCAAAAAGATAAATTGATTTCTTTTATCATTTGGCTGGAAAAGACCCTTGGTACACAACCCATCCATAAATGAATAAACGCAAATCGCTGAAACATACAACTCTAGGGTGTATGTGTGAATTGTGAAAATACTTTGTGAATATGAAGTGATTCAGTTGCAAGTTACAATTACTAATATACCATAACAGACAGCTCCAAACCCAAGTCTTAAACACACATTTGATCGAATGAAGTGATTAAATCAAGAGTTACCTTTGGAAATTGATACTCAATTATATCATTGATAGCCTTCTGTATTTTTCCACATATGCGGCATACATAGCCTATGTCGTCCTTCAGAATAAAGGAATGTTCACAGTTGTCTTCACTTCCAATTTCGGGTTCGTCATATGAAGTCAAAGTAGTGGCATCCTGCACGGAGAATGGAGGACAGAATAAGGTGACAAGTCAATAACCCCCAAGTAAATACAAGAGTCAACTGGCAGGCATGCAGAACAGACATTTAGCCAGCCTTGAATCTCCCCCAATGGACATTGTGAAACTTCTTAAGGTGACAATGTCATGAACTCACCAAACCCATCAAATATATTATTGGTATAGACAATAATTTAACTAACAACAGAGAGAGAGTGAGTGAGTGAAAGAGGAGAAGGCAACATAAAGTTCCAACAACAATACAAGCTTTTAAACATCACCTTATTAGATTCAATGACAAAATTCATCTCCTGCCATATATCTCCAAGTCCATCATCAGACTGCTCATTGCTGTCTTCCATATCTATGTCATCATCTTCTCCAACATATTCACCCTTATCTTTGATGATTACACTACCAGCAGCAACATCTCCCTTGATAATCAATCTATCATTCTGACAAGATTCGAAACCCTGAATATGAGAAATGAAGGAAAAAAGTTGCAAAGAATTGGCTTAATATATTAATTAAGCATGAACTCATTTCGAGGTCTGTAAAGTAGCGCAAATTAGAGGCGGTGGATTGAGTCACCTATATGGCTAGGATCAAATTCATAGCACTGCATGAGTAAACTATTGTATTACTTACGTGATTAAATCTATAGCTAGAACTAGAATCTATTTACAGGGAGGAACTCAGCAAGGGTCTTCATGTTAAAAATTTGCTTAGCCTTAAATATGTGAAATTTAAAGGTGTGCTCTTCATACATGAGAAAAGTAGAATAGACTGACCATCAGTGGGTAACTTGCAGCAGAATTCGAGAATAAATTCTGATATGGAAACAAAGACATGCCGTAACCAGGGCCTTCATCATCTGAGTCGATGACAATTAGATCTTGCGCTGCTGTTACAGATCGAGTAGTACTTGTGGCAGGACCATCCTCCAAGATGACAGTTTCACTGACAAGTTTGTTGCTCCCAACACCTCTGCTCTTAAATATAAGTGAAGGATCCTGTGCATAAAAAGAGCACATGATCTGATCTCGTCGAGCTACTAGATTGTCCAATTCCCTAGTTACACTTCCATATTTGCCTGAATCTAAGTTTTCGACAAATGAAACCAATGCAGATGGGTTTGTGTAATCAATAACACTAGAAACTGATTCTTTCTTCATCTGCTCAAATTCTTCACGCCAAGATGCTACATTGTTTTTGTTCCCCGAAGAGTTTCCATCACCAACTTTATTTCTTTTAGAGACTTGAGAAATTATATTACCTGCAAACAAACGGATTAATGATAGTATGATTGGTGCAAAATACTATGACGCAGAGGGTAGTCAGCTTGTCTTTCTTAACCATCTTATTGTACTTATTCTATCTGATGCCTCATATTTATCACATCCTTCTCAATATATTACATGAGTCAAGACTCAAGACATATTACAAAATAAACATAAGCATTAAGCAATAACAGTTTTACTCATCGGAAATACATCAAACAACTTTAATCAAACAAGAACACAAATGCACAAGACAATAAACACCAGTAAGCCATCCCAAAAGAAACGTTTTCCAATTAGCATATTCTTCAAAATAAACCCCCTCAAGCAGTCTATCTCAAAAAGATTGTCTAGTTTGATTTCCAAAATGTCAAAATTAAGAAACTTAGAAGACTTTATTGGCATGCAAACATTGATTCGAATCAAAAGTACCCCGTTAATAATAAACCAAATTACCAATACGAGGATTTGATATACTTTCCCCAAATGTTATACACCACATATAAAAGTACTCGAGTTCAAAATTGTAAAACTGGACAATCTTTCTGGGATGGTAGGATTTTTAACAATTTCAACCAATACTAGTAAGAAACGATAAATAAACGTGCCTTCACAAACAGAAACAAACATAATTAAATGCAACTAGCGCGGAGTTTATACCCGATGGGGACGAGCTGTGAGGCCTTTTTTGAGCTACATTTGCAGGAGGATAGCTCTGCCACACTTCATTCATCATTAAAGTGACCATCTTGCATCAAAATCACCAATTAATTAATAAATCACAAACTAATTATAAAAATCAAATTTTTAATTATTTCGAAATGTTGACAATTACTTGCGATGAGGAAGCCGAATTCAACGTCTTCGATATCTAATTACTCAAATTCTTACACCATCTTGCAATAAATTCACCAATTAAATAATAAATCACAAATTAATTAATAAAAAATCAAATCTTTAATAATTTTCAAAATGCTGAAAATTACTTGTTTCTGGTGGTGCTGAGCTCAATTCAACGGCTGCAAAAAAAAAAAGTCAACTTATTAAACAAAATAGAGAAAATAAATACTAATTTGTCTCAAATTCCTCAATTAGATAATAAATAACAAATTAATTAAAAAGGCTAAATTTTTATTAGTTTCAGAATGTTGAATAAATCAAAAATGAATTAAAAAGATTAAATTTTTAATCGTTTCATAATGTCGAATAAATAGCAGAGTAATTAAAAAGTCAAATTTTTAATTACTTGAAAATGGTGAAAATTACTTGAAATTATATAGCTGTTGACTGGGAATAGTTGACTTTTTCGGGCGGAAGCAGTGAGGTGGGACACCGGAGTAGCGCGTTGTTGTGGGGTATATTAGGCACGGGATTAAGGATTGTTTGATATGTGCCCTAAAATTATTATGATCAATTTTTAGGACATGTTAATTGGGGTAAAATCACACTCAAAATTACTCACATTGTTAATGAGGGATTGGGATGGGTTGTTGATTTTTCTTTATTTTGCCAGTATTATTTATAAACGATAAAAATATCTAAATACGTGAACGATTTACTGTGTTACTTATCTCTGTTTTATATAAAAAGCAGAAAAAAATTACAAATAATCAGATTAAATTTTACTTAAATTTCATGTCGTTTTTCTACTAATCCCGAGTAGTCTCATCAGATATTCCTTAAAATGTATTTATACTTGGTAATAATTATTTTGAGCATTAAGAATAATAAAATAAAAAATTGAATTTACGCAAATACTAAAAATTTATTAACAAATGCAGTAGCAGCCTATGATTTTAAACATGTCAGCTTCCATCCGCTCGATTAGCCGACTAAACCGACCGAATCCCATCCCGTCTTTGTCCCCGTATCCGAATTAATTAATTAAATTGAACGAGTTATTGTATACATCTACGTTACTCGACATTTGTAAGTTTGTATTATTGAATGTGGTTTGGGACTATTCCTTGTTCTTCGTTTGGCGCGACTTGTGGTATTTTGATTCTGTCCTAGATCAATTCTCAATACAAACTCAACATATATATAATTTTATATATACATACAATATATTTATTAATACCCTTTTTATTTTATTATTCCAAATTTCCAGATATTATTTTCACCATCACCTAGTATTTTCAGGTATTTTTTGCTTATTACAATATATTTATATGTACAATTTTGAATTTTGATGGTAGCTAATATATTATGAATATATTATTTAATTTTTTGTCAAAATTTATTAAAAAATAGTACTGTGTTTCATGAATTAATTCTCAAATTTATAATGTTTGTATTGTTAATGTATATCTAAAAAAGATTGAGTTTTTGAATTTTGATGGTTTAACTTGATTTTTTTGTATTTATTGTATAATATTTGGTGATAGATATATTAAAAGATTATATTTATAGCATACTTTTACTATAAACATTGTAATCTTCATTCAGATTAATGTTCGTATATGTCAATTATGCTAGCAAAGTTGTTTAATTTTGACCATTGATTTTAGTTTTGAATTTTGATTTTGTAACTCTAATATTTTTCGTATACGTTGTTTAATATTTAGTGAAAATATGTCAAAGATTGTATTTTTAATGTAGTTTACTATTACCATGAAAGGTTTGATTAAACTCGTAGATAGTTACGTGTGTCAATTTTGGCAGCAAAGTTTGTTAATTTTGTTCATTGCAAATCAAAGTAAGCAAACTTAAGTTTATAATATTCGTTGCGCATGGGGCTATAACATTGCATGTATATGGCTATAGTATGATATTCCTGTATGGTTATCTAAGTAGGCCGGTTGGCTCGGACATGTAGGACATTTTTCTGGGATTTGGGGTTGTCCTAGAAGACATCAGTTGTAGAATTATGAATCCTTGATCGTTGGATGTTAATTTATGATATTTTGGGATCTTATTTTGGTTTCTTCGTCTGGGGATTCTTAATTTTAAGGTGGTGTTTTTTTTATAGGCGATGATCTTTGTTTTCATGTTTTGTCGTTTGATATCATCTACTTGAAGTGTAAGATTTCGGAGATCAGCTGGCTTTCCCTAATAATTTGTTTATTTTTCAGGTCCTGTTACTTCATTGAAAGTGATAACAGGGTTGTCGGGGTAGGATATTTAGGAATGCCAGTATTGTAGACAAAGGAGAATTTGCTTTTAAAAATAGTTTGTAATGAACATTTTTTTGAGATGAGGAATACGGCATGGCAACTTGGCATGAAAGGCATACAGATACTGCCGGTGCCTCGCCACCGTGCTCAGTTAAGGAAGCCATCATGGATAATCGTGTTGGTTTGTTTAATAACTATATTCTTAATTTGTGCTTATGTGTACACGCCAAAGAATTCTTCTGCCTGTCATGTATTCTCATCCGGTGGTTGTAAAGCATTAACCAGCTGGCTTCCTCCTTCTCCTGAAAGAGAACTCACAGACGAAGAGATGGCCTCTCATGTTGTAATAAGAGAAGTTATAAGTGCTCCTCTCGTCACAAGGAGGAGCCCAAAGGTTGCATTTCTGTTCCTGACACCTGGTGCCTTACCTTTTGAGATGCTGTGGGATAAATTCTTTCAGGTATTCCATTTCCATCAATTTTTTCTATTATTGATAACCACATATTTTGTGAGATTCGCATGGTGAATCCCTGTGTTGTCATCTATCTGCTACTGTGGTATATAGTGCATTTTCTGAGTTTGTTTGGTCCTAAAAATAAAATTGTAGACTTAGTTGAAATTGAATGAACATGAAAAAGTGACTTAAGTTCTGTGGTTGTGACCTTGAATTGGTTGCCTTCTATGTTGAAAATATTCTTATAGGAAACTGGGAACCTTGTTATTGATCGAGTTGATAAACGTAAGAATGATCTACTGCAATTACATTGTTCTGTTTATCATGAACAAGAAGGGAGATTTTTTGCAATTATAATGGCAAAGCAGCATTGACCACATTACTCAACAACTCCAGCCAATAGAATGCTGCAGGGGTTTACGAATGTGAATTGATGAGTTTGTTTGGCTGCTTGTGAAACAATATCAACATGACCCAATGCCTTCGAATAGGCTCCTAAGCGTGTGGGGGGGGTCGGATAGTACTGGCTGCTTGTGAGTGAAAATACAAAAATGAGCTTCCAATTAAGCTTTTCTTCGTAGGAGGGCACATTTGGTAAGCTGTTATTTTTTCCTCTTCTGGGTTAAGGTTTTTTTAATAAACCTCTATATATGTGTATTTTGTTTCGTTTATATATAGATGAAAATAGTGACTTATCTGTCATATTTGGCATTCACTGTCCGCATATATAAAAAAAACTGCCACTTGTTAACATCATCAATCTTCGATGTTGAGACATATACTCTTAAGCAACAACTTCCTCATTTACAATGCATTTGTATCTACAGTATACTTGATGCTCTACATTTATTTCATTCACCTTATGCATCTAATATATCCAGAATTCTGTTTGGCAGGGCCATGAAGGTAAATTCTCTGTTTATGTGCATGCGTCTAAGGTTAATCCAGTGCATTTCAGCCGATACTTTATTAATCGAGAAATTCGAAGCGATAAGGTTTGTATTACTAATACGCCCTTTGAGATAATACATGTGACAGCCCTACTGTATATTACAACTTATTTTTTATGCCATCACTAACAGAAGATGTTGGTTATACACGACAGGTAGTCTGGGGGATGATTTCAATGGTTGATGCAGAGAAAAGGCTTTTGGCTAACGCACTTAATGATCCCGATAATCAGCATTTTGTTCTTCTTTCTGACAGGTTGTCTGTTAATGCTATTAGTATACTGTTTTCTTTTTCACTTAGAAAAATGAATCCCTTGCTTTTACTGATATTGTCTTTAATTATTTCTCCGTGTTGCAGCTGCATACCCCTACGTAATTTTGATTACGTATACCGCTACCTGATGTACACAAACGTCAGCTTTGTCGACTGGTAAAACTAGTATTACGGGTTTATAATGTGATAGTAATTTATTAAATCAGTATTTATAAAATCTGCCAGTGGCTTAGAGAAAGGGAGATGATGTGATTTATTACATATCCAATTTTCCTTTTCATTAATCACTTGTGTTGTGTCACAGTTTTGAGGATCCCGGGCCGCATGGTAGCGGTGGCAGGTACTCAGAGCATATGTTACCTGAAGTTGAAATGGGAGACTTCCGAAAGGGTGCACAGGTATACCTTGCATATTTACTGTTGAAGTCAAAGTTATTTTCTTTTTCAATTAATACGGATCCCTGCCCCACTTTGATAAACTAAGACCTTCTAGGTGGGTTTATAAGGTCATGTACTACCCCCACCTCCTATAGCCAATTGGTTTTATTGGGGAACCTTGGATTATTGACTTGTTTTCTTAATCGGAAAAAATGTTTAGCATATTAAGATAGTGAACAAGTTCCTTGTTCAATTGAAATGCGAAACCTACTCTTCTTATCTTTTGTGAAGTAGTAGATACTCTTCGCACTTCATCTTGGGTCAATTAAGACACAGTGTCCCTGTTATCATGGATAAGACTGCATACAATCCGAACACCCCCCAACCCACCACCCTTCTTCCTCTTTTCATGGTGGGGTGCCATCTTGATGTTTAGTTTCCTGGCCATGTTTCCTTTAATTTGTCTCACCTGTACTGATTCCCTTTTAAATTTTTGCAGTGGTTTACATTGAAGCGGCAGCATGCTATAATTATTATGGCCGATAGTCTCTACTATTCAAAATTCCGGGATTACTGCCAGGTTAACCTCTTTTAGACACAATATGATCATTTAATGTCCTTTTCCATTGTCAATCTTGAATGCGTAACGGTCAACCCAATATTTTCCTTGTCCTTTTCTGTTTAGTCAACTGTTTTTAGCCGCATCTGAACATGGTATTCTTTTCCTGTTTTTTGCCGTCAATCTCTCCTACATGGTTTTATTGGTTGCACGTTGACCAATTTTCGTTTCCATTTGAGATTTTGATATTGTACTGTTTCTAATTGATAATAACCCTAACTTGATAACCCATCTCTTTGATGTTTGTAATCGCTGATGCTTTTCTTAAAGGTGCATTCCACATTGTGATTCTGTTAACTCATACTTTGGGAAATACATTTATTCTGTTAACTGCGAGTCGTTTCAGTCGAATATTTTGAGATGAGGTTTGTGATCCTGGGAAGGATTCCTTTATTGCACATTCTTACTAGAAAAACTAATTACAGAGTTTCTTAATTCATCTGCTTAACTAATCAAACTCCAATCGAGCCCTAAAGATAGCTTGTAGTGGTTTTTAAAGTTTTTTCATGGAATTGTCACCTTTTCAATAGAACGTGTGGATATCTTTCCCATCTGATTGATATTCATATACATATGTTACAATGGAACAGCCTGGCATGGAATTTGGACGCAATTGCTATTCTGATGAACACTATATGCCTACCTATTTCCATGTGAGTATTTCGTGTCCTGACTGTCTTCTTTATCTGCATCGTCTTCTTCTTGGTATTCTTAATAGTTGACAGAAAATTTTTCGCCTGTTGCATTTTTAGATGCTTGATCCTGCTGGAATATCTAACTGGTCTGTGACTCATGTTGATTGGTCTGAAGGGAAGTGGCATCCGAAGTCATACACGGCTCAGGATGTCACCTATGAGCTCATGAAAAACATCACGGTATTAGACGAGTTTGTTTCTAGTTTTGCTCTGTCCATACTGTTATTTTCTTTTTCCTGAAATAAGTCATCATATTATTGAGTTTCTTCTAATAGGGTAATTTTTACTGGTGGGATTCCTATCCTCTACCACAGTACCACTTAAACTTCGAAAACCAAGCTGACACTAAAAGATGTACTTTTGTAGATAATGTGGAATCCTTCATCGACTCCATATATTTTAATATCATATGAATATAATATGTTTTTTATTGTCATTTTTGCAGTCTGTTACCAATAGCATGCATGTTACCAGCGACGAGAGGGTATATTACTAACAACTTAAAGCACTCATATCTTTTGAGTAGCATAAAATACCGTCAAATAAAGTTGCTACTGTTGTGTTGCAGAAAGAGGTCCAGATCAGCCCATGCTTGTGGAATGGAAAACCAAGACCATGTTACTTGTTTGCAAGAAAATTCCTACCTGAAACTCTTGGCAATCTGATGTTCCTATTCAACAATTATACATCAATTTAAAAGGGACGATAAACTTAGCGTCAATTCTTTGGTCGATATAAAAATCCGACCCCTCATCAACATTTCTCATGTAGCTTCTGATGTTGTAAAGCGCATCGCATGATGTGAAGAATCGCCTATGCTCCCCTACCCTGCTTTTTCTGTGCAGAATGTCAAGCCACTTAAAATGTATAATCTTTGCTGCCTAAGTTATTGCCAGGGGTTGTGAATTGTTGGCCATTTTTCCCTTTTGGGCCTGTTTAATTTTGATTACTACTATTAGCTTTGAGGCACATACTTTGGGGTATATTGCAGCACCACATAGCTGACCTTTGTAGAATATAAGCTGCAAATGGCCCCATCAAGAAAACTTTGAATATTCTGTTTTGGAAATATTAATTAGTTCTCTCATTATACAATTTTAGACAGTTGATATTTTTTTGGTGTTACTTCCTATGTACAATATTTGAATGACCTATTATTTATTTATTTTTTAAAATAATTTGTGCGGTAATAATGATTAACATTTAACATATATAGAAATTGGTATAAGATTATACTTACATCAGTACAAATTATATACATTTATAGAAATCAGATATTACTAATAACTTATACTAGTCCTACATAGCTACACATGACAATTATATATTTGCCCCCTCTTATTTTTAAGTGTAAGTTTAGTAATTGAGGAAGTTTCGATAAGGGGCAAAATAGTACTTTCACTCTTAAAAAACACTATTATGTGGTTCGTAACTTTGTATAGAGTTTCCCTATGTTTATTGGAGGATAAGTTATGTACATAAATAAGCTACAGCCTTTATTAGTTTTAACATCCAAATGTTTACTAACTTAAACAACTCAGCTTATAAATTGTTGGGTAAAAGGAAAACGGAGCGGCTACAAGAGGACTTGTGCTCAGCTCCACTGATCCATTCATCTGTACAAACACCCGAGACCAAATGTACATTGCTCGCTTCTTCACGACCTCCTCGTTCGGTCTTGAACATGTTGAAGATATTTACAAGAGCAAGCCTGCAAAATTTAACCATTAAAGCGCATTAGTTAGAATTCAACTGCATCGATATGACAACCAACAAAAATGCTTGCATTGTCGCGACACAACACTGTATCCTGAAAGTAACAGAGATACTCGATATGTAGCCTCAGGCCTCACTAGCAAATAAGGGTTAGTTTGACACTGATAAAACACCATGTTTCTATTATCTTAGGATCCATTATCTGCATATCCAATTATGAACAATCATCATAGATCTATATTTAGATATATTCATCAACATTCCCCATTGCCTCTGAAGAGACTCCCCACCTAAGAGGGGTGGTTGGGGGATAGTACGCAGCCTTACCCTGTGTAAACAGAGAGGTTGTTTCCAAATTGACCCAATAGTGAAGTAACGAGCCATTTTGATTTATTCCATTATATCCAGAGCCAGAAAATGTAAATTTTTTTACTCCATAGGACATGGAAATATATATTTAGATATTGTCGCAAATTAATTAGAAACTGATATAATTGGAATCTTGATATTGATTACAGAAAATATACATAGAAACTATGCCTCAATCCTGGAACTTCAATGCACATAGAAACGTGGAGGCCCTGTTGTGAAATGCTTAAGAAGCTGGAGTTGAAATCAATGTGATTCGCACTTACCATCGGTGACAGGTCCTGTAAAGACACTGATTACTCCTCCTTGCTAGAAGACTCATGTACTTCCTCTTCAGTGTCATAAAGCTTCACTTCCACTGCTAACCCCATCGGCAGAGGATGTGTAGGCGCGGTACCTGCAGTAAATGTCATGAGTTACTAAACAAAGTAGGCACCAATATACAATCAGACTTCATACTCCAACTATGGTGACCTTTTACAGGTTTCACCACATATACAAAAGTTATCATTTCAATCGCTCATATGACCTTCAGCGAGTAAGTTTCAGTCTACATATCATTATTGTTCAAAAGAAGAGCATATAAGAGACAAGGAATATGATTTTATCAAGTTCTTCAAGTTAGTAATCAATACATAGCAGAAGACGTGTCCACAAAACAGATACTATAACAAGTATATATGGCCAAATGAAAAGAAAATATTCCTTCATCCCCAACACAGATTAATCGTACATACAAATTCGGTACACATAAATTGCCCTCAAACAACATATATAGACACGTCTCAGAAGCCAGTCGAGTAAAATGGTGATTATGAAGAAAATTTTACTCCAAGGGGGCAACTAACTACATAGCTTAAACACTTTTATCCCAGTAACAGTCACAAAGAGTACATGCTATTGGATTGAAAAAAAGAATATCTTTGATTTTCAGTATATTTATAAGAAGACACGCAAACTAATTGAACATTAACATAAAACATCAATCATCTATGATAGTACTTTTGACCATTTCAACTCAGAAAACACGATCTTTTGGTAACAAAAGTACTAATTCGGATCAATCGCATAGAAAACTCACATACACCTCAATAAAACAAGCAAACAACCACCCATGATAGTATTTTTCAACATATTTTACAATTAACACTACAATTTCTATTCGAATCAAACACATACTATAAATTAATCCCCATAGTTTGCTACTTTTAACCACTTAAAATAAAAAAACACAATCTTTTCTGTTTTCAATTTCCCAATTCAGATCAAATCACATAAAACATTCCCTTACCCTCAATAATAAAATAAGCAGAAGAAGGCCACAGGTCACCCAACCACCCTACTAAACGACACTGTTTCATCACGATTCAACGCACTCTCCCCCTCATCTTCTCATCAGAAAACAACCACCAGATATAGTATTTTCAACATATTTTAGAATTAACACAGACAATTTCAATCCAAATCAAACCTATACATATCAATTAACCCATCAAAGTTCCTTACTTTCAACCACTCAAAATAAATAAATAAACAAATCTGTTTCTGAACAAAAGTACTAATTCACATCAAATCACATAAAAAACTCCCTTACCCTCAATAAAGTACTAACTAAAATCAAATCAAAATAAATACAATATTTCCCAACCCCTCCCCCTACAATGACATTCGAACTCTTCAATTCAAGGATCAAGGGTGCTAGCTCAACATCTAGACCATTCGATTCGATTATATATATAAGTTAGGCAATTCAGATCAAATTCCATAAAAAAAATCCACTTACCCCCAATAAAATAATAGCTCAAATCAAATCAAAGCTACAATTTACCCTCAATATTTATATATATCTATATCAATTAACATCAAAGTTTGTCACTTTTAAGTTTTAACCATTTAATATCAAACCAAACAATAATTTAAGCAATTCAGATGAAATCACAAAAAAAATCCACTTACCCTCAATAAAATACTAACCAAAATAAAATCAAAGCTATAATTTACCCTCAATTTATATCAATTAACATCAAAGTTGGTCACTTTTTACCATTTAAAATCGAACAAAACAATAATTTATTCAATTCATATCAAATCACATATCAAAAATCCCTTACCCTCAATAAAATAAGCAGAAGAAGGCCATCCAACACCTCTACTAAACGACATCGTTTCCTCACGATTCAACAAACTCCTCCTTCGATTCTTCCCCTCAGAAAACTGCCCCAAAACCTCAAAAAACCTCCCATGTTGCGAATTCGAAATCGGAGGCGGCACATAGTATGAATATCCCGGAAGAAACGGTAGCCAATCAGGCGCTGCTCGTCGAGCGATGATCGATTGCAACGCCTCCTCTAGGTTGCGGATTCCGGCGGCTATATCGGCGGCGCCGCCTTCGGCGGTGGAATCGAGGTCGATTTGGATTAATTGGGGGTGGTTGACTTTGAAGGAGCGGTGGCGTTGACTAACGGAGGAGAGAGATGGGTGGGTTTGGAAAACGGGTTTGCGGGTGAAGAAACGGGTCATGGCCATGTTGGGATGGGGGGGGAATTGGAAGTTTAGTGAGAGAAAAGTGGACAAGTATTTTGGGACAAGGAGACAGGTGGGAAATAAATAGGTTGTGGTGGCGGTAATAATTCGGGTTGGGTGTGGATAAGATGGGAATTTCCATTGTTAATTGTTATATACACCATCGAATAGTGTTTTTTTTAGGAGTTAGCACATACATTGAGAATTTGAGATTATGATCGAATGGATTGCTTGTCCATTGGTTTGATTAACCCTGACCTATCATGTACCTCGTTTTTTAGTGTTGGAAATGAAGTCGTGAAATACACTAACTCGACTAAACTCGTTAACGTAGCGTCAGACAAGATTCGCTTGCAAGATAACGAAGACAATTTTGCACCATTGTCCTACACGTTAATTAACAAACGGTCTAACGAGTCGAATAATTGAGTTTAGTCTTCGGGCGGGTGAAAGGTTACCCAACTCGGTGCTAGCACTACTCATTTAAAATATCTCATTTTATCAGAAAATATCGTCTACCTCATTTTCATATCTCCCGCTTTAGAATATTATTATGCATCATCATTGAGTACATCATGATTACCTACTATTCCTTCCATTTTTTTTATTTGTCGTTCTAGTCATTTATACATTGGACTATTTTATTATTCGAGAATTAATTTTATTGTTAAGTACATGAAATCACGAGTAAAACAATTAAGTCGTTCACAACTTCACATGATTACCCCAAAGCGGATTCCGCATATAGAAGAGTATTAAAGGATGTATAAACTACACTGAATAGGTCAACACATAAAATGGGATTTATGTAATTTTGAGCTATTCACATAATACCAATTAATTTTGTTGTGGAATAACATAAGTTTTTAATATTATTGTGAGTTTCGTCTACTCAATGGTCCCTGTGAGGTCTCTTGTTTTGAATTATTTCCTTGTAAGTTTATGGAGATTATTGTGATTTAGTTCAAACTATATCGTATGTAAGAGTAGTATAAAGAGGTAAGAGGGACAATAATGCAAGGCAAAATGGATTTCTATGCCACAAAACGAAGCCTAAAAGGTCTATACTATTTTCTCTTCGATCATATTAATTTTGATTATCCTGCAAGCATTTCTAATACTGCATGCACAAATGAAATGTAGCCTCAAAAATTTCCTAACCAAAAGTACAAAATATAGGGCTTCCAATGATAACTATGTCTTCATTGATGGTCATTGTTTGGAGAACCTGTCCTCCTTACAAATCGTCCCTGGAATGTAAAAAAGAAGAAGTTTATGAATAACAAATCACTAAAAACATAGACAAATGTGTGTAGTTAAAATTAATTATAGGTAAAATAAACATACCTTCATCCTAGGACGTTGATCGGCATTAGCTTTCCGAACTTGGTACCTAATTTTCTTTGAGAAAAGGCGTGAACGTCGCTTCTCTTTGTAGCGCATAACACTAGCTTCCCTTATCCCTCCACCCTCCGTGAATAAATCTATTTTCGATAGCCTCGTCTAGAAGCACAAACTAAATATTAATTATAACCTAAACTAAATAAAAACATCTAAACTTTAACTCAGCTTGATGGTGTACCAACTCACAAGAACTTCAACTCGAACTAGTCTCTTAGCAATTTCAAAGGGGTAGTAAAGCAAGATAAGTCTTCCATTCATTTTGAATGTCAATTGTGAAATAAATAAATACCAAAACCAAGCCTGAAGTCAATTTTTTTTTTTTGCCTAATAATAGGTGTAGTGCAATATTTTCCTGTTCTCTAACAACTTTTACTAGTAAAATTTCTACAATACAGTGTAAAATGGTACTTCTACTGAAAGAAAATGATTCTCTACATACATGTCCATTACACATTTACACTAGAGGCTAGGAAAAAAAAAACAAGACTTGGAATCATTCACTACCCAAAAAAAAGTGATGAAAGTAAGGAGAAAAAACAAGTTATTTTAGCCTAACAAAAGCAGGCTCCTTTATATTCAGTACTTTTATGGTATGTACTAATAGTATTACATTGTCCAAATAAAATAATTATACTAATGCACATGAGTATACATGACTAATGAGCCAAAAAAGTAAAAACAGTTGACTAAATTAATTTAGAAAAAACTTTAACAAATGGGAGATTTTCTTACCTGAACATCATTTGCAGAATCCTCTGAGCTCAGCAATTCTTCAGGCAATGGTGTTGACTTGTCAGACCATGCATTCAAAACATAATCATAATCCAATTTCAATAGCAACCCTGCATTTGTCTTAGGAATGTTGACAACTTCCTCCTCTTCTTCCTTTGATACTTTCTTGCTCAAATTATTTTTCTTCATTTCCACAGATTTGTCAAGTTTCTTTTTCTTCTTCTTGTCACTTGTACTTCTGTTGAATTCTGGAGTAATATCAGCAACATTTACACTAGAAAATCCCCAAAAGTCAAACTGATCATTTCCATTTCTAAATGCATCCCTTCTTAAACCATAACCATAATTGTCACTAAAATTATCATAATGTCCCATGCCAACTGGATAACCATAACAAGTATTCATATTCAGCATTTGGGTAGTGAAGAAAGCATCATTTTTGGACTCCTCCATTGATTCATTTGTGTTTTCTGTTATGTCTCCCATGATTCTATCAATACCCTCTTCAGTTTCCTCATCAAGAATCGATTCTGCATCGAAATCTTCTCCATATTCGAAGAAATTCTCAATCGAATTCACAACTTTAGACTCATTACAAATGGTGGGTATTTGAGCTCTTGATGGTTGTAACAAGAATCCAGAGTTGTCAAAGGCTTGAACTTGGAAAGGCATGAGCAAATCTTGAACTTCATAAGCAAAAGGGCTACATAATTTTCTGAAATTCTTAGGTATTTGAAGTTGTTTGTAGGAGAATATTTTCGGATATGCTGTAGAAAGAATTGTAGCAGCTTCATTGTATGTTTGGTTTGGTCTTTTTCGAGGCGTTCGAGGTTTTCTTGTAGTGATTGTAACAGGGGAATTACTGGACTCAGAGAGAGTAGAAGATGGTGAAGAAGATGAATGTGAAGTCCATGAAGTTGAAGGAGATCTAATAAGCTCTAGTTCTAATCCATATGCTCTTCCTCCACTTAAACAAGAAGACATTTTTGCCATACAAGAAGTTGCTCAATACAAAAGGGGTCCTTTAGTATTAGCTATGGTAAAACAAGTGTAATAGTCATTCTATAATATGAAGAAGAATGTTTTGGAAACGCTACAGACATAACCTAGTAGTAAAGTCATAAACAAATTTGACCCCAAAAACTGCTATACTAACCAAAATTGATAAAATAATTAAAAAGAACATGAATTTGTGAACTATTATATTTGGAGCATGTAACAATTACACAAATATCTTGGGAAATAAAGAAAAATAGCTAGAAGATCTATGAACATTATGAGTTGATGACAAATTGTACTCAAGTGGTGGAAGAGCTCAAAATGGCAAAAATATCTTAGAGATTGGATTAGAAGGGTGGTCCTAGAAAGAAGACATCAAAAATAGCTCAGGGAAAGTGGCTATTAAAAAAAGGTTAAATTTCTTTCTGCCCCCTAAACTTTGTACATCTGATCAATTTGCCCTCTGAATTTTGAAAATCGGTCAATTTACCTCTTGTATTACGCGAAATGGTCATTTTGGGGATTCCGTCCAAAATCAACAGTAAACTTGACGGGAAACTGCTATGATGATATTTGGTGGGGGTATTTTAGGTATATGTGTGCAACACGCGATAAATCTTCTAACGCGCCTACAACTTAATGAAATTAAACTATGAAAAGCCAAATAATTTCACTTTCACTTTTACCCCTTTCACTATCTTACAAATCTTTAAAGCTTCAAAACATCTAAAACCCAAAAAGCTCCCTCTGTTAAAAACAAGAACCTGAAACCAAAAAGCTCTAACTATTGACAATGGGTGATGAAAGGTTTCAGCTATGTAGAGTGGGCGAAGAACATTTTATGGAGGGAGGAGTATGAACCGTTTCAATTCTTCAAGGAATATAGTAAATATCAATAATTAATGCCTAATTTTTTTCACAAAACTCTTAGAGAAGGTTCAATTATGTTTAAAAGTTAGTTTTTGTTGGAAAATTTTTATTTTTATGTCTTATGCTCTCAAAAGTTGTAATTTTTGTGTCGCCTAACACATGCAACCATTTTTTGCAGATGTGAACAAATATTTTTTCACCTTGAGGATACAGAGTGGTGGGAATTTTAAGAGATTTAGAGGCAAGTGTATATATGTGGGTGGTTGGGTTAGGTTAGTTGATTTATGTGAGGTGAATAAATTGTTCATGATGACGATTAGTATGGGTTGTTTTGAAATTGGTGTTCCGTACACTATTTGCTATTACTATTACAAGAGGACGTTTGACTCTTTAGATAATGGATTATTGCAATTGAAGATCGATGTCGATGTGTTCGATATGACGAAATGGGTACCAGGTCTTAGAGAAAAATCTTTGTATGTAAGACATCCGACTAAGGAAATGGTTAGAAGTATGCTATTTGGAGAATTATATAGAGAGGTTAGGGCAATGTGGCCAAAATGTGTATTAAAAGAGTTGGAAATTTGTGGTACAAATGTTGATGTTGGTGGGGATTGTGAAGTTCGGGGGGTTGTTGATGTTGGTAGGGTCTATAAAGTCCAGGGGGTTGGTGATGTTCAGGGGGTTTGTGATGTTGATATGGATGCTGGAGTTTAGGGGAATGATACGGTTGGTGGGGACAATGATGTTGATGTGCATGATGGTGTCGTTGGTTTTTCTGAAGCTCAAGATGTTGTTGAAAGTGATAGAGTTGATGTTGGACTAGATAACATGAATGATGATGGGTTCACAATGGATGGGGTATATGATGATTTCTTCAATGACGAGGGACCCAACCTAGCTCATGGTGCATGTTAGGATGAAGAAACTGCGTCCGATGAAGATCTTGGACCAATTGATTTTGATGATGTTGAAGGAAGTAAAGAAGAGGATGTATATGAAGATTCCGACCAATTGAATGAATTAGTAGACCATGATTGTGAAGACACGGGATCATCTCGGCCAATTGAGTATAACAAGAATGTACATCGTGATAACCCCGTGTTGATCCTAGAAATGGTCTTCGCTAGTGCAGACGAGTTTAGGGAGTCAATTAGATGCTACTCAGTCAAAACAAAGAAGGACCTTCAGTTTGTTAAGAATGACAAGTATAGGCTGCAAGTTAAGTGCAAATCGGAATGCTGTGATTTCAAAATTTGGTGTTCAAGAGTAGGGAAGAGCACTAACTTAGCTATTAAGACATTGGTAGATCATCATTGTTGTGGCGATGGAGTTAGGAATAAATTAGTGACAGTGAAGTATCTAGCTAAGAAGTACATTAACAAAGTGAGGAGAATGCCATCAATTTTGGTTGCGAACTTTATCGAGGATGTGAAGGAAAATATAAGTGTTGATATAAGTTTGAGGCTGCAGGATACTTGCTATTTGGAAATGAAAGTCAGCAATTTGCCAAACTTTCAAATTTTGGCCATGAAATTTTTCATGCGATGTCAACCTCAACAGTGAGGACCAAATTAGATCATAAAAAATTTGAGAAAATATATATGTGTCCAGGAGGATGGGTTTAAAGCTTGGTGTAGAAGATTCATTTGCCTTGATAGGTGTTTCTTGAAAGGGGCATTCAAAGGCCAGCTATTATGTGTCGTAGGCCTTGATGGAAATAATGGCATTTATCCATTCGCTTGGGCAGTGGTCCAGGTTGAAAACACATAAACATGGACTTGGTTTATAAGATTGATTAAAGAAGACTTGAACATGGACATTAACGCAACCAAGTGGGTCCTTATGACTGACCAACAATAGTTACCACCTAAACTATTTCTGCCCCCTAAACTTTGCTTCCCCTTAAACTTTGAGTGCCCCCTGAACTTTATATGTACTATTATTTTTTAGGGTCTTGAGAATGCTAGCGGCCAGAACTCTAAATTTAGCATCGATTGTGTGTTAAACATCTCCATGCCCGATTAGATGCTTAACCACTGGAAAATGATGAAGAGCAACATATTCGAGCACCAGGGTTGGGGTAGTTATGTATTGCAAACTTTGTTGATGTCACAGATACGTTTCTAGATCTTATTCGACAAGAGTCACAGTGGTAAATCTACCGACAGCCATCTCGAGATGCGCCACAATCGAGGAAACTTGACTGTGCACAAACACAACCGCTCACGGGTTGGGGAAAAAAAGAATCTAGAGCATGAATGAACAAGATGGAATGGATGTTTACTGTTTTGACCACTTTTTGAGAGCACTAAATGTTAAAATACTATTATAGGTGGGGTTATTGGTCTCAATGAATACATTGAAAGCTGTTTCTAGGGAATCTTATGTCTTGTTCACAATTTTTATACTCCTTATAGTATTCACCCATTAAACAACATGTTTTCCTTGTTTATTGTCTTGTTAACTATAAAAAAGCAAAAGTTCAGGGGCTAAACACCATTCACTTCCTAACTCTTAAGCTCATACATATGGAAGGTCCTTGCTACCACAATTACAACTAAAAACAACATTGGCAGGATCAAAAGCAACCAAAAATACAATAACAACTAAACAAATTAGCATTGTAGCAGCCAAAACCTTGAGAGCACACTTTCCTTGGTGTGCTTTCACTTGCATTACTTTGAGAGGAATCTTTGGATCATCAATCCACTCCCAAAATCGGCAACCGAAAACCTAAAACAAATACAGTGTGTGAGTATTCAAACATAAATTGAAGGAATTAAACATAACGCTTACTTTTAGATCTGCATATCTAACAAACGCTCACCGGATTATTTTACGTGAAACTAACGGCTCCATGCTTGTTCGACATCTGGCGTTGATATTGGGCTTCATGAGGACCCATTTGATGTTAGGGTTCATCGATTAGAATGTTGAATTGAGCGGTGAAAAAAATTGAAGGTAGTATTAGGGTTAAGTGATTTGAAAAATTTGGGGAGTGGAGACAGGGGATGGGTTCGATATATATATTAAGTGAGGGTTATTTTAGTAATTTTGTAATATCATAAATCCTATGAAATACCATAAATACCCTCCTTAAAATTGTCTTCATGTACCCGTCTTGGCGTGGTTAACGGTTTCCACGTCCAGTTCTTGATTTTGGACGAATTGCCAAAATGACCGTTCGCGTAGTCTGAGGACAAGCCGTCGATTTTCAAAGTTCAGGGGGCAAATTGACCAGATGCGCAAAGTTCAGGGGGTAGGAAGAAATTAAGCTTTAACAAAAAGCAACCGAAAAGGTCATAGTTTCTGAAGTGGTTATTTTTAGACTACAAATAGGAGTAGTCTTGTAGAGGAAAAGGGGGTGGTGATGCAGTTGAGTCACGGGAGGGGATGGGGGATGAGTTCGTTTACAGTCTTGAAATATTACTCCACTACATCCCAAGATTATCCACTTTTGATTTTTGTTCATCTCTTGAGCTTTGTAGTAGAATATTTTTGTTTGTATTGTATAATACTTGAAGAAACATATCAATGGCTTCATTTCAAACTCTTACAGTGATATATTTTTATAAATATTATACAGCACAAACAATATATTAAGACCAAAGTTTAAAAGTTCTATTATTAAAAAGTAGACAATCTTTGTGGAATGGAGGGAGTATTTAGTATGAGGATACTAAATGTCAAATAAGTCATTTCATCCATTTAATACTCATTTTATGCCGATTTAAGTGATCGTCTTGATGGAAAAGCTACATGGATAGTATAAATATAAATTCATAGATCGAGAGATCTTAAAGTGCTAACTACGTTATTTAAAATACACATAATACAATATATAAATAGCAGTACTTATAATGCGGAGTAAATTTCACGATAAATCCATGCAACTTTCAAATTAAAATCCACCCAATTTCATTGTAATATCAATCGTATGATATCTCTAGTTGATCACTTGTAGGGAGGTTGAATCGAAGAGCAGTTTATCTTCAGTAAGCAAGGTTGAGCAAAACCAAAAACCCTAAAATTTTCTTGAGGGCATCGGCTAAATGAGGCGACTTGGTTTTTTAATGAAGTATTATTATCATTATAATATCATGAAAAACCTAAAACCGCTTTATAGAAATTTGGGTTAAGCAATAAGATAAGCGGCCGTTAAGTATTAGCGACTCGTTAACTCTGATTAGTTAAGCTAAGACACTAATGAGTTGTTAATGAGATTGAACTATTTAATTGAAAGCAGAAATGCTTAAATAGTAATGAGTCGATATCGATAATCTTTGAGTTATTGATAAATACTAAAATTACCAGACCAATTAAATAACTATTTAATTGATTCTATTTGTTCAATCGACATTCTACATACCAAAATGTAAAACCACTTGTGGTGAAATACATTTCTCAATTATGCGATTCTCTTTAATTTCATACATGAAATATAAGCTTCAGCGTCGCTAGTATGTGTGTGACGCCCGAGCCAGATATTAGTAAGTTGTATAATAATAATAATTGACCAATTACTATTATTATAACGATTAATAGTAGATACATGATAAACTCATGGCATTAAATTATCATGAGGGCATTTGCTAGTAATATCCTGATTACTAAGTTGAGCCATTAAGTTCGATGTCGCATTTAACCTAAGCTGAGTAAATGAATTGATCTGTGATTGTCGCAGCAGGCATAATAAATGGAATCAATTCTCATTGATTTCTGACACATCACATCAAAAAGTTATTTTTAGATTTATAAGTGATCGTATCGTTTCACCAAGTCATGAAACTTTTTGCATTGAAGTTTGTATTGTCTCGTAATAACTACATTAGTTGATATATATTTTCTCTGCTCGCTTAGAAATTATCTGATCGATGATTTTAATAAAATCTTCTTACAAGCCCAATGAATAAATTGAGGCCGGAGGTAACAAACATGAAAAAATACAACCACTACATTTATTTGCCCATTCCAATTTTACAACCAAAATTTCCTTAAATAAATGGATTCTAATTTATCACATTAAAATAACTTCCAATACCAAATTTCAATCAAACAAACAAAAAATTTACCCAAAATTAAAGAATCTCTACTCTCTGAAAAAAAGAAAAGAATTAGAAGAACAATAAAAAATAGTTCTTCTCTGAAAAATCAAATCAAAATACTTCAAAACACTCCAAAATCGTTTAAATACTAAAATATAAAAAAAATTATTTAAGAGAACCACCACTTACAAAATCTAAATAAAAAATATATAATAATATTATTATAAATTAAGAAAATATAAAAGAAAGCACACATAAAAAATATATTAAATATATATATATATATATATATATATATATATATATATATATATATATATATATATATATATATATATATATATATCCAGTTAGGCGACAAATCTCTAATTGCCACGATAACTAATGGTGTAGCAGAAAATATGTTCAAACGCGACATGCGGTCTAGCGACAAATGTACTAACCCATGACATGTTATCCCCGATGGAAAATTCTTCTTGACTACGTCCCGTGTGATTATGGTTAGACTGCGAGCTAGAACCAAAATAACCACATTAATAGGCTAATATGATTAACCCATTCTTCATCTTTGAATAATAAAAAATCAGACAACTCAAGAACTTCCTCTTCACAATCAGAAAAAAGAAACATGACATCTTACTCTTAAAACCCCAGTATTTTTCTAAGATGTCGAGATTCAAGAAACTAATTTCATTGCAACATTCAATGTTTCTTAATTCAATAACTATAATCTCTCAAAAAAATAATAAATTTCAAATCATCAATCTCAATCGACTACTATTATACTCCCTCCGTTTCAAATTAACTTGAAGGTTTGAGTTTTTAAGAAATTTCAAATTAACATGAAGGTTTGACTAATTTTTTCTAAAATATCGAAAATACCCCTAAAGAAATCTAAAACATCTTCTTCATCCCAGGATGAAGCGTCTTTATTAAAAATATATTTTTAGTTAAAAAATATATTTTTCGACCGAGACCATACTTTGAGCCTGAGTTAGAGCCCCGAGCTATAATTTCGGCAGGCAATATTTTCGACTGGTTTCGGCCGGACCATGACTGGGCCGTTTGACCCCGGACCATATTTTGGTAGTTTCTACCTCGAACCATATTTTCGGCCCGTTTCGACCCGAGACCATATTTTCGGACGGTTTCGACCCTGAGAAATATTTTCGGCCGGTTTCGATCCGGGACCATATTTTGGCGTGTTTGACCGAGACCCGTATTTTCGGCCTGTTTCGACCCGCAACATATTTTCGGCCCGTTTCGACCGGGACCATATTTTCGGACCGTTTCGACCCGGGACCATATTCGGGCCGTTTCGACCCGAACCATATTTTCGGCCCGATTCGACCGGAGGACATTTTAAAACCCCGTTTTTGCGGGGGACCGTATTCCCCGTGGGGCCAATATTTTTCGTCGTTCGGCGCGGTCAGTATTGTCGGACGTTTCGACCAAACATATTTTAGGCCCATTTCGACCCGGGACCATATTTTAGGACGTTCGACCAATACCGTATTTTTGGCCGTTCGACCACAGGCAATACTTTGATTAGGTTTCGACCACAAGCGTATTTCGTGGATTAATAGGAACTTTATTTTCAACTTTGTTTTAGACGTAACCGTATTTTCGGCCATTTCGACCGAGACTATATTTTCGCAGGTTTCGATGCAGGATGACATTTTAAGGCCCGTTCGCCCGAACCATATTTTCGGCCGATTAGACCCCGTATATTTTACCGGCGGTTCGTCAGAGACCATATTTTAAACTGTTCGGCCAGGGACCATATTTTAGACGTTTAGGCCAGGCAAATTTTCCGCCCATTTCGGCCGGGACCATACTTTCGGCCAAAAATATCGTGAGGATGAATCGTGCCGATGTATGGTCTCGGTGAGCCGGAGGAAGCAGGTCGGGGTTAACAGGCATGTTCTCGGAGATGGGCAGAAAATATGCAGTCGGATCGGACGAGAAAATATGGTCGAAAGAGGCCAGGCTTGAAAATATGATTCGAGGAAAGAAGGCAATATGGTCGGGGGGGGGAGTCAGCAGGCGAAAATATGTTAAAGTCGGCTTAGGCTAAAATATGGTTCGGAAAACAGACGAAAAATAATAATTAGAAATAACCCATAATTCGAAACTCGCCCGAAAAATATGTTCTGAGATTAGAATAAACTAACGTATGGTTGAAAATATATTAGCAGTCGAAAGCGGGCGAAATTATGGTTTAGAAGCAGACTGAAAAATATGGTTGAAATTAATGGTAAAATATAATAATTCGATGATGAAAGCAGGCGAAAATATGTTAATTAGTCGAATCGGGCGAAAATATGGTCGAAATTGGCGAAATCTCTGGGTCTCGGGTGAATCGGCAGTATAGTGCAGTTGAAGCTGGTAGAAAATAGTCGGGTGGATAGAAAATATTGTTAGGGTTGAAGGGTAATAAGGTCAAGTTACGATTTGGTTATTAATTTTAAAGTTATAGGGGTAAAATAGAAAGTTCGTTAATAAAATATGGCCTTGAATATTGTGAAAAAAGAAAAAAACGCCGAGTTAATTTGAAACGGAAGGAGTAGTCTATATCTTCAAATCATCCATCTCAATGGACACTATTAATATTCATGCTACGTTTGTTGACTTGTTGACTAATCTCACCCATTTTACCACCATTCAAATTGTTCGACCATATGATTCGTTGCCCTAATTTCAGAGGCTTTATGGTTTTTTAATTACTTCCCTATCTAAGATATATTCTATGTGAATATTGATAATCAAATATATAAATATAATGTGTGAATATTAACCTGATGTGAATGGTCATATTTCAGTTTGAGGTTTTACTAATTGGATATATGAATATTAGTAGTGTGAAATTAATACTAACTAATATATAGAATGAGTAAAATTATTTTAATTCAAAATTCAAATTGGTTGAGAAAAACTTAAGTAATTTCAGTTATGGAAAGTAATCAATTATGAAATGGAATGCTCATTAATTTACTCTTAAATTTGAAAATGACCAAAATGACAATTGGACCCTTGAAGCTTTATAATCATTAGATTAAAAATAGTGATGTATCAATTAATCCAATGATTTAGATATATTTAGTATCAAATACTAAGTAAAATCCTTAATACACACAAAACTCAACTCATGGGGGGATGGTCATCACAATTAGAAAGAGGGGGATAAAATAGATTGATGAATAATGAAATATAGTAGCAGAATGGATATTCGATGGCAGTGACGGAATCAGTATTTTTAAATAGGAATATCGAAAGAATGAATACAAGAAAAATATAAAAATTAAAGAGAACAACCAAATAAAATTCAAAAAATATATATATTAAAATTTTATTTTTCAATAGTAGATATTTATTTTTGAAAAAATAGAAAAGCCACCCTATCCCTGTTCCAGCACTGAGTGGAGGATTAGGAGGAATAATGAGATAATAATATGGGACAAAGAAAGGTTCCATGTTGAAGGACCACCCTTTTTGCTCTGGATTCTACATCTTTAGTTTTATTGCCTTTATTTACACTTTGAGCAACACCATTATAGTGGTACTTATTCCTTTGCTATTGAAAGTAATTATCCGAGTTAATTTAGGTCTACACACATCATAATTTTGACAATTGGAGGTATTAGTCATTTGGGCACATCAAATGATTATATTTAGCTTGCAGCCAAATGATATGCTTGCAAACTTCTCATTTCTTGAAAAGGAGCAAAAAAATCATGCAAGGAAAACAAAGACCAAAGATTAAATAGATAAACTCTTACTAAAACAAAAGTAATGACACTGGCCCTGAAAAAATCGAGTCTCCTTTTTAATGCCTTTTTATATATCATTTGCTTTAGAACAGCGTACATCATGTATGAAGGGTATTATTAATGGTTATGATGTATTTCCCGATACAAAATATATAAATTCCAAAATAAGAAAACGTGAAATGAGGTATCGATAGGAGGTAACAGATTCTCTTAGACAATACTCCCTTCGTTTCATAATAGTTGATTGTTTAGATAAAATTGTTTTATTCAGAATAGTAAAGAAGTTATGTTAAGGATTGTAAAAACTATATTGAGAATGTAAAGGCTACATGGGGAGTGTAAAAAAACTATATAAAGTTGTGAAAATATATATTAAAAATACGAAGCAATCAGTATTGTGAAAGCAAAAGCTTTACATATGATCATTATTATTATGAAACGGAGGGAGTATACACTATGGTCTATGGTGATTAATGCTGTAATTTTTAAGCTCCAAGGGTAGTGTGGTCAATTGGAAATTCATAATCATGGGGCAAACCGGCAAGGTAAGGAGCTCCTGATTTGTGTTCTTACAAAGTACATCGAGTGCCAAAACTGAATTGATAAGAAAAAACCCCTTATCCACTGACGTGGCAAAATATCATTGGGTGACTTGGATTTTTATGATGAGGAAAGAAGAGGGGTAAAATTTAAAGGGGGGCGCGTTTAAGGTTTTTTTGGGATCCAAGATTTATTGAGATTGAATGATTTCAATTTATTTGGTCTCATGTGAAAATTTTGTGCGGCAAATAAGAATACTACGTTGGTTTATTAATCTTCTTTGGCTTATGATATGATAAAACAAAAGTTTGAGATTTCTTGAATGGGATGTTGTCTCATAAGACAATCCAAAATGATGTAGATTGCATTATTACAATCTATTCAAATTAATTAATATTTTAATTTATCCAAATTAATTAATATTTTATTTTATCCAAACTAACTAACATTTAATTTATTAAGAAGAAACATTATTGTGAATGTGCATACTTAATTATTTTTTAATCGATGTTTATATGCACTAACTTTTCGCTCTTACATTAATTAATATTTTATTTTATCCAAAGTCTTTTCATGTCGAATTAATTTTAGATATATGGTACATGCAATGATGCAATATCAATTTTACCAAACAAAAAATACTTGCGTTAAATAAAAACCATTTGCATGCATTCTTGGATAAATGCTCTTATATTGCAAAATAAGAAGAATATAGTTACCAGTACATTTGTCTCTGATATTTTGTCCGTAGAAGGAGCAACGTTAGAGGAGACTACTATAGCGATAGATAGATATAGGCTAAATTTTATCTAGACACTTTAATCTATTAAGAATATTTTAAATATTCAATTAAATATTTCAACATTTTAATATTTCAAATAGTTGCTTGGGTGGTTTATTTTGGCACCAAAATTTAAAAAAAATAATTTTGCACCTGAACGCACTTTAGCAAGCAAATTCAAGGACAAATTCAGAATTTTACATATATTACACTATGAAGGTCAATTTTTAAATAACAAATTTGGACCATTTTTTAATAATAATAAATTTAGCCTTATTTCTTTCCCTAAATTTCGAAATTCATATAATATTGACACCAAAAATCTTGGGGAAAATCTGAAAAATCTGCCAGTAAGATCTTATGAGAATACGTCTGAATCTTTCGAAACGTTCAAATATTCGAGGAATAAAAATTTAAAAAACACGCGATTATTCATGCATCTTTGTATGAACTATTTGAAAAAATCTGAGTTTGATTAAGTGAGTTAGGATATAAAAATCTGGCTGAATATTAGGTCAGCAATATAGGCTGGATTTCGGTGGATCAACTTCATCTGCGTCGTCGCTGACTCAGAATCAAGCGAGCCAAAACAGAGCCCATCCCAAATCCAACTCAAATCGAGCTCAAGTCAAGCTCAAGTCGAGCTCAAATCAAGCGTAGCTAAATCACCAGAAGCTCTTATGAAGATTAAAGATGTCCAGTCAAGCAGCCAGACATCATGGAAATCTCCATAAATGCTTGTAATTTATAGTTTGAGCTTGATCGTCTCTTCGATTTAATAAAGCACTTATCTGTTGTAGAAATTTTCACTGCAGTGGTTATTCCTGCTCTCCCTTTAAATAAATAATAGAAATTCTTGTTTGCATCTTCAAATTTTGCCAGATAGGAATACTTAGACTCAGTCTTGAGCTTACAGTAGAGTGTGACAGATGTTTGTTCAAAACTTCAAATACTTTACCTGATCAGTGATCACCTCTACTTAACCTTTCATTAAAGGTCCATCAAAGCCCAATGACTATAAAATATTATTCTGCAAAGACTCGCGGGAAACATATGTCCTCCAATCCAATAGAATGAGCCCAGTTGTAGTTAAAGACTGAAGATTGAAGGTCATACAAAGATCAAATTATGACATTGTCAAAATAATGTTTGATTAGCATTATCGGATAAATGCTAAAGGAAATGGTTAAAGTGCGAGATAGAAGTTGGTTCAAGCACTCTTGAGAAACCAAAAAACTAATATTATCTCTATCCCATAAATTGTGCATTTTATTTTATTATCTTCTTGAGCTTTTGTAGTAAATATTTTTGTTTATTGTATAATAATTGATGGCTTATATTAATAAAAATACATTTCAAATTTTTTATCGATATATTTTGTCAATATTACATCTGAAAACTTAATATAAATATATTTAAGGTCGAAAATTCCAGATAATACAACTTTAACATCTTTGTGGATACATATGAAGGTATAAGTAGTCCATGTGTGATAGCATCTCGAACAAAATGACAATCTGCTTCAATGTGCTTTGTGCGTTCATGAAAAATAGGATTGTGTGCAATATACAATGCTGATTTGACTATCACAATAAAGTTGCATCCCTTTCGTATGGCTTACTCCCAAATCTCCAAGCAACTGTTTTAGCCATTTCAATTCACATGTGATTGCCGCCATCGATCTATATTCTGCCTCTGCGGATGATTGGGAAACTGTAGGTTGCTTCTTGGTTTTTCATGATATTGGCGAGCCACCAAGCATAACAAACCATCCACTTAGAGATCCTCGTATAGTGGAACAACTCGCCTAATCAAAATCACACCATCTTACCAAGCTTAGGAGAACACCTTGTCCTGGATTCTTTTTGAGATAAGGCACCACTCTCAACACTGCTTCCCAATGTTCAATCCTTGGCTCTTGAATAAACTTGGACAAAATATGCACGAAGTACCCCAGGTCTGGCCGTGTAACACTTAAATAAATCAATCTTCGAATCAAGCGTCGATATGATTTCACATCCTTCAACACTCTACCATTTGCAAGTCCAAGCTTATGATGTTGTTCCATTGGGAAATCTGCTGGTTTCGCACCATATAATCCTGTTTCAGAAATAATATCCAAAACATCCTTGCGTTGACACATAAATATGCCTTGAGTACTTTCGAGCTATTTCAAGACCCAAAAAGTATTTTAAGGCCCCTAAATCCTTCATCTTGAAGCATCTCCCGAGATATTCTTTGAAAGATATCAATGCCATTTTATTATTCCCTGCAATAATCATATCATCAACATATATGAGTATATTAATTTGTATATGTCCCCTCTTTAATGTGAACAACGAGTAGTCAGAATATGATTGCACAAAACCATATTATTTTAATACTTTCGCTAATCCAAATAACTAACACCTTTGGCTGTTTCAAACTTCATACAACTATTTTTCATCCTACAAACAATATTAGGCTTTGCATTCTGAAATCATGGGGGAATTTTCATATAAACCTCTTCTTCCAGATCTCCATGGAGAAATACATTATGTACATCCATCTGATGTACATAAAAAATTTTAATAGTTTAATTGCTAAACTGAACAGCTACTTCATTTTTGTTACTGAGAAATGTCTCATTGTAGTCTATTCCTTCAACTTGATGGTTTCCAAGAATGACCAATCTCGCTTTTAATCTTTCCAAGTTACCATGATCATCCTGTTTTTATGTATATACCCACTTGCTGCCGAGGGCCCTTTTCCCTTTTGGAAGCTCTTGCAACACCCAAGACCCCTGTTCTTCTAAAAGCATTATTTCGAAGGGCCATTGCCGAGTTGGTACGCATTTTCAAGCCGCTTGGAGATGAGATCGAGACCCCATCGAGACCGTGTCTCACGTAGGGTCTCACGCACAAATGTTCTCAGATGTCTCCATCTATATCCTCGAGGTCCCGATGGGGGTCCTCATGCAATACTTGGTGCCCTATCCGTGTATAGTCGCCTCGAGGCCTGAGAGGTACCATCGAGATCTCGCTATCGAGACCGGGGTCTTTAATGAGTCTCAATAAAGACTCGGCTCAAATAAAGATAAAAGGAAGATTAGGTCATAATTTTCATCAATCCAAAAATATTCCACTTCTCTCTAAATTCCTTTTGTTCCAAATTCAATGTAGCTTGTTCTCTACTTGATTTGTATCAATCTGTGATATCATTTTAAGCCAAATCTAGAGCGTAGATTTGTCATCGGTAATACTAAAATTATAAAGTATTACTCAATCGGAGAAGCTTAGTTTGGATAGACTTTGTAACAATCATCGCAGCTCTTTCTGCTGATTTCTACAGCTGAAAGAACAGACGCACTCTCGAGGAACCCGTATAAAGATCCGGTGTTATTTACTGGTATTTCAATTGGTCTGCTCGCATTACGTACAGATATTGTGACTCGGCGGCCGCTGGGATATCTGCTTAGTTATATCGCTCGTCTCTCAACAATCGTATCGTGAGCTTGGTTGAAAGCTCGAGTCTAGATATAGTTTATCTGAATTAATGGCAAGATTTGGCATCGATGAGAGAGATAAATTGACGGGGTTGATTTCTACCATCGAAGACGGAGGATTATTTGTACGGGAAGAAGCTTCATAAGCCTTTAGGCTTGTAAGCCCGCAAATATGGAGATTGGCGTGAATTAGCTGGGATAGACAAGTCTTCTGTGATAAATGGGCATCGTGTTGTCTAGAAACATTGCCGCCACCGAATGGCGAGACCACTTACAAAGTATTTACGATAGCTTGCCGGGTTATATGGTAAACCATCCGCCAACAATAAGGTACGGTTGGATTTAAGCAAATCGTTTCAATTTGAGAATGTCAATGAACACTGACTGCTAAAGCAATCTTTAATGATTTCAATAGTTTGATAAATCATTGTTCACTGGCTGAGGTTAAATTCCGAGGATGAATTAAGCAAGCATTGATACTTTTGACATCTTTTTTACCAGATAGCTGGGAGTTCACGAGGTCAGCTGAGTAATTCAATTTAAATGAGAAGTTGCAATTTTGCTAGTCTAAGAAATATGTCCGTCCGGCCAAGTTCGAAGAACGACGGAGTCGGTGGCGCGTTCTCGCATTAAATGCGTGCATGGTAGAACGGCGACAAAAGCAGTTTAATAAGAATAAATGGAGGTCAAAGTTTGGCAGTAAGTCGGCTCGAGGACGCATTTTCGAATAAGTCGGGGATGGCAAGACTGTCACATGTTACTGCAACGCAAGGTATCCGTAGTCGGTAGGCAAAATGCAGCATTTAGTCGTTGTTGAATACCATGGACGCTACTCTTTTGTCTCGGTTGGGATTGCTCGATAAATTCTGATTCTGATTCGTGAGCATCGTTTCATACTACACCACTGTGATATAATGTCAATTATATGGCCGGAGATTATGGGTCGGCCATCTGCTAACGCGAGCCGCTAAAGACAGCGTATGGAGACGCGAACTCTTGAACCCGCCGAATGGTTCTACCTCGGAGATTGACTAAAGCCGAGGGCATGTACCCCAAGGTGGCGAAGAGCTTCGTTTCTGTGGAGTCACTGATGAGGATGGTTATCGAACTACGTTGTGAAGTGCAATCGGAAGTGTAGTCGAGGCGCAGAATGACCGTAGTCTTGAGGTTCAAGATAGGTACTGCATCTTTACCGGGAGTTCTCAAATGACTATAGCTTTACTGAGAAGTTCAGAAGACGATGGCGCTGGCAATAAACTGACAATACATGAATGAAAGAAGAACCGTTGAGCAAATAATGTAATACCCGAGCTCAAATTGCTGATCATCAGATCCAGAGTTGCTCTGGAAGGTAAGAAAAGTCAAGCATAAAATCATGCTTGAGCCCAACCGAGAGGCCTGAAAGTAGTTCACACAAATGCTCGGGGGACCGCTACCGCTGTTCTGTGGAGGTTCATCGATTATAACCTTCTAATACATGATGCTGAACAGAAAGTTTCTTGGGTTTATTTCTAAAAATAAATCCGGGGTTGCATGTAAGTCTTCAAGAAATAGAGCTTACGGTCGAAAGAAATTGCATCGGCCGAGAGCGGCGGTTCAGATCCCACACGTCAGGTGAACATGTTGATAATGGATTTCAAACAATATTGTGCGAGAATGAACAAAGATGTAAGACTATTCGGGAACACCCAACGTAACGAATAAGTCGAGGATGAATGCGACGTTGAATTTAACGCATAGAAGGTAATAGGTTACAATCGTGGTTTACCAACGTTTCAGTGGCATCATGAATCAATACCGCCGCCTTCGATAACGTAGACCTTCAGCCCCTTCACTTTGCACTCAAGAGAAAGGAGTTCTAAGAAGGTAAATTATTCTTCCTCGAAAGTATTTGGTTGTTTAGCGTATAAACATACAAGAAATGGTAGAAATAAGTTTGTTAAATCAACATTTGCTATTTTATTTGCTATATTATCAGATGGATATTGTGTTCTATGATTTAAAGAACTGGAAGATTATTCAGCTAAAGAATGTGGTCTTTAATGTGTGAAATGTGTGTTACACAGAGATGCATGCAAAGTGTTGGGAGGAGAGAAGGAAGGAGAAGTCACAACCGAAATACCGAGAAGTCAACGCTACAGAGAAGCAAAGATGACTGTTCCAAATGGCATGTCTTAGATCATGCCCTCGCTCTCAAGATCAACCCGTTGTGATCCTTTTGGCCGACATGCCACCTTTAGAAGAGATGGGACCAGAGTGGAGGGGAGACACAAAACCATGATAACATTTCATTGATCGCAGAAAGAGATTAATCTCGATATAGTTGACAAGACGTAGTATTGACCGTCTCGTAAGAGTCCGTGTCGAAACCAACTTAGAGTCTTCATGACTTTTCTCATTGTTAACCGGACAATGAGGCGAGCCCGTTAGTTATAGTTTAAGCAAAGACAACGTGATTTAAGTTTATCGTCGAGCTTAGCTATTTAAAGAGGAGATTTAAGCTATTGTCGACAAACATGACGGGAGTCGTAAGCACCGTAGCCGAGAGATTAACATTGCGTATCAAAATGGGTCTACCGAATCAAGGAGAACAGATTTATAGCAACGCTATAAAGCCTGCTTTTGTTATCAAGTGATTCCAATGTAGTGAGCGAATCACTGGCTAATCGAAATATTCTCACCCATAGTCAAACTTCAGGACAATCGAATCGCATGGATCGCAGCGTAGAGATGATTCGCGACCTTCATCGATGGATGTAGAAACCGGCTCTTACATGGCGATCTAGATGAAGAGTTATTCATGAAGCAACCTCAAGGCTTGAGGTCGTAGAGAAGAAGATTTGGTCTACAAACTTCTAAGAGCTTCAGACGGCTGAAACAAGCCCGAGACGTTGGAATATTACCTTTGATAACTTTTATCAAAAGGTTGAAGTTCAGAAGTCAGTGAGACCGACTAACGCTGTTACATAATGAAGTTTCAAAAGATTATGTTATCTTACTTCTTTATGTTGGATGTATATGTCATCAAGGAGCCGATTGCAAAAGGTGAACATTGCCAAGAAAGAGTTTGTCATGGATTTTACAATAGAAAAGACCTAGGCGGAAGTTAAGTAAATTCTTAGTGGATGAGAATAATCGTAGATCGATTCTCTCTCGAGATTGACACAAGAAGAATACCTCAAGAAGGTAATCGGGCGATTCAATACGCTGACGGTGCCTCTCAGCACTTCAAGTACGCCATTTTCACTATCGCACAACATTCACCGGCATCAAGATGATTTAGAGAGCATGGATAAGCAACGTGCCTTACGCCAAGTAGGTAGTCTTATGTGAGCGCAGGAAGCATCAGACTGATATTGCACATGCTATGGAGCTTAGCGTTCAACCCAGGAAAGAACATCGGGATCAGTGTTGATTAGATACCACCGGCAATGGGTAACTTGCAAGCCTCGCAAATCTAGTACGGGTTAGCGGATATGCAGATGCCGGGACAACGTGGTGATGTCGGAGAAGCTCATAGATATGTATTCACGTCAGTACCGCTATTAGGCCGGAGATCGAAATTGCAACCAATAAAGATTGTTCAGTTTCAAGTAGGCGTAATATGTCATGCATGGGCGAAGCCGTGGAAAACAGATGATTCGTTGCAGACTTTCTGAAAGAATCAATCTTGAGCATGGATGTAACACCTTGTACTGTGATAGTCGTGAGTGCGATTATTCTGGCTAAAAATCTCGTGTTTCATGCGAGGACAAAGCACATAGGACCGAGGTTCCATTTCATACGCCTGTATCGAGAACGGGTCCCGGGTTGACAAGATTCTAGGAGATCGAATCTCAATATATGTTTACAAAGTTGTAAATAAGGAGAAGCCTCGGGTTGTGTTCCGATTCTCGCTTAACCTTCTGAGCTCAGAAGGCCATGACTGAGTTCAAGACCGTGGTTCGAAAAGGCTTCAAAGTGAGATCATTGAAATAAGGCATTTCAAGTGTTTGAGATTTAGGGATCGAGACCTATCGAGACCATGTGCCCTATTTAGGTCTCATGCACAAACGAGCCTGTTCAGATGGAGCCTCTTATATCGAGACTCTCGAGAACTCGATGTCTCGATGCACATTTTGTGTCCGGTCTCAGGTATATAATGCTCGAGGGGCTCACAGAGGCTATCAAGAGATCCGCCACGGTGACCGGGGTCTCGATAAGGTCTCGATGAAAGATGGTTCAAGAAAGATAAAGCGAAGACAGGTCATAATTTCTATCAACTAAAATATTTCAATTTCTCTAAATTCTTTTTGTTCCAAATTCAATGTAGTTGTTCTCACTTTGATTTTGTATCATCAGAGAATATTTAAGCTTTTAAATCTAGAGTGATTGTCATCGAGAATACCAACAGTGACATTAATCGGTGTTCATTGACAGTGACCTCAACAACTACTGGTAGCTTCTTTCTATTGACAAGCAGCCAGCACCAGATCGCACCTCGAGGGGGAACCTGTATAAAGATCTTGTGTTATTTCCTTTCGGTATTTTCAATTATTGTCCTGCTCATATTACAGCAGACATTGGGACTGCAGTGCCAGCTGGGCCGACATATCCGGCTATAGTTATATCGTTCGCTCCAACACATGTTGTTCCACCCTGCATGTTTCATTGCCTCCTTGAATGTCTTTGGAGTGTCACAAGTTGTTAGTGCTGCTATGTATCTTTTATGTTTATCAGAAAAACGTTCTCAACTTACAAAATGAGTAATAGGATAAAGTGTACATGAAGGTGTCGTTGTAGTGGTTGAGCAATCGGAGGAATTTTTCTTTTTCACAATAGTATGTGTCACATAGTCACGATACATTTGCAAATTTTGTACGCATTCCCCTCCATGTCTCACCTAAAACTTCTTCCATACCCACAACCTCACTTCCTGATGTTGTCACATGGTCAGACCCCTCTGCTGGTGCAACATTTTCCTCATGTGCAGTGAGTACTGGAGAAGTATCAAAATGTTCCTCCAAAGCTATCTCATCAACTATATGATTTTCCTCCTCAAAATCCTCCAAAGCATTATCCAGTTCAAGTGATACAGTACTATTGTTATCAAGATTCGAAAAAGGGAATACATGCTCAAAAAATTTCACATCTCTAGATATAAAAAAGTCATGTGTATCTAGATCATACAAGCGCCATCCCTTCTTAGCAAAAGGATATCCAACAAATATACATTTTCGACTTCGACTTGCAAATTTATCCCCTTTATGTCTCAAATCATGTGCAAAACACACGCAACCAATGACTCTAATAGCATCCAAGTTTGGAGGTTTATTAAATAAGCACTCATATGGTGTCTTATATTGGAGAATCGCTGATGGAGTTCTATTAATCAAGTGACAAGCTGCTAGAATACAATCCCCCAATTAAAGGTAAATGTCCTTGGAATAGTAATGCCCTCGCAACATTTAAAATATGCCTACAAGCATGCCTCTACTTTCTCAATAGACCGTTACGCTCTACTCTTCATTCTATATCTATCTATCTATCTATATCTATATATATCTATTGATATTCATATTCATATCTATATCCCCACTTATAAAAAGTCGCTGAATATGTTTCGCTTTTACACTATTAATTACTAAATTACCCTTCATATATGAAAAGGACACTAATAATAAAATTAATATATATTATGAAAAGATACTAATTTCTTATCTCTAAAAAATAGACAAAAATATAGTCTCATAACACATCCAAATCTCTAAAATAATATACCTTATATATTAATAAAGATCCTGTAGCTTCATTTGCTCGTCTTCATCACGACAACTTCAACTGCATTAACAATATCATATAAAATTCTAAGTCAAAATCGAACAAGTCAAACATTTGTTCTTGAGCTCTCGACAAATCTCTATATATTAATTACCATTCTATCATTATCATATTTTAAATAAGTCTTTATTAGTCTATTCATACTAAATTTTTTTGTATGATAATTAAAGAATATATATCTAAATTATTATGTGATATTTTGTATTACATTTAACAATGTAATTCAACAATTGAAATTAAAAAAGTGTCAAAATACATATCTAATACTCCCTCCATCCACAATAGATTATCAATGTTTCAAATTGATGTTCACAGATTAAATGTTAAATTGAAGAGTTTTTATTTTTTGTCAGATATATGTTAAAAATTATCAAATAATAATATTTCAATGTACTTAATATTGAGATTAAATTTTTTATTCAAATCAAAATTATTTTTTATCGATTTGTGTGGGTAAAATTGTCAATTTTGAGCACTTAAATCAAAGATGACAATTATTATTTAGTATGAAGTGATTAAGAGATTTCGATATTTATTTCCGTGAATTTATTTATTTTTATTTATAATATATAACATGTTAGTTTTATACTTAAATAAAATATTTTTATCTATAAATTATGTGAGGAATAATTAATAAGAGTCAATTCAATATATGAAAGAAAAAAAATCAATCTTCACTATTTAATATTGATTAAGAACTAAATAATAGTATATTGTCATAATAATACTTATATTGTTTTTCACTCTTATATAAAAATATAATTCATCGACATATAGGTCTTAGTGTCCATATTTAATATATGTATATTATGTGTATATATTCAATTTGATTTAACATTCAATGTACAACCTTCTGCCTTCCTTTCTTTAACGGTTAAGACATTTTATATATTAAAATAAGTATTTACGTAAAATTTAAAGTTTCCATATCATAATATTAATCACATACACAATCATGCTTTAACTTTTTTATTAAAAATCTATCAGCATCTAAGTATATATTTTTAAAAGAGGCCTCATTATCCTTATTCCTGATTTTTAATGTAATTCATTTGGATATTTCATTCAATAAGTACATCTTAATTTTGCTACTTTCATTATTTTCATGTTAAAAATTAAGATAATTTACATCAAAGTTCGATATTATTTAGTTTTGTGCAAAATATTTCGAGACAATCATCAATTAAAATATGTTAAAATGAAAACAAAATTGAATAGTAGAATATGAATAATTTACTACTAATCAATCGGTAAGTCAGATGCTTTTTTAATAATAAATAAAACAACATAAGGCGCATTTTTTTAATTAAAAGAAAAAAATGATATTTTTAACAATAAATAAAATAACATAAGGTGCATTCTTTTATTAAAATTAATTTTTTTTAAATCTATTCTTAGAAAATTATAAGGCATTATATAACAAGGAACAAAATAAATTATAATATAAATTAAAAGTATAATTTATAAATTTACTTAAATAGTAATTACTTTATTTATTATCTCAGTCTAAATGTTAGAAACATTAATACTTACGTGCAACACACGTACATTTTACTAGTGAATTATATTTTCATACTATTTCAAACTTCATTATCTAAAAATTCAATTTTCATACTCAAATAACTTAATCAAAACTTCTTTCTTTATATGGCACGGTAATTTCAACATCGTTATCATCATCAAGATCAATTCGGCTCTACAATTGCCCTAATGTTTGTCTTTTTTATTTTTGTCATCAACCCATTTTTTCCTTTTCAAGATCCTTCTTATCCCTCCCCATTTCCTATTAGCGAGTTTGACTTTTATCATATTTAATTTTCATATCACAAGTTTTAGTTCTTTTAAGCCGTTGTTTCATTTTACCTCATATGTCTAGTTATTGTCATTATTTTGAAGTACCCACGCTCGGGGATGTTTGGAGAGAATTTTGCGTCCTCAATTTTCCTTCACTCTAGCTAAAACGGAATATGTGCACCTTCGGAAAGTTAATTGTTGCCCAAAAGCTTATATATTGTTTCTGTAATAGTTTTTTCTTCATTCAAATGTTGTATATAATGCTCAATAATTTTACTTTTCTATCAGTCTATAGTCATCCATTCGTGATACTTTTTCTATTATCCTTTAATATCTTCTCTAGCCATTTTATTATACATAGTTAACATAAAATAATATAAAATCATATAATTGTTTTATTGCATCCAAAATTAATTATGAACTTTCTCAAATCTAATAATGATGTTATATTAGTAAGGTTATCAGTTTTCTTGATTATGTATTCAAATATAAACCAAGAACATTATATAATAATATATCTAAAGAATAATGTTATTAGTTGGTTTGATGATCCCTTATTATTATCTCTTATTTATTAATAATTTTTTTTCACATTTTCGAGTAACAAACTAAGGGTAGTATATATAACTCTAAGATAATGATATTAATTTACATTACAATTTATAATTTTATTAATGGATTGTCTCTTTTCTATCTATTTTAATTTATTTGATTATTTGAGTATGACTATTGAGTATTATATACGAAGTAATAAAGTTTAAAATAGACAAATGATATTTTAGATTGTGATTTATTTCATAGGTTTATGTAAATGACTCTTTGAATTTATAAACGTTATTTATTAGATAATCTTATTTCTTCATCACAATCTTTTTATTACATTTTATAATATAACAAAGAAACTGCCAGAACAAAGCAAACTACACGTAACGCAAGTCCACAATCAAAATTTTTAAAATCTCAACAAAAATTTCAAATTTATGAATATTATATACTACATCCATCTCTAAAAGGTTCAAATTCTCAAGATCCATCTCTAAAAGATTTAAAATTATTTAAAAGTCAACCACCAAAATTTAAAATTATTAAATTTCACATCCATCTCTAAAAGATCGTTCAATTTTCTTATTCAATAGTCAAAATTATTTAAAACTCAACCGACAGAATTAAAAAATTATGAAGACTGCATACTACCTCCATCTATAAAATGTTCATGGATTTTCATTTTTCAATAGTAAAAAATTATTTAAAATCAATCACCAAAATTCAAAATTTATAAATACTAAATATGATTACTACATACTTATTAGCTTCATGGTTAAGAGATTTTTCAATAGTTAAAATTTTAAAAAAAATTATGATCTTAATAATTGATATACAAGTTTGATTTGAATCAAAATTATCATCATATTAATAGTAAAATAAGTTGAAAATATTATGTGTTGAAAATAAGTTCAAAATTATTTCTCATCATATTAATAATTGATATACAAGTCGGCCGCCGAGGTTAGACTCGCTAGTAGAAATTCGATACCCTAGCCGCCTAACGGTATTTATATAAAATAAAAAAGACTGATTGAAAACGCTTTTAAGCACTAAAGTAGAAATAGTTCCATACTCATCGTGGCGAAACCTAACCCAACATCACATATTCGATACATAAGAGTGACATAAAAACATGAGTGTTCAATCAATACATCCATAATATAAATCACCCACAACTAGAGTAAACAATGACTCAAAACTCGATAAGACAGAAATAAAATGACTGATGAGGATCCCCTAGCCACCACGCCGTCATCTAGCACAACAACGAGCCTGGGCAAGGTCAACAAATTCCGGGCTTTTACAAAGAACTACTCAACCCGAAAGTTTTTGAGGGTCACTGGCTGCGCTTATCGCTCGAGCGCGACTCCATTACACCCGAACGGGGTCAAGAAAGTAACTCACCTGTGGATATATATATATATATATATATATATATATATATATATATATATATATATATATATATATATATATATATATATATATATATATATAAACTAGCTCGTCATAATAGTAAAAACACTAAACAGCTTCAATAACGCTACCCTACTTAGTATTTCGATGGCTTATATTCATAAGAGGGCAATAATGTAACGCTAGCATCTAAATATACTAATGGCTGTGATTTGAAAGTAACACGAAGTCCAAGCAGCTTCATCAATATGGCAAAGGTAATTTCATATCCTTCTCATATTACATGTCTCACGAATCTCGGCCGGCCCACAAAAATCAACACCAACAAAAATACCAAAACACTCGATTCCCATTATCCCAACTCAGACTCACATCAATGCCTACATACAAACGCAATGGCCCGACATATGCTATAACAACCCAAAAGGGTCACATATTCCTCACAAATATGCTATAACTAATTCCCCGTAGTCATACATATAAAGTATCTCACTATCCATAACCTAAAGTATCCACTGCCCGGCAAGGCATTACCACTCCCAATCGTCCATAACGGGATCGACTGCTCCCCACACGCGACTCGACTCAACCCTAACACACAATTCAAGACCCACTACATGAGACCACACACATGACTCCATCAAAAGTCTATGCATTACCACATGTCACAATTAACCACAGCACGTCTCCACAATAATAAATCACAGTCATGTTTACACGGTCTTGCTATATTATAATCAACATTTCTGTGAGTCACTGCAGATCATCAACGCAATATATCGCCCCCAACATGATGTCATCTACCAATAATTTAAGAAATAATAACTACTAAGATGTTACACACAAATAAAGCTAGCAATTACATACAAAGATCTACAACCAAGCAACATGCAAATGTGCGAACCAACACCAAGGAGATAACCCCACCCGTGTTAGTACCCACTAGCGCAGTGCTCACCAACACACGCAATAAAACAACCTCCCGGTCCAAGTCCAACTCCAAATAATATAATAGCATTACATTTTCCATCAATACTTTGTAGTCATACTCCAATTATTTCAGCATCTATTTAATCAAACTTAGTGTTCTTACTTAAAATGTATCTTAGTAATTATTCCGTGAACTATCAAGTAGTTAACTATTTAAAAGGAATCCTCAATACTTTTATAAAAATCACGTAAATATCATAATATATCCTAAAATTTTAATATTTTATCATAGGTCCAAATGTACTATATAGTTTAATAAAAATCAGTTTTATATTTTTATGAATAAAATCTGATTTATTTCAATTAACTCCCAAAACTAGTCATTACTCATCAATAATTCAAATACCAAACGAACTCCAAAAATTCTAATATTTGATTTATAGTCCAACCATACCCCATATAAAAATATAAAAATTCAGTTTCTAAATTATAATCATAAATATTTTACCGTTTTATTAAAATGTTCATTCTAGTTAATAAATAAACAAAAATAGTAAACATTCCCAAAAATTCTAAGATTATTATATGTTGGTTGAAATCCAGTAGTAAACACAATAAAAATATGAGTTTTATTTTAAAAGTTAATATTATAATTTATTTCTATTTTCTACCAAAGATCCTAAATTATAATATAAAATTAATTAAAAACTAAAATAACTATTTTCATTAATATACATCGAAACTCTATTATTATATCTATAATCATAAACATCTCAAATCTAAACATATCTAACATAAAATTGAATCTTTTAATTAATTATATAAAATTTCTAAATAAATTGTTAAAATTAACAAAATTCAATTCTTTCCATTAACAATGACCAATCTAGGAGCCAAAGATCATAATTTAACAATTTGAAGTTATTAACTTAAACCCTTAAATTTTTAAATTTTTAAAATTCTCCAAAACTAAAAAGATTTAAGACTTTCACCTTAAAAACGAATTTTAAGCACGGTAGATTTCTGGTAAGACGTAGATATTTTTCTTGAATTTGATTCTGCTGATTTACGATCAAATGGGAGAAAGAGATTCGGCTAGTACGGCTTTTTGCCTTTATAAATGATTTACGACGAAATTTATTAAATAAAAAAGTCTTTTATCAAAAAAGACCTCTGCTAATTGCTAACTAACATAATTTTTAAAATTCAAACGTGAAAATTGTAATCAACTTTTTCCAATTAAATTTTTACCCTATAATTTAAGTCAAGTATTGACAACAATTACGCTCTCGAATCCCGCTTTTTATTATATTACGCCGAATTAATTACTCGATTTTAATTAATTAAACCGGCTCAAGTTATTTCATATATTAATACTTTTAATATTTTTCATCGTATATTATATTACTCCGTATTAACGTAAAACAATAAATGAGGTTTTCATGCTTGTTTACTTACTTTCTAACATCTTCAACTACAGTACCAGAGGCAGTCTCCAAGGACTTGCTTTCTTGGTTTCTGTATTGAGAATGTAGAATCACTTAATTCTCACCAGATGCTTGGTTGCCATCACTGTATTTAGTATCTCGAAATGCAGACTTCTCTGCACCTTTCAGAAACAATAAACCTTATTCACTTTTTCTTTTCTTTTCAATCCGACTACCATGTAAATCAACTTCTAATAATTCTTCTGTGCCATGAGTCTTTGTCCCAGACGGGCCCTTCAACTAGTAGTATATAAAAAGGAAATCTGAGTTGAACAGTAAAATTTCTTCTAACAAACTCGATGCATGAAATGATTTCTAACTGTTGAAACAATGTTTTTGTTAACTAAGGCCTCATACAGAGCCTGCCCACCAAATAGAGAAGTTAAGGTATTTGCTCAAGGAAAGACCATCATACTGAACAGTGGAGTTATTTTACCCTTTAACTTCGTTACAAAAATGAGGAAAGCAGAATAATATAGAATGTTCAGATATGTAAAAGGTATTGAAAAAAAAAAAGGAGCAACACCTACGTAAAAGAATAGTTGCAACTGCAACAATTCAAACACGAACCTTTTTTGGAGTGCGAGCCTCTTGATCTGATACTTGCTTCTTCCATGAACAATCAACAGCCTTGTCGACCATGGGAACATATTCATCATATCCAGAGAAATTACCAACATAACCTCAAGTCCCATTATACAACCTCAACACAGAAAACGCAGAAAAAAAAGGAGCAACAATAGATGTGTTTTTATTCAACCTCAACACAGAAAACGCAAAAAACTCAAGAATGATTACAAGCAGAAAACTCAAGAAAACGCAGAAAACTCAAGAATTATTACAATTATTCAACCTCAAAGCAGAAAACACAGAAAAAATGAATTAACAACACAATTCTTCCTAGCAATATGCTCAGTTGCTTGTCCGCCACACAATACACAAACACATGCCTTCACCTGATTATCGCTTTTCTAGTTATGACATTCTTCATATGTCTCATATTGATATTTGCAATACCAATGGAAGACTCATCTTCAATGTAGAAATTGGTAATACACGTTACATCGTCTTCATCCTGATTTATCTCTTGTAATCCGCCGATTCGACCAAATTCCAGTTTTAAATCCAGTTTTGCAGCAGTCCATCCATCTAGCATATGATCCCTTTCTGTCTGTAACTTTGCAATCTTCAAACATACTTTTTTATAATAGCAAATTAGAACTAAGATTGCTACTAATACAACAAGCGCCCCTGTAACAAGTAGTAAGATTTCTGACTTTTTTGAATCTAACATCACATATGTCAATAAATTGTGTACCCCCATAGAAAGCAATGCCCCCATCCAGTGGCATTCTTTTTGAACTTTTGAAGTAAATAGCTTAACATCCTCACAGAACTTGTTGGAAGCTTTCTTGATTCTTTTAATTCTTGCTTGCAAGAACTTCAAAGCAGTAATGTCAACTTGTCTTCGTTTAGTGATTGGTTTTGGATCGTTTGGAATCATAATTCTGAATCAAACTAAGGTTTGAAAGTATAGAAAGATTGTGTTGGTTTTGAGATTATTGTGGTGTTGATGAAGGTGAAAAGATTGCAAAATGATGTAGGCTGAGGCTCGAAGCAAGGATCTTTTAGAGAAAATCGCGCATGATCTGGACCGCACGTTTGGAAATGATCCAACGGCTGAGATTCTCTTATTTATCAAAAGTTAGTTAGATGAAGTTAGTTTCAGTCTATGTGGCAAAGTAGTTGGCATATGTGGAGTTAGTTTGAGACTTTTTCTTAGTTGATTGGTCCACATGTATATAAGGGGTCAAATTATAATTAAAGTTTCAGTTGAGAAATTAATGAAAATATCTTCCCCAAATTCCTGCATTTCTTCTCTAATCGAATTTTCCCCAATTTCACTTGTAAGAAGATTGATGACCATGAGTTCAGACAACATCACTGACTGAAGTCATGAAATGATCCGATTTAATAACTAAGTGTCAAATGCTGAGTCGGGCGACATGACTCATGGAAAAGTGGATAAGCTAGGTTTTCCGACACGGTAGATAATTTAACGTGACGTTAATGATAAATTTTAAATAAACTAAAAGACTACAAAAATTAATCCTATAATAATATGTAGTTCTACGCAATGTAATTGCTTTTATCATATTGACTTTTATTACAAGTATATATGAAATGAAATTATAGACTCTACTTAATAATATTTTCAAGGTAAATATTAGTTATTTGGCATTTTTTTCAAAAAATTATAGCTGTATAAAAAATAATTGAGTTTATAATTTGAAGAATTTCAATTTTTTGTTTGAAACATGTAAAATTTGTAGCTAAATAATTCACATATAGTAATTAAAACATAGTATTCGAAGGAATGAAAGTATAATTAAAATCATTATCACAAAATTTACTACGGCTAAGGTGAACCTTTATCGGGTTTACGTTAAGGATTATTATATACATAATTTACAAAAATATTTAAAGTATTTTACTAAAATATTATAATTTGTTATTCAAACTGAATGTTATGTATTTAAACCAATATTTAAAGATTTCTAAAAAGCTCACGCTAATTACTAATTTTGCCTCTTTACAAGGAACTATGGACGAAAACAAATTAAATGAACTACATGATCTAAAACCAGACTTTAAAGAAACGTGTGAGTGATCTCTAGCGTGCCATTTACTCCTCACGCTATCATGAGATTATTTTGATTTTCTTTTGTTTAAGATTGAGTATATTAGAATTTGATGTTTTGAGATTATGTCTTGTATTAGAGAGATGTCTCAATATATTATTACTCAAATTTTTTTCAATGTGAGAGATAATTACAATTGTACATTAATCTCCGTTCAAATTGAATTTTTATATGTATTTTTAAACAATACTAATTATGAAAATATTTTATTTCAAAGTCCAAATTTTCATTAAAGTTTATTTCAAGCATTTTAAATTATATAATATTGATTTTAAAATGTTTGTGACATTTAAAGGTTTATTTATAACATTACACAAACATTTTAAATTAACATTAATTTTAAAATATTTTATTTATTTGTAAAAAAAGGTTTAATATTTATAACATTTTATTTGTAATGTTTTCTTAGGTTTTATTTTATTTGTAATTCTAGTTAATGAGGTTGAATATTTATATTTGTTATATACTCCCTCGAATCCAAAACAATTGACATTTGACTTTTTTGAAATTGAACTTTGACCATCGATTATTAATTATTCATTATTTTAAGTATAAAATTTATATAATTGGATTCGTCTTTTAAAATACTTTCAAAATATTAATTTTTTAATTGTTTTAATAATAATTAAAGAAGTCAAGATTAAAAGATTTTACCGATATGCAGAAAAGTCAATTATTTTGAATTGGAGGAAGTAATATTTATATTTATAAATATATCTTTTTATATAGCTTATTAAATTTAGATTTACATTGTTTGTTAAATGTTTTCATAATATTTCCATTATCTTTATAATTCCGAAATTATGTTTCTTATTTTTATAATTCCAAAAATATGTTCGAAAATGAAACTTTAAACCATGAGTACTATAAATACAAGGAGTAATACTCCGTACCATCTCCAATTCAAATTATAAGACATTTTTCATTTTTTGCGTTTGCCCAACTTTGACCATCAATTAATTTTATTCATTAGTTCAAAAAAAAATATATAATCGGGATATCGGAATAATTTTGGTGTTCAATATTTTCATAAAAGTGAATTTACAATTTTATCATAATCTAATAGTTATTAATTACAGTTAGACACTTAAAAACGAAAATGTATTATGTTTTAATCCACGGAGTATAAACCATACTCACGCTCACGTTTCGACTGTAAGCATTTCTGAGAAGCATTTCATATACTCTCAATACTCCAATTAAAATGTATTATGTTTTGAATCGACGGGACTTGGTAAAACTTACTTTCAAGCATTCACTTACATCCTTTCTATATAAGGAAAACAAAACAGTCCACCTTCGTCGTAGGATACACGTACCACGTAGGTATGCCTCATTTTGCAAGGTTGAACAATAGAGTATATCGGTGTCCAAAAGCACAAGAACAATATAACCGAGTATATACTATTACAACTAAATACAACACATAACTAACTACACCATAATATAATTGAGTATTAAATATTATAACCGAGCAGATGACATATAATCATAAGTAACATAATAGAATCAGTATTATCACCGACTATACCATAATATAATCGGCGTTATAAGATATTATAACTGAAAGCATAACAAAAAGAATCGAGTATAACACTAAACCCAATTATATGAAGTTATGTTGCTATACTAGATTATAACATCACTAAACCTACTAAATACTAAAAAGACTAAACTTTTCTCAACAAAACATAAATAACAACATCGCAAACCCACGAAACACTAAAAGATTCAAACTTTTATGAAATAAAACACAAATAACACAAATAACAACATCAAAACCCACAAAAAACTAAAAAGATTCAAACTTTTGTGAAATAAAACACAAATAACAACATCAAACCCGAAATAACACACATGCAACACATATAAAATACGATTCAGAATTAATGAAATAATTAAATTTTTTGTTTAAATAAACGAAATTTGAAGGAAAAAACATAATTTCTTTCAATACTACCGAAATTAGCTAGAGATTTTAGGAATAACTTATATTATTTGAAGTCTCAGTTTTTTGAGTTAATAATATGAAAATTTTTGGTAGAAAATGTTGTGGGAGAGTACGGGCAGAATAATTGTGAATGAGATTTTGTGAAATGGGCTAGAGTAGCTTAGTTATGGGGAAAAATTAAGGATAAATTAGTTACTTCATATGCTAAAACGTGTGGTATTTTTGTCAATAAAAGATTAGTTTCTGGTAGTAAACTTGGGCTGTCAATTTCATGGTAGTTTGCAAAATTTCTCCCACTTAGTTGGTTTATTACTGATTGGGAAGCTATGGAAGACGTATTGCATCATGTTCTAGTGATTGATGGTTAAATCTCGATCATGTTTTTTAGAAAATTATATTCAACTATCTGCTAATATATTAGATAGTGCCGAGATAGTGCATAGAATTCGCCTTTACAAAATTTTATAAGAATGGTGCTTACGGCTATTGTTTGGTAGCCCTGGCATATATCATTATCGATAAATTACAGATTTCAATATTACTAATGAATACCGCGAAGAAAGATTTAAATGCTTACGATAATTGTGTTAATATGCTTATACGGATAAATTATATTCAATATTAGAATTAAATTAAAAAACCTTAATAATTGTAAGCACATGCTTATATGGGTAAATTAGTTCAATATTACTTAAAATTTTAAAAATGAAAAATTCATTTAAAATATGAAATTCAATGGTCAAGATCTATAGTGCCATGCTTATATTTTTTTGTAAGTATCATTTAAATAGCTCTTTGCCTCCAACATATTTTAGTAAGCTCTGAAATTATAATTATATTTTTGTGGTAACAGCGCCCATACATTTTTCCTTCTGGCCCTTAATGAAACTTCTTGCAATGACTAATTATTCCTATATGTTCAATGCAACATTGTGAGCATTTTTAGTCGCCATACATTCTGATTTATGTGCAGTCAATCTAATCATTTTGTTTTGGGTTCTGTACTTATGTTTTTATTTCAAGTCTGTCGATCAAGCCTCAATGATGTCTGTGTTTCTTATTTTACTAACTTTAGTTCACTTATTTGCCATGTAAGTTTAGATATTACCAGATATTAATTTTGATTTGTTGTTGGTGAGTTAAGAGCACGTGCATCGGCTCCCAATAGCTGCACTCATAATTACGCCCCTCAGATATTTAAAAGTTTCGCACTGCTTACATATATGTGGTATCCAATTTGGCGGAATTTGATATCTCGCTTTATCTGCATGTGTCTAGAAAGCTCAAAATCCAATCTCCACCGTTGGAGAATGTAGTGCCCATGAGTGATAAAGCAGCCAAAATTTCAGGATGATCCGACTGCCGGATTTTGAGAAATCGATGGTGCGGTGGTCGGAGAAAATTTCTACTTAAATTTTCACTCTTTGTTTTTGTTTTTTTCTTCTCACATATAAGCCCTCTTCTTTGTTGATTAACAAAATTTGGGCTATCCAAATAGGAGGATGCCCAATAGATTCCGCATTCTTATCTTATCATTGGTGTTCAAGATTGAAACTAAGAGTTGTACTGCCTCATCCCTCCTGTAGCAACCAGATGTGATTCAGAACTCATGAAAGCTACATGCAACTCACAGCTAAAGATGGACAACTATGTTTCTGCCATACAATTGTTGAAGAAAGAGTGGTCGACCTTGATCTTGAAGATTATGAGTGTGGGGATCTGTATACTAAAAACGTAACTATACTGCAGTAATCCTCAGCCAGTTAAATCGAACAGACAAAAACATCCACCCACCAAAACAGCGGTAACACAAATCTCCTTAAAAACAAATTTCCTTACCCGCCAAGGTGCTACGGTAATATGAAAGGATTTGTTTCGCAGATACGACGGTAAGGAAACCAACACCTTCTTGTGGCTAATTCTGCCAGCCGTATAGCTTAACCGGTATATTGGAAGCACTATCACCACGAAATATTTTATCGTTGGAGGCGGTAACGTATTTCGCTTTTCATGTCTTCACGGAGTAGCTATGTTGGTTTATATGGGATGTCGGTAGGAGAGGATCACCCCTCCATACTTCCACTATTAACTCAGCAAGAAGTTAATAGACATAATGCCCAAATTAATTTAAACTCTCAGTTTATTCACACAGTCCAAGAATCACAAAGCTGCCTAAACCTTTGGGGGTGCAAACAAAACGTTCAGATTTTCATGTGCTGGTATTATTTCAATCCAAAGAAGACCTCCCAAGACCCCGCCTCCCTGATTAATATATATTTATTTACCCGGACAATCAAGATTTTGTCCCGAGCCACGCTGTGATTTGTCCCGAAGAATCCATTCACGAAGGCTTCTGCTACTCATTTCCAACGGCACTTCAACTATATAAATCCTGTCAACGCCTCACACTCTTCCTACGCTATAAGACGGCCGCATCTTTTAATTTCAGATTCAAATATATCCAACAACGAGCACTCCATCACGGTTACATAGTTCAAAGTCAACCTTGTATCCATTCACAAAATATTCGATCGATCACAGGCAGTAATATACGTCATTTACTTAGAGGCTTAAGATTTAGTAGCCCCCAAATGGAAGCAACGAGATTTTGTTACTGCAAATATTGCCTTGAAAGGATTGCATGGGGTACCATTTGGAGACCCATCGTAGTGAGGCAGCCTCGTGTGTTAACACCGGGGTCAAAGAGGAGGGACATGTTGATTACGCCGCTGGCCTACACAAAACAATGTTATCCCCTTATGTTTCTAGGCAAGCCCGCGCAACATGCTCCGATCAAAAAAGAAATTTTGAGGATCAAGGTTTTTATACCAAACAATATTATCGCCTATGTTCTAACTTTAATTCTAGGGATATGTAGCTACTTAATGATTCATTTTGGCTAAGATTATTTATTTAATTTATAAATGACAATACAACTTATAAAATAATAAATTTATTTCAATCGTTTCTACTTAACATACTTTATAAAAAGATTTCTTTCTAAATGTTTCCGAGACATTTCTTATTTTTGCCATTCCGAAAACGAGATTTTGAACCATGATTTACAGGTTAAATGTTACATAATTACACAAGCAATGTAGAGCAATAAAAGGGGGAAACAAATAAATAAATAAATAGCAGAAGAAGTTATCTTGATGTTGGTATGCACATGTTCACAACAACAGAGGACTACCAAATCAACAATCCTTTGATTGCTCTCTTCAAGATGATGATGGCTTTACAAGCTGTATGTGGTAGGGAGACCCATCCACAATAGAATTCTTCTAGGCCGATCGAGATACCCGGCTTGCCATGCAGGCTCATCACTCTCGTAAATAAATTCCGCTTTTCTTGTATAGGTTTGCCGCCTCATTATCCACGGCAACATGGACATATAAATCACTTATACCTAAAATCATCAACACCAAAGTATCAAATAGCATGCACTAATCAAATTGACAAAACGGTAAGAAATAATACCAGATCACTAAATTACACTTGATCACCGTATTAACATGTAATCAAGATATTTCTAAAGATTATACTATTATTTGGTGATCTTTACACTCTAATTATACGTAAACAATAATATATGATAATATAAGAACATACCTCATCCATTATAAAAGATGCTGATTTAAGCATTTAACTTTAACTTCTTTCTTTTCTTCTCCTCTTGTATACTTTTTTAGTTTGCTTTTTGGGACATTAAGCTGGCAAAGAACGATAGCCTCTTTATATAGCTGCTGTTTGTGACAAAAGCGTCTAAAACACTAATGACCCTAATTACATTCTTAAATCAATCTTAATTTGGCGAGATTTGGTATATTTTAATTTAAACCCACTAATTCTTTAACTTTAATATTTTTAATAACCATCAAATTAAATCCCTTTAATAAAGACTAATAGACTTTTATATATTATATGGACCATAATATGTTATTAGAATAATATAATAATTCAACAATCTCCCACTTGTCCATATATAATGATTTGATTTATTCAAAAGAAATTATGTTGCGGTACTTTCAACTTAATCAACAATTCCATCAACTATATTTTGAACTAAACTAATTGGATCATAACAAGTCACAAGTCATTTAATCGACATGATTCCTTCCATGTATCACAAAACAATTTAATCCGTAATACTTTTTATTTGGAAAGTTCGTGAAAGTTCTCAACTTTTCGAGAGAAAACTTTTCCGTGTTGTCTCAATATAACTATTCATGTACATAACCATAATATGAGTAACACTTTATTTAGCAGAAACATAAACTTTAATTGAATTCATAAGGATCACTTTTATTTGAGCAAAACCATTCATATGTAAATTCTTTTCTTTCCAAGCACAAGGTTTTTCTATAATACACATCCTTTCTACATTCGCCAACGTAGTTTAAAAGTAGAATCCCTTACTAACGTATCCACTACCATTAAGTTTGTACCAATATGCTCAATAGACACCTTTGTTTCCTCGCACTTCTTCTTTGGACGTATACAAGTACTTTAGATCCATATGTGTTGCACCTTTCTCGAGAACATATCATTTTAGAGAAGAAGCATTAAATACATAATTATCACAATAAATTCTCAACGGCTTGGCTATGTCACGACAATTCCAAGTTCTGAGATAGTTCCGCAACCATCAGTTTTGAATTGGCTTCAAAGCTGACGCAGAACGACCAGCTTCCATAGCTGAAGTAGCTTATAATCGAATATTTCACTTTTCCATGATATAGCTCCTCCAAATCTAATAAAAACGCAGCTAAATGTGGATTTTATTGAACGCAAGATCCAACAGAATCAACTGATAACCAATCACCTCGGCGCTTATCCCACTTTTATGTTGTGCCACGTAGTCCTCGGTGCCTTGTAAATACCTATGACCTTCTTTGCAAATTTTCCAAAGGTCCATTCCTGGTTACTTTGATATTTCCACTAAGCATACCAATCTAAGTTATCTTACCGAGTAATAACCGAGATACACTGACTCCCAACCATCGATGATGGGAGTCTTTTCATTTCTTCGCCCAAATCATTTTTAGACATTGAAACAAATCAACTGCCCTTTCTCAATTGGAACAATTCGGTGCTGTTAATCTCTTTTCCATTCTAAACCTCTCTAAAACTTTATCGACGTAAGCTTTGCGGATAAACCCATTATTCCTCGGGATCCGTCACTAATATTTCAATGCCAATCACATATGACGCTTCACCATATCTTTCATTTGAAAGTTATTAGGAGAGAAATTTTATTTACATCATGTAATAATCCATCATCATTAGCAAAATAGTTAGTTATCGTCATCAACATATAGACTAAAATAATAAACTTCATTTCCCATCGAATCTTCCCAAGATATACACCTATCAACGGTGTTTTCTTCAAAAGCCATATTTATTTAATGGTATCTTTTAAACTTTAGATACCATTGTCGGGTTTTGCTCAGGTCCATATATCGACTTCTTTAGCTTACACACCAATCCTCTTTCTTGCCCACGGGTCACAAACCATCTGTTGATCCATATAAACTTCTTCCTCTAAATCTCCATTCAAAAGGCGGTTTCACATTCATTCGGTGAACCTGCATCATAATGAGCTACTAATGCTAAATACTCTAAAGAATCCTTCTAAGAACCGAGAGAAGCGTTTCTTTGTAGTCAACACCTCTTTTTTGAGCGAAACCTCGAGCAACAAAGCACCGGGCTCAATATTATAATATTGCCTTTTAGAGTTTCGCTTGATCCGAAGATCCATTTACAACCCACTCGCTTTTGAACCTTTTAGGCAACTCAATCCAAGTCCCGTGACTCTTGTTGTCATCCATCGATTTCAACTCATCTTTCATAGCATCAACCATTTTCAATTGTTAGATTTCATGGCTTCATCGAAAGAACCGGTTCTTTATCAATACTTGTCACATTCATGTTAAAAAGCTGAATAAAACTATTACAATCACCGAAATAGCTAATCTTTCTCGCTCAGACTTTCTTGACGCCATTTCCTCAGGGTTCATTTAACACTGGGCTCATTAGTGATTTACTGATAAGGTCAATATCGATAGGTCTACCTGATGCTGGGACACTATTTTCGAGAAGAGACACTTTGACGAGGAACACTACGTGTTATCTCCACTTGCTTTCTTCAAAATTTACGTCAGGTTCCCACTCCACCTTATTACTTACTCATTCTCAATAAACCGCATACTGGCCTCAACTATCTCAGACTACGGTTAGGACAATAATATACCCTTGACTTTTCTCTCAGATACCATAAAATCATCAGAGATGTGTTTGAAATTATTTTTTCATATGGATTATATTCTTGTTTCCGTCGACAACCCAAACACGATATGCTTTTTAAACTAGGTTTTTTTTTGTTCACAATTCATAAGGAGTTTTGTGAACAAATTTTACTAAAGAACCCCGTTAAGCAAATATAAAGCAGCTTTAATATGTCCACAAAGATAAAGGCATTGCTATTATTTAACATACCCTAACCATTTTCTATTAGAGCACGATTCCGCCTTTCAGCCTACACCATTTGTCGCTGTGCATCGCATAGTATATCATGCACATATGCCTCGACTTTCAAGAAACTTCTCAGAAACGGGACTGTGACATTGTCCACTTTCATTGTATTTACCATAATATTCTCCACTTGTCCGATCTCTCTAACCTTTACTTCTTTGTATCTAATCGCCTTTCTACCTCATCACGAATACTTTTAAGAATGTTCATCGAATGAGACTTTTCATGCAATAGGATATACATATCTATAACGGAGTAATCATCAACAAAGTAACGAATACTTTTCTCCACTCCAAGCCGGAGCCTTCAAATGGAACACAACATCATGCCAGATCAATTCAAGAAGTTTTCAGGTTCATAATAGCTTTTTATTGTATCAGGTTTGGTTTATTCGCTTAATACCAACACATACATTTAGGTCTCAGAAAATTCAATCAGGAAGGATTTCACTTAACCAACCTCAACATCCTTTCTTGTATATATGACCCAATCTGATGCCACAAGAAAGTAGAGTTATTATTCAGGCACTACAAGCACAACAACATGTTCAACATTAAACAAAGATTTCATTAAATTTATTATCAAGATTAAACGATACAAACCATTTATTAATGTACCACAAGCATAATAGTACTTATTCTTAAACAACAAAGAAAATACACCGCTTTCAAACTGACATTAAATATAGACTCATCCACCTCCTAACAAAACAAGATTTTCCGCACACCGTGTGGAACATAAAGACACTTTTCAGATCTGGGATGACAACCAAGATTCAAGATCAATCGTAAGTCCCAATTCTTCTATTTTGTGCCTTCATCCTCGCTCCCCATGAACAAATATTTTCGCTCTTTGGCTGGCCGGATTGAAGGAATCCCTTTCTTTTCGAACCATTCATTTCTTTTTGACAATCCTTCAAGTGTCCAATCTTTTGCAGAATAACACTGATCTCCTTTTTCGATTTCGTCTTCATTAACTTTCAAGATTGTTTTGTCCTTCCTTTATTCTTTTTCCTAGTTTAAATTTTTATCAAGCATCGGGTTCTTCATGGACAAATGGTATGATAGAAGGATCTTTATTTCTTCAACCCTTCCTTACTCTTTTGAACTAACATGGCCTTTAATTTCTTGAAAGTTCCATTTTTTCCTTGTGAGTGTTATAGTTCACTGAACCGCCACCCTCGTGAGGAAGTGAGTCGATGATAAATTGACCGTGAATGTCTCACCTGCCCATACCCATAGTCCTTTAACTACGCTTTGTTAGATTACGCTTAGTCACACGACCGACTGCACTAATCAAACTTAATGGTCGTTAACTCACCACGAGACTTTCACAATGTCTCTTATCACAATGTCCGACAGAGAGTAGTTTTAGCTTTCATGAAATTCCTCAGACATCGGTTTTAGTACTGATGACTTAACATTTTCTACCATCGCTATACGTGATTTCAAATTCAAGCTAAGCCTGTTAGACGTTTCCCAAGATTCATAAAGATTGATTTCCATCTCGTACTAAATTGGTTGATGTCGCCAGAATATGGTTTGATACTATTGCACCATCCAGATACATTACTCCAAGATAAAAATGGATTTGTTCGGACCATTCATCATAGTTAGACTATCAATTGATCATGGAATCGCCATAGTAATAAATTAGAGAAGTTTCAAACATGATTCAAAACTTGTATATTAACACTTCGAGTTACTATAATAGATTCAACTATACAAACTTTAATAACATATATAAGTTCACCTCGGGGTAATCCTTAAACATGTAATCTTTCATCATAATAAACATATCAACTAAGTATGTTTATTAATAATTTTAATCATATGCAAAGTTTACACGTAGGCATAATGAAAATGAGTTCAAATGTACATGTTAAGAAATAATATAATCATGTACAATCGATAATATGTCTATCTCAACTTCAATAGCTAGCCACTTCAGCGACTAACAAAGTACTTAACATATTAGACATTTTATTTTCCAATATAATAAGATATAATGTCTATTTAACAATTAGTTTGGCCACTAAGACTAGCAAACAATTTCAATAGACAACTTTAATAATACCTCAAAATATTATTATCCAAAAATATTATGCATTACTGATGTGAAATCAATTATCTATTTAATCATTTATCTTGGCCACTTTTATTTAATTAACAAGCATTACAAAATAGATACTTTAATTTACCATTATCTTACATAACAGAATCATTAATCGGTGAGATAAAATATTAATTTCTACCTTATTTAGTTAGGTCACTTTGCGACTAACAAACACTTTAAAGTAACAAATATTTTTGAATCGTCATATCTCAAAATTTCACAATAATTATGTAATGAAATAAAATATCTATTTAGGCATTTCCATTTGGCCACTTTAGTGACTAATGTTCTTAAATAAATAGATATAAAACAATAATGTTCAAAAGTTTGTGCACTATATAATATGAGATAAATATCTATTTTACTTTTTAGTTTGGCCACTTAAGACTAACAAACTATTTTAATAATAGATTTTAACTTTATATCTCAAGTTATATGTATGCCAATAAACCAACTTTTTAATATATTACACGTTTTTCAAAATTCATAATACTCATTTATAAAAGAAACCATGTAAAATAATGAACATGTGTATAATATTGAACGATAACTTTATCAAATAATTGACCAACTAACATATACATTTTATGGCATATATTACAATAACACTAAATATATATGATCCGAGATATAGTCAATTGATTTGATAAGTATCAAAGCGGAAGCAATTAGATATTTTTAGCATTCATGTTAAACAACATAAATCTTGATTATCAATTATTTCAAAGACGTTTAAGTAAGTTTTAGTGATCATCAAAATGATTAAACCATTTCAAGAAAATGTCTCTCTAGTGCCAACAGACATATCATATAATAGAGACAAACACTTACATACTGTACCACAACTATTATTCTTGCTTAACAAAAGAATATTTGATCCATTATCGCATTATTGATCAGAAATATACTTGATCCAAATTAATATCACCCAAACACGATTACCTGGTTAGTTCTGCTTTTCAAAGTGATTATTGGGACACGATGTAAAGATTTAACCATACCAATGACATATCATAATTGTAAGCATAATTCTATAACGAGGACTACATTCTGAATTATACGTAAACAATAATATATGGATAATACGCAACATACCTTCGATCCATTATAAAGCACACGCAAGCATTTAACTCACTTTCTTTCTTCTCTCCTCTTAAACATACTTTTAGTTTGCTTTTTAGATTATTGCTTATGTTAACGACAATCTCTTTATATTGCCCAGACAACAAAAGTGTCTGTAACACTAATGACCTCTAATTACATTCCTAAATTAATCTTTAATTTATGGTATTATAGTTTGAATTTGAACCCACTAATCTTTAACTTAATATTTTAACATCAACTTAAACTCCTTAATAAAGAATTAGAATTTACATATTATAGTGACCATCATATGTTATTAGAATAATATAATAATCTAACAATATTTACAATTATCATAATAGATTGACATTTCAGAACTTTATAAGGAAGACCAGTAGCAGTTTACAAGTAGAATGCTTTTGGAAAACTCACTACCGACTCAATCCCATATGTAGGGAGCTTTGAACTTTCACAAATTTATTGGAAGTTTCAAGTGTCGCATATATCAAGATAAGAATATTCGATCCATAATAAGCCACGTACATTTAACAAAGCTATTCTTTTCTTTCTCTTCTTTCTAAACTTTTATTCTAAGATTTTGTATTTATTTATTTATGTCGACGTGATATAATTTTCTTTATATGTAGAGTACTAATTAACAAATGTCTAATACTACTAACGATTAACTAAATACATCACACGATAACTTATGGTACAGAGCGGGGTTACGCCTAATACTCTATTCCTTAATATATACTAATCATCACATTAAACTCTTAATAATAGAATTAATCCTTTTATAATAAGGATAAAAAAGACACTTAATTAACATGTTGATCAACACGATCATTAACTGTAATATCCAAATTTCAAATTTGTTAAGTTATCCAAATTTGAAAAGGCAAAATGGTCTCAAATGTTAAACTTAATACTCCATCCTTCCTATACTACCTAGCTTTTACTTGGTTTCTAAATTAATGTGAAAAATCTAATAACTAATAATTCATGTTAAACGAAAAAAATTCTGAAAGAGACAATCGTAGTAAATGTTATTATTACTTATAAACTAATGAACCTTCGTTATTTCTTTTATCAGATACCATACCCATTCTCGCATTATTTAGTATTCGACGTTTATCAGATTCACCAAATTGCGGAGGAACTTGATTTCATTGTTATTTAAAATGTCATATATTTGCCAGATTTAAATGACATCCATTCCGTGATTCCACTAGCAGATAGCTCGGCGCTCAACAAGACACATTTATCTACAATCAGCATCTAAATTAAAGTAAAAAGGAAGTAACATCAATTAAACCGAATACGGAATAGTATAAAAACATTTCCATTTAAAAAGAAAAAGAGGGAAGCAAAAGCAATCGTCTGAGACAAGTTTGTCCATTTCCCCCAAAAAGCTGAAAAACATCCACAAAAATGACATCAAACGGAGGAGACAACATTAAACTAAGTGTAATAGTGAGTCTGTTCACATGGATTCAAAAAACCAAAACTACCCCCAAAAAGCGTCTCAAATTCCGCAAATTCCTCGACGCTTACGTCACCACTCCCTCCGACGCCTGCCCTCCTGGTTCAATCATGATCGAGACTGTACGGGCTCAAAGAGCACGTGCTCGCCACGTGCATATCGATGGATTCTGTATATGTGACTCGCGTGACGCCGTGAGGCTTAGAATTGGAGGAAGGGGTGGGGGTGGGGGTGGGGGTGGGTGGGGAACTTTGGGGTGGTGGCGAGGAGGTGTTAAGACCAGGCTAGGGAGTGTTTCGGGGGGGATTACTGTAAGGGAGTTGAATCAGTTGCTTGATCGTTTAGCTTCTGCTGAAAATAGGTTCAGCATAATTTGCTTCATTTCTTCAATTTTTTGCTTTATTTTGTGTGTGATTTTGTTGAATTTTGATTAATGATTTTGTTCCATTTTGAATAATTTGTGTCTCATTTGCTTAATTGTGTTTGTGCCTGATTTTGATTAATATGTGTCTGAATTTGTTTAAATTTTTGCCTGATTCTGTTTACCTTGTTTTGCCTGATTTTGTGTCTGGTTTTGATTACTTTTTTTTTTTGCTTAATTTTTGCTCTCCTTAGGAACTACCTCCATTTCGAAAAGATTGTGTAGATTAGGATGGTTGAACCCAAATATTTTTTAATGTACTTTACGTTACGTTAACATGCCCCAATGCCCTTGAACATGTTCTCTAATATTCAGTGAAAAATGTTGGAAGATTGTATTTTTAACAATATATTTGACAATTAAGGCTGCAAAGTTTGTTAATTTGACAATTTAAAATCAAAGTAGACCATCTTTTTGTGAATAGTATTTCATTGATTGAGTTGTGTGGTACTTATGCTATGGCTGCTATAGTATCCAATGTGATTATATGAGGATGAAGTTTAAGTTATCGTTTTTGCTATAGTTATCGAATTTGAACATACGAGGTAGCTAATTGTCAATTGTTATTAGTTCTTCTATTTGAATATTCTGAACCGGATGGTGTATCATTTGTGTTGTGGCAGAGGGGACAAAACTTCAGTGTTATCTGAGCTGATGAGGAAAACAAATGCACAAGAAATGAAGTGGATTATTATGATTATTCTCAAAGGTTTGGGAAATGCTATTTTTCATTTTGAAATTCTGTTCTTTCTGAATTCGTGTCGAGGATATGAATGGTAGCATTCAATGTATAACACTATATGGCTAGAAGTTATTGTCTTAATCTCCTTTGTGTACAGATCTCAAATTGGGAATTAGTGAGAAAAGCATCTTTCACGAATTCCATCCCGACGCGGAGGACTTGTTCAATGTGACCTGTGACCTTAAGCTTGTTTGTGAAAAGCTGAGGGATCGAAGTCAACGACATAAACGCCAGGTTTGATAATTATTATAATTGAATTACCGAGGTTATTTTTTCTAATTAAGGCAATATGGCATACTGAAACTAGTTTTGTAGCCTTTTAGATATACAATCCAACGGGTAAAATGGAACTTCCATGTTGTTTGTTTACTTCTGCAAGTGTTTTTATCCATTTTATATTGATGAAAGTATTGGAGGATAAATTAGACTATTTAATAACTTATTCACCTGGTGTGATGCATGAGATAAAACCTGAATTTGTTCTTCAAGGACATAGAAGTTGGAAAAGCTGTACGCCCTCAGCTAGCTCTTCGGGTGAACAATGCTACTGCTGCATGGAAAAAGGTAAGCATTTCACAGACACAAGTAATTTATAAATATATTTCTCAAGAAATTTTGAACTATCTAATATATATGCCTCATAGATTAAGGTGCTAGCCCCTTGTGACCTGTCCTTCCATTTCTCTTAATTTATTTTCTTTATCATGTTTTAGTATAGTTGCGTTGTTCTTTTTTATTCATTTGTTCTGATGTGCTTGTTGTTGGCAAACAGTTTCATGGTAAGCAGGTTGTTCTTGAATGCAAATTCGATGGAGATCGCATCCAGATTCACAAAAATCATTCAGAGACAAACTTCTTCTCAAGGTAGAGACTTCAACTATTAGTAACTTATGTTAACCTTTTGAACTTAATGCGATTCCTCTGATGTGCAATGATCAGCTGAACATGGGCATTAAATTTCAGCTATTTTTTAGGAATAAATCACTTAATAACTGTTTAATGCACTCTTGTTTTCTTAATTAATAGAAACTTGTGATTTTATATAATGACATGTTCATTGGTAAAAAAAATTTGGCCCTAATGTTCTATTATCTACTGTGTTTATCTTGCTTATAATATTTTCTTTTGCATCATATATCCAGAAACTTTCTTGATCATCAAGAGTATTCACATGGAATGTCCGACATCATAGCTCAAAACATTCTGGCTGAAAGGTAGTGGCTGGTTCTACGTCTCTAATGTCCGAGTCAAGTAATGCCATATAGTACTTGACATAGTATTTATCTTGATGCTCTTGATTCACGCACTCTTTCTATCCCGATTTCTTTTCGAGTGTAGCCTTTTCCAATTGAACTTTGTGATGAGCTTTTCGCCAATATTGAGTTGAAGAGAGTTAACTAAATTAAAAATAAATATAATAGCCCGGTGAATCATTTTTGTGTACTTGTTTGGAATTGTGGTATGTATATGTGTGTGTACTAAACTTGCTTAGAGTTCTGTGGTGCACCAGATTTAAACAAGTACAGAGATCTTTCTAATTTTCTGGATTGGCATATAATGATTTGGATGGAAACAGATGTTATAGACGAATCACATTATCCATGGATGTATTTGTTAATAACTAATGAGTTTGTTAGAGATATCAGATATGTATTTGTATCATACCAGCCAAATATATTATCCTTATATGCAGGTGAAAATCACGCATAAAACATTTTCCAGCCTATGTCTGTAGTAATAAACAGAACTTGTAATTTTTATCTTATAGACTGAGGATTTCACACTGATTTGATCTTGTCCTCTACTATCCTTTCTCATGCCAGGTGTATACTTGACGGAGAAATGTTGGTTTGGGACACATCTGCCAACCGTTTTGCAGACTTTGGTTCAAATCAAGAAATAGGTTATTCTAGTTTAGACGAATGCTTTGTTGCTTTTCTTTTGTCGTTTGTTTGTTTTCAGATTTATTTTGAATGAAGCTCATTTTCCTCTCTTTTATCCTTTTTTCTTTTCCGTCACAGCAAAGGCAGCAAAAGAAGGACTCGACAGTGACCGGCAGCTGTGACTGTTTACATCTCTCTTACATTTATTCTCTGTCCTAAGCTTATTGAGATGGATTTTTTATTTCACTTTTGCCCATAATGCAGCTGTGTTGTATCCTTTCCTTATATCAAAATTCTTAACTTTGTTGGTCATGACATTGCGATCCCATTGAAGTGGAATTTGCATGCTTTGATAACCTTGACAATATTCATGAAGATGTTGCCTTCGATATTCTATATGTTGGGGACACCAGTGTCATCCACCAAAGCCTGACGGAAAGGCATGAGCTTCTACGAAAAGTTGTAAAACCAATTAAGGGTCGTTTAGAAATTTTGGTGCCTCATGGGGGATTGAATACACGCCGCCCCTCTGGTAAAAAAAATTACCTTTGTAGTGCTTTGATAGTTTAATTTATGCATAACCTTAGGTTTTGCATATGTGCTTTTAAGAAAGCGTAAGGGTGATTGACACAACCATGATAGAGATGCTTTTGCCCGCGCAAAGTTAATTCTGTATCATGTTATTGCTTCATTTGTTGGCGTCCCCAACCATTCTATAGTTACCGACTTATCCTTGATTATCAATAGGCAAGCTTGATTTTTTCATTGGTGTGCAGGGGAACCATGCTGGTCTATTGTTGCTCATGATGTTGATGAAGTTGAAAAATTCTTCAAAGAAACGGTAGAAAATAGGTCTGTTATTTATAACTAGCTATTTATGCATACTCTAATATGTGCTAATTATTTTATAGTAAATTTTTTCTTAATCGTTATAACATATTCAATTATTCAACATATACAAAAAGAGAAAATATAAATATATTTAATGTACTATTCATATGCTATATACATTCTACTTTTTAAAAGTAATACTCCCTCAATTTCAAATTAATTGACGTTTTGGGATTGCGTGTCAAGGCTTTGACCACAAATTACTTTTTATTCACTAATCCGAAAAATATAAAATTGATATCATTGAATTTGGTTTTAAAAATATTTTCATAATATTATTTTTTTGTAATTTTTCATAATGTACATAAAAAGTAATTGATGATTAAAGTTGTGTCTCGAAAAGTGAGAAATTCAATTAATTTGAAATGGAGGTAGTAGTAAACCTTATTTGTAACATTGTATTTTTATTCTAACCTCATTGAAAACTTCTTATATACAATTCTCCTTAATGAGAGAAGTTATTTATATGAGGAAATTATTTGGTAGATTTTTGCAAATGTTAAGGGTATAATGGGTATTTAGAAATTTGACAAATTCCACCCCTTGCACATTATATATAGGATAGATTTATGATACCTTTTCCTTTATTGTTTGTAGCCATTCTTGTTGTCAGTCTACTACTTGTCCATTTCCAAGAAGGATTAAGAAAGTTATCCATTAGAACTATAGCTGATCAGGGATGTAGGATTGTAACGATATAATATTGTCTGTGGTCAATGATATGTTTTTGGAGATGGCAAGGGTGGTTCAGCGGGTCAGTAACATTGTTCTCTCATAAAAGCTTTCATTCTAGTTGATCGGTACCTTTTGCTCTCATTCAATTTGATAGATACTTTTTGAACGGCTAGATATATGCTATTATGTTTGTTGACTATTCATCCACGCATGTATTGATTGGCTTTTTTGAACAACTGATACATGTCTGGATGTATCATCACATTTATGTAGACCTTGAGTTTCTTAGTCATCTAGAATTTCTCATCGTCTCAGAGATGAAGGGATTGTTTTGAAAGATCTTGGCTCTAAATGGGAACCAAGTGATCGTAGTGGGAAGTGGCTGAAGTTAAAGCCTGACTATGTTAGAGCTGGCTCTGATCTGGATGTTTTAATTATAGGTCAGGTCTCTGTTCATTGTAAATCCTAGATTCTACTAAAGCAAGCTGGATAAATTTCTTTGGTTGATCAGTTCTATGTTTATGATGTGCAGGGGGATACTATGGTTCTGGACGCCGTGGAGGAGAGGTTTTATTTGTGTCTACACCTTTTCAATTGTTTCTGCTTCTGTCCAGTCGCCATTTGGTTTAACGTAGTTCATACACCAATGCAGGTAGCTCAATTTCTTGTTGGAATTGCTGATCGTCCTACTGCAAACACACATCCGAGAAGGTAGGGATAGTTTTGTTGTTTGGCTTCATCTAAGGAGCCGTTCCCCTGTCTTTGTGATTGTTTTCTCTAGTTACTGCTCATGTTTATGTGGATCTGCCATTCCTTGAATTTTTTGCTCAGTTAGTTAGTTAACTGGAAATTATTCTATTTTCTAGTTCTATGTTTGCTTGTTTTCCAAATGATCGTACACGTTCCTCATCTCCTTAGTCCCAATTTATAATCAATCATTTTTACTTCAACGATATGCTGTATGCTGTGTGCTGAGGTTGTTGTTTCTAAGAGTAGATAATATTTTGTATTGCAGATTCCTTTCATTCTGTAGAGTGGGTACTGGGCTCTCTGATGAGGAGCTTGAAACTGTTGTCACCAAATTGAAGCCTTATTTTAGGTATATTGTCAATATGTTTTTATAGCAGATGGTTGAACTTCATGCCACATGTTCAAATCACGGTTTAGTTGCTCATAGTGTACTGTTTACTTTGCTATCACCTGATCAGTTCTTATTTGTCCAAAATAATTTTGACAAGTCAATTTTCCGACCTTTGAAGTCTTTAGACAATCTTGCTGTATTTTCGTATACTGTAGTCTAGTTTTGCAAAATAATTTCTACACTTCAACTTAGATTAGGGTGAAATATCTTAGAGGTGTTATTATTTCCCCTTATTGACACATGTCGTTTTTTAAGATCAACTGTAGGCTCAGAGTCCACATACTAGTACTATGTTTTGACCAGAATGAATGAAACTCTTTGCTAAAGCATTAGCTTCATAAGATTCTCAAAACTTATACTTCGCCCATCTCACAAAGCTTGATCAACTAGGCTAATGCACATAAATTAAGGTGGGATAGCTTTCACCATGTTTACTCTTGACATAAATTAATATTGTCTAGGCTAATATTTATTCTCCATGGACACTAGAAAGAGAGAGAGTATAATTCAATGGCCTCACCTAGAAAGAGAAAAAGAAAAAGTAGGGATATAAAGGGAAGAAACGTGAAAATAGCATTGGAAATGTAAAAAATTAAACATTTTGATACAAGAAGAAAAAGCTAGATAATCAAGCTTTGTGAGACGGAGGGAGTATATAACATAAAAATAATTGTTTTGTGTAGGAAGAATGATTATCCCAAGAAGGCACCACCAAGCTTCTACCAGGTTACCAACAATTCAAAAGAGAGACCCGATGTGTGGATTGAGAGCCCTGAGAAGTAAGCTCTTTTCCTTAGACCTGAATAACTGTGCATGTTTCTGTTGAAATATCTGACTCTTTTGTGATCCAGATCAATCATATTGTCTATTACGAGCGATATCCGGACGATAAGTTCTGAGGTAAATGTTGTCCTCCTTGTGTACATGCATTCTTTTAGTTTCTACTCAGTGAATACTATGCTCTATGTAATTATTCAGCATGCATACTATCTATGTTATCTAATGGATGATGATATTGCAGATCTTTTCTGTTCTATTATATACATTTCTACATTTTGATTTTCAGGTATTTGCTGCCCCATATAGTTTAAGATTTCCTCGTATTGATCGGGTTAGGTATGACAAGCCTTGGTATGAGTGCCTCGATCTGGAATGTGAGTTGATGATATCCACGGGCTTGGTCTTCAATTTAGCATGTGATCACTTATCACTGAAACATTTATCAAATGATTTTCTCTTATCCGTTTTTACCATTATTTTGCAGCTTTTGTTGAATTAGTGCATTCAAGCAATGGCAGCACACAAAAACAAGCAGTCTATGAAGCTATGCAGGACCATAAATCAAAAGCACCAAGACGTGCAACATCGTCAAGAAAGGGAGAGAAGAACATTACTTCTGTTCCTTCACACTTCATTCAGACGGATGTTTCACATATCAAGAGTGAGACCTCAATTTTCTCAAACATGGTTTTCTGTATCCTTTAAAAGATCCAGTGTACTAGCTATATTATTTTATGGTTGATTTTGATAAACTGCCGGCCTTTGGTTGGAAATTGGAATGCATTGAAACATTTTACCTCCAAGCCCTGTGGCCTTCTTCTATTACTACTACTCATTTTTGTGAATTGTTCTAGCGATAGTTGATAGTGTTAAAATGCTGGTCTTCCTTGGAACATTCCCTACTTTTTGTTGCGAACTTGTGGCTTTTTGTTAATTCTATTACACAAGCTTTTGAATTGTTCCCCCAAACCCTTCCTTGACATATATAGACTTTGTAAATGTGCCTTCATCTCATTCCCTGGATTCCCTGCACAAGATGGTGGCGGAGCATGGTGGTACTTTCTCCATGAATTTAAACAACTCAGTTACTCGCTGTATTGCAGCTGAAAGTAAAGGTACTCTCTCTTTAATGTATATACATATATCATTTCTTTATGGAAAGGGATGAGGACACGCTCTTTTCTTTTTTTCTTTGAAGTGTTGGTAAGTCTGCTATTGCAAAATTCTGTGAGTAGCTAGTGCTCATTGTCTTAGTCATTGCTAGCCAAAAATATAGTCAAACTTGGTTTTCTAAGGATTTATGGAGATATGAAGATACAGCTATAGTTATCTTCATTCATCTGCAAGATTGACTTTGCATATATCTTAATTGGCATTTTGACTAAAGTTCACTGTGGCACAATTTGACAGGGATCAAGTTTCAAGCCGCAAAGCTCCATGGAGACGTTATTCATTGCTCATGGCTATTTGATTGCCACTCACAGAAGAAACTTCTTCCTTTGCAGCCAAAGTAATATCTGCAGTGATTTAATTCTTATATATTTCTTTTGAAGTACAATGTGACTGGCTGTAACCGTCCCTCATTTGAACAGGTACTTCCATTTTCTTTCTGACTCCACTAAAAGGAAGTTGCTAGAAGAGATAGATGAGTTCTCTGACAGTTATTACATGGATATTGACCTTACTGACATTAGGCAGGTAATATATATGCATATTTGTTTATGCCTTGTCATGTTTACATCTACAAATAAGTATATTCGCAACCACTCAAAGTCTCATTACATAAGGACGAGTTCCCATCTTTATACTTTATATTCATAATACATACTCTCAAAAAAATGCTTGATGACATTTATGTGTTTTGTGATTCCTCTTCAGATTTTATGTAATGTAGATCACCTGGTGGATCTTAAAACCGTCTCTTACTACAAGAAGAAGTACTGTCCAAAGGAGAAATGGATAATGTTTCATGACTGCTGCATTTACTTTTACCTCCCTACTCGGTACATGTAAGATTCTCTCTCTTTCTCAGTCTACCGCATTCAATGAGTTTTGTCATTATCTTTGTTGTGTTGTTCTCAGGCATCCTGCTATTAAAAGGTCTTTCACATTGATTCTCTTTGTAATATAGGAATTCCTCTGACTGGAAAATTTTGTTTGAAATTGCATCAACAAGGTTGAGGATTGAAGTCTCCTTTGGTGGTGGCAGAGTTGTTGATAATCTTTCTCATGCCACCCATTTTGTTGTTATGTCTGTACCAGATCATAATGTGGACTTCAATGAACTGTTGAGCAGGTGAACATCTTGCTTTTTTTTTCAAGAAGGAAAACCTTTTTGATCCACATTCCTACATTTATTAAGGATAAGAGTCTAATCATTTCTGCATATGACACTTCCTATAGATAATTCATAGAACCAAAACTCATGGAAACAAGCTAACCACCATTAATAAAGGATAGTAGTCTGATCACAGTCGCATATGACTTCTTATAGATAATTCATAGAACTGAAACTTTTGGAAACAAGCTATCACCATTTGAGAATCAATTTGGATACCCGTACAGCCATACATCAGATGTCTTTGTGGTCTCGTTTGTTGTGAATTTGTAATAGTAATAAGTATCTGCAAGAGATTGACTTTATAGCCACTTGACGTGTTTAATTGGATAATTGAACAATTTTAACTTAATATGTTTGGTATTTTGCATATATGTGATCCTTTTCTTTCTAATGATGTTGCTCATATGCTCTGGTTGTAGTATTTTATTAACACTTGTGATATTCACTAGCGACTGATATTTATCCATGAGGTTCTGCGATTCTGTTGTGCTTTTACTCTCTTGTAAAATATCATTAATGACTGTCCTTTTTCGGCAACCAGTTTCTCAGCAGCGGAACAGCGTCTTTTACGTAATAAAAGGTTGCATGTTGTAAGTTCGCAGTGGTTGGAAAAGTCGTTAAACAATGAACAGAAGTTGCCTGAAGAGAGTTATACGCTGAGGCCCAATGGTCAGGAAGATTCAATTGAATGGGAGAGGTGAGTGAACATCGGTTCATTATTTAATATGTTTGAATGTTGTTGGTTGTCCCTTGAATTAACAACTGTGGTATAATTTCTCCTTGAAGTGATTGCAATGATAATGTTATGCTCCTATAACCATCTGTGAGAACAAGTTGGTACTTCTGTTATGCATATATATGCCCTGCAGACAGCTAGTGTATACTTGGGTTTAGGTTTTAAAATAGTTGGTTTATACTTTATACGCAAACATAAGTAGCTCAATGCATCAAACTCCAAGTATGATAAGGTTGGGAAGGGTTGGAACACTTTGGGCATTTTGTAATACCATAGCTCGTAGATGTCAATATTGAAAAAATTATGATAATGGGTTTAACCAAAAGTGTTGGTGAAACCTTGAAACCTATTATTGCAAGTAATGCATTTTTTTAATTTTGTTTTTGGGTTTGTACAGACGAGCAAACCTATATGATTTTTGGATCAACACAAACCATCTCAGTTTTAGCCGAACATACACATACTTAGATGTTTTCCAAAATCCTTTTCATTATTTTGGTGTAAAAGATTGCACCAATGTAATCCTGATGTCGTAATAAACACCAGTTTCAGAAGGATAAACGAAAAATTGATCAGAGTTTTTATATCCGTAGTTTCTATATAGAGAATATATTACACATTGTATTGTTGGAATTGTATCATATGTATCTCTTTTTAACGTCTTCTGTTAAAACTTTTTTGACGATAGTGAGCACGACGAAAGTCTTGGGGACTCTTCTAGCCTGGCATTGCAGAAGGAAAAAAGTGTAACTGACAATGCGGCATATTCTAGAAAAACAAAAGTAAATCTAGACAAGTCAAGTGTTGTCACCGTATCACCAAGGAGTGGGCAGACGAAAAGAGGGAGACCCATCGGGCAAACTACAAGGAAAGGAAAATCTATAGTGAAACAGCAGCGGAGGACACGAGCACGGGTAGGAAGTAAACCTGTTAAGATATGTGAAGACGAACCAGTTGAGAGTGTATTGGAGAAAGAGCAGACTGTCGAAGAGTTGTCTGGAAGCGACTCAGAAAATTGTGATAGCCACAAGATACTTAACGATCACATTAGCAAAAGCACAGTTAATGAACATGCAGAGAATTCTGGAATTCTAGGAGATAAAGAACTAGTTAGAGATGCTGAGTGCAATATGGAGACAGATGGATTGCTTGAAGCTCATGAAAGAAGCTACGGAAACGAGAGAACCGGCAAGGAGTTGTTAACATCAGAACAGATGGAGGATCCAGTTCAAGCCATGTTATTCGGTCTGATCCCGAGCCTGGGCACCCAGAAGGAGAAGGCGGAAAGTTCGAAACCAGTTCCCGTTGATGAAAACTTGACAGATGAACCGAAACCTGTGAAAAAGAAGAAAGTAAGCTACAAGGAAATGGCAGATGAACTGCTGAAGGACTGGTGATGTTTTTTTGCTTTCATGTCAGATTTGTTGTATTAGTAGCCATTTGTACATACTCAATATAAAATGAAGAAGTATTTGACTATAATGTTATGTTCCCTTTTGCAAATCTGAATGATGTATCTATTACAAACAACATTATCCATACATTAGTTTGAACATTTACTCGTTACTATTTGGAGTCGATTTTCGATTCCATTTCAATTTCCAGTTGGATATCCGACCAGTATTTTTTGATTCCGTGGACTTACTCAGTTACTATTTCGAGTCAGGTTTTCGAATCTGCTATGTTCGATTTTTCGAGTTGCTTATGATATGTTGAAACCTGGTTCGAATTGGATGGTAACATCATTGGAATGAATTATCTTAATAGCTATAGATATTATTCATGGTAATGTGATTCGAGTTCAAGTTTGTTTGTATATTGAATTTAACAAATATTCCGCATATCAAGAAACATTTAAACTCCTATAGCTTACTCGAAGTTAAGTGGAGGGAGCAATCAAGTTAAGAGTAATTTCGTATGAGTTCCTCTACTAGTGTTATTTCATTACTTGAGTATAGTCGGGTTGTTCACTATTTGTTGTAAATTACTAGTACCTAGTACTTCACATTATTGTGCACACTATTATGATTCTTTTGAGCCTACGAATACTCTTTCATATAATCTACCCCAAACATAAGGATATATTTAATGAAGACAAAACAAATTTACTAGTACTTCACTCCATATAACATATATTTAATGATGATCATGATCATCAATTTATTTAGATCTCAATGACATTTCTTTAATAATAACTTGTACATTCTGTATTAGAAATATCATAATTATTTATGATGTCCAGAATAATACAATACATAATGCATATTTAATTTTGAAACATGAATCATAGCTTGAATAATATAAAAGAGGCATATGTTCTTAGCCGCAAATATACTCACCAACTTGACTCTCTTCGTTAGGTACTATTACCCAATTTATGTATATTCCAACATCGTTTACGTGCATGCATCAAAAGTTCCAAAGAGAATAGGGAGAACTCAAATCTCCTCCAATATTCCCATCCTCAATGCCATCACCATCTTCTTCACCACCATTATCCTCATCCTTTGAAGGCACCAATTGTGGCATATACATATCATCATTATTATCTTGAATCATACGATCAATTCCGGAATATAAACTATAATCCGGAATTGTCTTAGTAACATCAAACATATTGCCATCATCCAATTCCATCATATTCAAGAATGACCAATCAATTCCTCCCTCATTATGTTCCTCCTCCATTATTACACCATTACCATCATTTTCATTACTTCTAATACAAGGCTGGTGATCTTCTTCTCGACCATCTTTTTTCTTTTCTTCTTCCTCATTATTCGCAAATTGCGACGCAACATGTTGAATCTCTTGAGGTGTAAGAGATTGCCCTCCAACAATATTTGGAGGATTATCAGGAAAATTGAACATAGCATTCTCCCCACGTAAGCAAAACAAAGCAGCATCAAAAGCTTTGGCTGCTTTTTCAGCATTGTCAAAAGAACCAAGCCATATCCTCTCCCTACTATTAGGCAACCTTATCTCAGACACCCATTTTCCCCATTTCCTCTTCCTCACTCCCCTATACTTTATTATTTCCTCGGAATTTTCTTGCCTTAAAGACGAGGACGATGAAGAAGGTGGTAAAGAACCCATTGGTTTAACCATTACCACTACAGAAAACACTTTAAATTACAGAAAAAACCTCTATGTCGTTTAAAGTCCTATAAGACTGGAAAAGAACATTAAAAAAATATGATCCTTTTTGGTGATTTTTCTAGTAGTGTATATATTATCAAATGGGTAGTTGACCTTTTTCTTGTATTCCATAGAATCAAAGAGAAAGGTATACCACCTATATATATGCATGGATGCATGAAGAGTGTAAAGTAGGTTCATAAATGTTGACTTAAAATTGGAGGAAATAGTGAGGATTTTGAAAGTGATGAATTCTTTGAGAACGCGTTGATTTCTTGGCCAAAAATGAGTTCAAATGAGCGTAAAATTAGTGTATATGAAAGTGGGCGCTCAAGGAGATGAGGTGATGGTGATGAAGCTATATAGTAAATGTAGTACTAATGTAATGCTGAGTAGGGTCAAGGTGTATTTACTCACATGGACAAAATAAGAGGTCAAGTTTTTATTTCGTCATGCTTTTGATTAGGACATGCGTCATTATTATATCCCAAAAATACGGTCCTCTTTTATTTAGGACGATTGATTTTCTAAAGTTTTAATTTGAGTATTCTTATATGAGAACATCCACATTTTAGTGGTTAGTAGGCTTTCCAGTGACTTAGAGGTCTTGGGTTCGATTTTCATTGTAAGGGGTGGTGGAAGAGTTTTTTTTATAATGTCTGATGAAATATGTATCAAGTATTAGTATATTTTAATATATTTATTTCATTAGTTATATCATAATTTTAATTCAAATAAAAGAAGTTATGTATGTAAATAAAGATTATTACACTGTTTGTTAAGTTTTACAAAAATTAAAGTTAATAATTTTTTTGAAATAGACGGAAGTATTAATAATTTTTTATCGTTATTTACCTTTTAATATATAGGAAAAAGTACAATAATATATATATGATGATGATGATGAAAAACTTCTAAATGCTAGCCTATCTAATGATACGTTCTTAGATTATCCAAAATAATAATGATACGTTATTTGTTTTTTTATTAAACTATCTAAAAAGATACATATATAGATAGTATCAGTGGTCGAATTTCAGGTTTCAAAAAGTCAAATGTCACATGATACAAAACAAGAGGATTACGCATATATTATATGGATGTGTCTCTCCTAGTATCTTTTTATATCTCTTTCTTTGTTTACGGGCTTACGGCGTATTGTTTTTCTTCTTTCTTTCTTTGTTTGATGTATAATATATATATGAATGCCTAACACGAGGTAAGTAAGACTTACTATTATAATGATATTCAAATCAAGCTAGCAAGTTAGTTCATCATATTCATGACTCATTACAGATCGAGTCGAGCTTGAACTTCGATTTATCGAGCCTAATTGTATGAGCCGTTCGTTTGGTATGACTCGGCTCATGCATAGAGTTTCCAATAGTAGTGTTTTAGAAAACACCTCAAGGATCATCATACTGAATGAGAGTTCATTCATATATTGAGAAATTAAGCATACATACACAAAGACAATGTAACAAGTCACTCTTAAGAATTTGGTTCAATAATAATAATTTGCTTGTGTCATATAATCTTTTTTTAGCCTTGATGGAAAAGTGGACTGATATATAGAGACCTGAGACTTCAATTTTTTGTTTAATAAGAAAAAAGTGGATGTTCATTTCCGAAAAATTAGCTGAAAGATAAGATGTTACAATGAGAACAACCTCAAATGTAAGAGTGAAGAAACATAGATGAAAGAAAAGATTATGAAGAATAACCATATTATAAATTAAACATATGTATAGTATTTGTTCTGCCTGGTGGTTTATTCAAACTGACCAATTTCTTGATGACTTTTGGAGCTTGCCTTCAATTTCCCTTTCCCCTTCTTTTCTTGAAGATGATCTTCATCATCATCATTATCATCTTCTGTATAATCAGTAATGTCTAGGTGAACACCTGGATCATTTGCGGTATAGCTCCCTCCAAGCATGATTGAATTGTTGATGGTCTGGAAATTACTGTTGACATAGGTGATCATATCTTCATTTTCCACATCAGGGCCTGATTTCTCATCAATGTCACCTCTCATCGTGGCGCCAACGTTGTTGCCTGCTAGTGTGACGAAACTCACTCCATCGTCTCCCTGGGAGTCCTCGAGTTGGCCACTCGAGTGTCCGGGTTTCTGGAGATGGTGGAGACTAGCTAATCGGCTTGATAAAGCCGATATCATTTCCCTGATTTCCCTGTCCAATTCCCTCTGCTTCGCGGCAGAGAGATTGGACTCGGAGAGGGACGCCATGGTTTTTATCAAGAAGAATGAATTATATTATAGATGGTTGAGTTTTATAGGAGCTTAGAAATTGCTTATATTGTTTATGAACAAATGAAGTTGGTATGCATATAAAAAGGAGCAAGTCTTGGAAATTGAATATGTTGTAGTAGAGAAGAACAATTGAACATGCTTTTCTTGATATGCAATATAAGAATCTCTTAGTACACTTTTGTATACAAGACAATTCAACAAAGCATTGCTTGGGTCGGTTCATTATTCATTTTCCTTTTGAGTGTTGAACTTGAACACTATATAGAACAACTGTTTTGATTTTGTTCATTTCTCTAATTGAAAGTGTTGAACTTGTTTGAACTGGATTGATTGAGACGAATTAAGATGAAACATGATTTAAAGTTATTTTTATTATATTATATTTCGAGTTGGAGTTAATGAAACAAAGTAAATGATAGTTCATGGTCAAACTTAGGCATTACTAAAGCAACTCGATAAAACAACATTGAACTGAATCATAAGTTCGGTCAGTTTGTACAACTTGACAAGTCATCAAAATCAGTGTAATTTTCTCTACTTAACTAGACTCAAATCGTGTAAAACAAATTGAGGTGAATCGTAGGCTCGGTGAATTTGTACAACTTGATAACTCAAAAAATAAGCGGAATTTGCGAAAAATAATATATTCACACCAGAATAAAAGTTCATAATTGAAACTTCATCAATCACTACACTTCAAAATATAGAGACATTCTAGTAATTTCATACCTTAAAAAAAACTATTTGGGTGTGAATATAAAATCTCAACTAATTTTCTCATACTCGAGTCATGTAAAATAACATTAAACTGAATTTCAAGCTCGGACAACGTGAACAGCTCGACAAGTCACCAATATAAGCCTAATTTTGTATTACTCGACTCATGTACAACAACATTGAAGTAAATCATAAATTCGGTAAACAGTTCGACTCGAGCCGACCCGACTCATTATTGCAAGAAAACAAAACAAAGATTGACCAAAATCAACCAGTTCCAAAAAATGGCAAGACTCACAAGTGTGTTACACAAAGCTAAATCTGTTCATGAATTGGGTTTGCTCAAAGTGTTGCAATCTGAGATCACCCACGAATTATCAAACAATTTATTTCAGGTTCATTTAATATAATGTATTATAATCATCTTGTTTATATAGTTGTTTTGATTATTGATGAATAATTGTTTAATTCTTGTTTTTGGGTTCAAAAAGTTCAAATATTTATACTTTTATAGTGTAAATTGAGTTATACATCAAAAATGCAAGTTGGTAATTTTTTGTGCTTTTCAGTTCAATTGTCTATATTATGGAGTATTTAATTCTTTTTTTTTTTAAGTTGGTGATGATTTTTTGTATAAATTGTTATTGGGGTTCTCAAAGTTCATATTTAACTATTTATAGTGTAAAATTGAGTTATACATCAAGAAAATGCAAGTTGCTAGTTTTTATGCTTGTTGAGTTCAAAATTTCAAATTATCTATATTATGGAGTATTTAATTATTATTTTTAAGTTGGTGATGATTTTTTGTATAAATTGTAATTTGGGTTCTGAAAGTTCAAGTCTTTATAGTGTACGATTGAGTTATACATGAAGAAAATGCAAGTTGGTAACTTTTGTTCTTGTTACACTTCAAGTTATATATAGTATAAGTATTTAATTCTTCAAAAATTTGGTGATGATTTTTTGTATAAATTGTTGTTTTGGGTTCAGAAAGTTCGATTCTTTGTAGTGTAGATTTGAGTTATACATGAACAAAGTGCAAATTGGTAGCTTTTGTGCTTGTTTGTCTTCAAATTATGTATATTATGGTGTATTTAATGCTTCAGAAATTAATTTATAATGCTAATTGATGTTATGCTGAAGATATTTAAAGTATCTGCACAAATGTTACCCCTCAATTCAATTTCTGTCAGTTGCGAAATCTTAAAAGCCGTCTCATTGGGACCTAGCTGTGGAAAACTGAATTTGGGATTGGGAATTACAATATAATCTCTATAACTTTTGTTTGTTGATGTCAAGGGCTATAAGGTTTGTGTTTTTTTTAACGCACCATAGAGGTTAATGGAGACGTCATCCATATAGCTGACCCCTTTCCCTGGATTAAATATAGTCTGGTTTGTTTTCTCGAGTATATATTATCTGGCGAAGTAATGGAAGTTGTTAGGATGTCGTCTTGAGAATTCTCAAGGGCATTCCTTGTCTTAGTTATAATTGAAATTGATTTTTGCTTTTATTTCATTATTGACATGATATACATGAAGTTGAATGATAGACTTATAATTGACTTTTGCTTGTTCTGATAGAAAGAACTATAAAAACTACTAGGCCTAGATATATGTCCATCCATATTTTATGGATAATGTCATATGTGCTACTGCCGACAGTTCAGTTTTCACTAAGACTATTGTTTAGTTTGATAGTAACACAAATGTTTGACTTGATGCCTAAACAGAATGATGAAAGTGGTTCATTGGGGGACTTTGCAGTTGACTTTGACTCTCCACTGTCTGAGGATGTCATTTTGCGTAGAAAAAGTGAATCCGGTGAGGAAGTTGCTGTCTCAGCTTTATTAGGCCCTGATCGTTTTGAAGAAAACAGTAAATACCCCAGGGAAGTACGGATGAAAGTATGCATTAGAAAGCCTAGCATGAGCTCTATCATGCAATTCGATTGTGGAGCATTCAGCATGGGTGTGAACAAGTCCAGCTTTAATATATATAGTGCACATTACATCCCATCGTTATCTTGCTTGGATTCCTCTGTTTACAGAGGTCCCTCATTCAGGTAACTTCAGCTTACAAAATATGATCACTGTGTCTTTGTATTCAATTGGGTCAATGAACCAGAAATAGTCTATTACCTTCAAGTTGAACCGTGTGATCAATTTTAGTTAAGATGACTATGGTGATTTATGAGGTTCAGTATTTATAATTTTAGTTGAAATCTTCATATGTCCTGAAAAGAATCCTAAAATCATTGGAAGTCATTATGTTTGCTTCAGCTTTCCAAAACTATGATTGATATTATGAGAATACGTCATCCCATGACATCATTTTTTATATCTATTTCTCTTTCGTTCTTTGTAATTGACAAGGTACGTGTATTTGACTCTTTGAGTTTGAGATCTTATTTTATCCACCTAGTTATATTTTTGGAATTTTGTCCTTAAATCTGAAGAGCGTCTTTGGATAATCACCGGAACAAGGATTTGATCATGATTGTAGAGCATTCGACTTCATAAAATTTATTTTTATGAAGCTTATTCATTTTATGAAACTTTTTATTATTGCAGTTCTCTGGACCCTCAGTTGCAGGATGAGCTCAAGCAATATCTGATAGCCAGGGGTATCAGTGAACACTTGACCAATTCTCTTCTGCACCACATGCACAAGAAGGAACAAAGTCAGTACGTTCGTTGGTTGCAGAATTTAGAACTTGCCATCTCAAAATGAGTGATGCACACATACTCCTTGACAGTTTCGGTAATGTTTCCATTGCTGTAAGGGATCACAGTTATATGAGTTTCAAGTTTTTATCGAGCATCGTTTCGACTTAATACACATTGCTCACGAGGTAGTCCACAGTGTCAGATTTTTCTATCGTGGTAGCTGATGAGAAAGCGACTCTATATACTTATGAACATAGAAAAAGCTAGTGATATTTGCATCTCCCTCTTTTCTTTTCTGCTCTCTAGTCTATCCGGTAGCTCCTCGACTTCTTCGGACTATCTTTCGGTGTCTTTTTATGATTTTTCTTTCTTAACAGTGCTCCAGATGACATGGCTAATTCTTTTCCAACTATTCTATGTTGTAGTATTTCAACAGCTTAAACCATTTTTGGTGCAGAACTCATGGGTTGCTTCTCTTCTGATTGAGAAAATAAACGCCATTCCACATTGGGTCTTGTTTTGCAAAAACTACCACCCTCTATCAAATACTCTCTCAATTTAAAAAAGATAGTCACGTTTTGACTTTTGATTAGACCTGTGAAGTGTAAACGAATCAAACTCTAGCGAATAAACATAGTTCTTGTTTTAGACTTGTACTGGGTTCCAGTTGGTTCGAGGTCAAACCTAAAAATCAAGCTCGGCTTGAAATTGAATTCTAAAAAAATTAGTTCGCATAAAAAATATCAAGCAATAGACTCGAGTTGGACTCGAACTCTCAATCTTCAAGCTTCAAGTCCCCCAGCCAATTCAATTTATAACTCAATTTTTTATGGCATCTATAGATATAGAAATTAATTAATTTTATGATTTTATCATTCTCCTTTTAAAAAAATATTTATATGTCTATCTGGTTGTTATAGCAAAGACAAATGCTTTGATTTAATTGTTAACTGGTTGTTATATGTGGAATAGAACTAAAATATTTATTACTACTATTAAATCTGAAATTTAATTTTCAATTCTATTCCACATTTATAATTTTAGTTCGATTTCAATATGAGATTTAAATCTAAGTATAGTAGTCTTATTGCAAGAAACTACACCAATGTTCAATTTCATTCGACTTTTACAATTTAGTTTGATATCAACCGTACTAATCACAAGATAATTTTTTAAATGTGCACATGTGGATGAGGTGGAATAGAATCAACAATAGGAGGATTGCTCAAGGTGTGAAAGAGGTGGATGCTGAAGGGATAGTTTTCTATGGGGAAGAACATGCTCCTAGATGGAAATTTGTATGTGCAAGAAACATTCTTCCTAAAAGATTTCTATCTGAGACCACCTATAACAATCAAACCTATATTGATATTTTTCGAGAAGGAGGCTTGCTCAATCTGATGAAGGACATTGGGCTCAATTGGTAAATTCATTTCTTGCTTAATACAGAAATCAGAACCCGAGGGACTACATGTCATCATAAAGGGTGAAAGCTGCGTGGGCACATTTTCAAATTAAATTGCTGATCAACAAGCATTATGGTCTCAAGGATGAAGGTTCGACAGGAGCTACTCTCAAGCTTGGAGACATAATTGAGGAACTGACTGGCGGTGCTTTGAAGGCTTGGCCGGCTAAAGGGCAATTGCAAGCTTCTTCTTTAAGCCTCAGGTATGCAGTTCTCCACAAAGCTTCAATTGCTAATCTTGTACCTACTTCAAACAATACAAATATTGTTGAGGTTTTGGCAAGAATGTTATTTGTGATGGGGCCGGAGCATGTGCTGAATATTGGGAAGATCATTTTTGATCAAGTGGTGGACCATGCTTAATGTTAGCTATGAATCTCGCTTAGAGAGGGGGGTGAATAAGGTAAGGGTCGTGTGCGACACCCCATTTTATCTGACTTTAATTGAGTTTCGCGGATTAATACGACTTTAGCAATTTGTAAAACAAATCTTGAGATAAATTCAAAGTAGTATTAACACCTTCAAATGAATGCTAGATAAAAGATGAAAGCAAATAATGATCACTTGATCGTTATGTGTATCAACATCAAAACTCATTTTGATCAATATTAACATTAAGCTCATTCATGCATAATACGATTAAGTCCATTCATGGCTATTGATCAATCCTAACAATCTATTAAACATATCACAATTCAATACATAGATATACTAGGTGAGTTTAAGACATTCTTGATAGCAAGTTTAATTATGATTTGATCGGTGCGGAATATAACAATTAAGTTCATTGATCAAATCAAACTATCATAATCATGAATATTGAATTAAGATCAACATAGGATATTCTATTTTAGCTCGATTAAACTTGACATATCAATTTAACACAATAATTCAATTATATGCCGACATATTCAATAAGCGTATAAACTAGCATATAATCGAATCTAGCATATATATAATATGTGCAATAAAAAGTAAGAAGTAGGAAAGAAAGATGCAAACTCGGCCGGTGTTTTCCGCGAGTTAAGCTAATCGTCCCGACCAGGCTCTCGCATAGGCTTTCACTAGAATCCACTAGATGGCGGCTTCTTGAATGTTGGTGAAGCTGAGCCAACTCACAACTGCAGCTCGCTAACTTCTCGTTAATACGCCGCTAAGAACCCAAGGACACACCCCAGGATTTCAACCCAATCAAGTCGGAGATGCAACTCCTCTACCTCGAGCACTCTATGTCCTATTGGCGAGCCAGCCTCAACGAATCTACTCGGTCACCAGGCAGGAGTAAGCGCCACTTGTGGCACAGGACCCTCGAGCACACAGTATGAAAGAACAAATCCTAACTTAATGGAGACGTCTCTTTTATAGAATAGAGATTGTTGTTTTTTATCCCCAATCTAAATGCTCTGATAATCTGATAGGATTCTGATTTTGGCACAATTTGGCACAATTTATAGAAATTGTGACATCCTTTGTTTTTAAATTAAGCGATTAATTCAATGCTTTAAAAACTTTCATGGCTTTCCATCATTTGACTTCAAGTTTATGGCAAAATTAGTCTCGGCATTAAATTTTCCGTTAAAGTCCACATTTCCGTTGACACGTGCCCGTCGCGACTACGTTTGGGATTGTTAGTCATTTCATATTATTAAAAAAAATATTAAAAAAAATAAAAAAATGTAAAAAACGAATTGGGCAAATCAGATTCCGATTAATTTTACATAATTGGTACAATTTTTCTTTCGTTGGCCACGAGAATGGTGAATCGTTTGCAGATTTCATTGAATTAAGGAATCGCGGCATAAAGCACTGATCTTTTATTTGGAAGTAATCAGCGGCATTGCATTGATTAGTGAAATTACAGTATCTTCTTTTGATCGTGATGTTCGATTCAACTGAAATTGGGGAAAATTGTTTCATTGTGACTGAATCTTTGGAGCCAGTTTTAGAGATTGAGTTGTGTTGTTATATATGGTAGTTGTCAAATTGAATGAATAATAGTTTAGAACATGAAGTATATTTTGAGCTTCTTCACTTTTGATACATGTTGTAGCGTTTTTAAATGTGACAAGTATATCGTGACTGTGCTAAGTATTCTTTGCTTTAGGGGACTTCACAAGTTTTAGCTTCATCCTCCAGGCTTGCACAACTAGTGATAAGCATCAGAGTGGTTATTGCATTCTTTCAATCAAAACTTCATTTAACAATTTTTGCTTATTCGACAACAGATAGAGTAGAATATAATGAGCTAGTGCATAATAGGTAGTACAGAGATTTTACAATTTAACCATTGTAGTTTGGAACCTTTTCTTTGTAGTTTGTTGATTTGCAGGGTCGTCCATGGCATGCCACCATTTGCAATTTCATTTTATCCAACTTGTCATATAGTTTTGGTCATCAATGGATCTGATTTCATTGAATTAGAATCTGATTTGCCCAATTCGTTTTACATTTTTTTATTTTTTAACAATATGAAATGACTAAATTACCCCCAATCGGAGTCACGTGACAGGCACGTGTCAGCGAATGTGAACTTAGCGGAAAATTTAGCAGGGACTAATTGTCACAAATTGGAAGTTGGGTGATGGAAAAAGTCACTTTGAAAGTTGGGTGATGGAATGTGATCACGGGGCAAAGTTGGTGATGTCTGCCGCTTTAGTACGGTATAGCTCGCTAAAATTGAGTGGAATGTCACATTGAAACTGTTCAAACTCTTGTTGAGTAGATAAGGCTTTGAAGCTCTTGAACTCCGTTTAAGCGTTGTGGCTTAGCGAATCTTTCTTTAGTTCCCGTTACCGTTTAGTTTAGCGTAATAAAACTTCGCTCCTCTTTGATAAATCACAATTAAAGCTCATGTGTTTGAGAGATTTGGTGTTTAAAGATGAGAAATGAGTATAAAATATTTAGAATTGTTTGGGAAAAGTTGGGGGAAGAGTTTGGAAGATTTGGTATTTGAGGGTGAAAATGGAGTTAAAAGCGGACAAAACGGCTAGTTTTTACACCCATGAGACTCGCGAGGCTAGGTCTCGATGGGGTCTAAACGGAAGAAAAGCGACCAAAAAACGCGGATCATCGAGACCCCACCCAGTTCGATTGGGTCACCGATGAAGCGGTTTTGCGAAACTTAAAATAAACGTTTCAGCTTCGTTATGGCTTTCAGGTTTAGGCGATTCAAAAGTTGGAAAGCTCTTTTCAAACCCTTTAATAAAATGAATTCAAACCCCAGTTTTATACACATTAAGATTTTCAAAATATTTTCTTTTGACAAACATTCTTAAAAATATTGAAAGCGGTTAAAAGATCTTTTTAGTGAAATGATTTGAAAAATATCTCCCAAATAAGAACTTCAATCAAGAGATCAAGGAAAGAAAGTAAAGTAAGATTCAAGCCATAACTTTTACTAATCTTGAAACTGCGTCAAGACTTGTCTCTTCTGTCTGATTCTTAAATGGCTTTTCTTGGTCCTTTCGCTGACCGGTGGATTGGATGATCTTCTTGTCGCCATTCTTCACTTTGAAGCTTTGTATGGTTGATTATCTCACCGTACTCATATTTGGCATTGCAAATCACCTTGAAGCTCATGACATTTAGCCGTTGTATTTGATGCGATATTGTGCTTGTTTTGATATCAATGTCAGAAACTGCGTCCGACAGCACCTTTCTAACACATACCTATGAATTAAATTACTTAAGCACATATGTTAGATAGTAAATCAATGTTTAAGTCATCATTAAAACAAAGTGTACGGACTCGTAGTCCAACGACTAAAGTCGAGAGGCCGAGAATTGAAGCCCGTTGGATTCAGAACTTCGTTGCAGTCTTATGGGTACCCGGCATCGGATGTCTGAAGAAGAAGGAGGATGGTATTGGTGAAGATGCAAAACCTCTAACCATTAGTGACAAGCTCATGAAAGGGAAGCATGTGGTTGATGTAAATGTGAGTGCTTCGAGAGACCTCGAACTGTGCACGAAGAATCTTTGCGGGGGTTCTTTGAGGTCTATGAGGATAAGCTGAGATTGGTTGGCCGAGATCAAGTCAAGACTGCATGCCGGAGTTGCGGACCAAGATTGGTGCTCTCGGGGCAAAAGTCAATCCATCTGTCAATGCTTGAATACTTCCGCCCAGTAGTGGACTTGACTGCTCGTATGTAATAGGATGTAGCTTTCTTATTGGCTTTGGGTCCGTATTTTCAGACAAATAGGGGGAGTAACTATGTTGTTTTTTATTGTTTTGGATATTTCGTACTTTTGTTGATGTGTGGTTCATCCGGCGGATGATCACTGATGGTTTGACCGTATATTGTGTTTATGTTTTAACAACGTGTTTGTCATGCGGTTTTCGTCTTTTCGGGTAATTAGGGAAGTTTGTCATGAAAAACTTACCCAAATGGGGAGTTTGTTAATGCGTGGTTGGATGAAGTTTTTTGTATGACCGGTTTTGAGCGTAGGATGAATGATGCCGGCGTGTGGAGTGTACTCGATCAAGTGTTAAAACTATGTAGGGTTCGGATGTGTCACTTGCTAATGGGCCTTGATGATTCCGTGTGTAGAAGATTTGCTATCTATCAAAGATCTTGAAAAGATATTGCTTGGTATTCAAGTAGTTGAGGAAAAGGCAAGTGTTGGAGTTTGGTAGGACTCGTTTACTTATGGAAGGTGGCGGATCTCTAACAAATACCTTTCCATAAGTGAGACCGAAAACCCTAGAAGATCGCTATATATATTGGTGTTATTCAAAAGTGTGTACGAAGATACTTTATTATATAAAGCATTGTTGCAAATTGAAGATATAATTTGTTTGTGTTTTAATTAGGTCGTGTTTTGTGTTTAGAAGAATTCTCTAGTCTTCTAAACGCTAATGCCATTTGTTATAACTCTTGTTGTGTGATCTAGAGAGCTCTCATTGATTTTGTATAAATGTCCCGAGCAGCAGTGTGTGTGTCGACTAAGGAAAAGAAGTTAGGTGGATCCTAGAGTTAGAAACTATATTGAAGGGTTAGTTGGGGCATCATGAAATGTGCAGGATTTGGTATAAATCTCTTTTATAATTCTTGGCGGATAGTGAAAGTTACTGCTTTGGTGGCTGCCCCCGAACGTAGGTTATACGAGCGGGTTATCATTTTGTGTGTTCTTTGCTTTTGAAATTTTACTCTTTTGTTCCCAGTATTGATCCTTGGATTGACAAGCTGATGGGTGTATTGTTCACTTTTCAATTGGTATCGGGCGGGCACTCGGCTGTCTGATGAGATCTTGCCAAGTCGGTTTGGAGATGGATATGGTTTTCGGCCAGTCTGAGCACATGAACCCACGTTGAACTTTTCATTGCTAGAGTCGATGGTTAGTCCGGAGATTTTGGGATGTTAAGTAATCATTGTAGGGTTGGTGTGAAGTATCACATTGATTGTTTTCAAGTTTTGTGCTTGATGTGGAAGACTCTTTGTGGTTTTTTTATGAGGCAAAAAAAGGGGAGAAGAAAAACAATGAACAAAGACAAATTTGGAGGGGTTGTTTTTGGATCGGTATTTTGCCTTCAAAAATATTAGCCAAAGGGGGAGTTTGTTAGTGTTTAATTGGCTGGCTATTTTTGAAGTTTGGCAAAACAGTGACCAGTGTCATACGGATATTCTGGCAGTTGGTTTGACAAGCCGCTTGCTTCTGCCCGGGCATATCAGATTTGGAAATATATTTTCGGGATTCTGGACAAGATTTGGTAATATTAGCTGAGATATTCTCGTCCTAATATATGGTAATTACTTGGAGTATTCCCCAAGCATGAAGATTATATAGTAATAACTTGGAGTATTCCGGCGCGAGAAGGTGAAAGATCTTTCCTTATATATTTCAATTAAAGATTTGTCTTGAAAACGAGTTTTATTGTGAAAATGCATATAAAAGCGCTTTGTTATCTATTCAAGTTATCCGTCACGGTGAGCATAAGTCCATAAATTATTAATTTGAGAAGTATATTGTTTGTTTTTATAGTTTCTCTAAATGTCAAACTATATCATGAGTTTCATATAGAAATATTAGTGATGGTTATATAGTTTGTAAGACGTGAATATGATTTCACAAACAAACAAGTTGTAATTGTAAAATCAACCAAGGGGGTCTTTGGGTTGAGTGAAAGTGAGGACATATTCGAAACACAGCCCGAGGAAGTTCGTAGGTATTAGTAGGATAGAGGCGTTCGGAGGAGTGCAGTGTAATCATATGCGTATACTATGGTGAATTTCCTTTCACGAAGGTGGAACCCTCCTCGGAGCGTAGATTGACGTTGCCTTTGGGCCCCAGGCGAAGCAATCTTTGTGTCTTTTAATTTACCATTTATTTATTTACATTTTCGCATGCATCAAATTTACCTTGTCATCACGAGTGTTATTGATAGTTGGTCTAACGGCGTGTTAGGCAAATGGCTTTCACAACAGGTTCTGAACTTTCAATTAGCAGCATTACTTAAATCTTATAATAAATATTTGGATTTAGAATTTTCTAACTCTTCAGACAGTGGTTTCACTTCGTTCAAAGAATAGTTCATCATTCACCATAAATCTTCTAATTGAAGTTGCAATGGATATGAAGTCATGGTAACATTTTTAATTCAAAACAAAAAATTAAAAAATAATAAACTTAAATAACCTTCGAATAATCGAAACACAAATATTTACAGGTTTGATTCTGTAAGCGAAATTGAGTTGCCCCAATTAATTCAAGATCAACCAATTACTATCTATCGAGATCTTGTTTATGCAAGCTCCATGAGAATCCATACAGTAGCTGAACTTCAAAATGAAATAGAGGTAATAAGAAACTTTCCCAATTCTATTCTAATATGTACTCATTTATCAAAATGTTTTCTTGAATGGTGTATATTGTGTGATGTACAGTGTGTTGATTATTGGGTTAGATGATTCCTTCAACTATATGAACAAGAACAAAAATTATTATATCATGGTTGTAGCAACATGTTGACGAAGAAGGCATTCATTATACATGTAGTGTTTGCAAAAAGAATGTGGTTTCCAGTTTAAGGTAATTCAACTTAAGACATAAATTGTTATACCGAATATCTAAATATTAAGATTTTAAAAAATTACAATCCAATCTACAGGCCAATAGTCACAATGTCAATTACTGACCATAACAGCAGCATGAAAGTGGTAGCAATTCAAAATGTAGCTGAACAAATCTTGCAGACGACTCCATCGCAAATATTGGAACTAATGAAATTGGTACGGATTATTTAACTTACTATCATATTTTACCTTCTATCTCACTATCTACATATTTTCATCTCAATGCCACATTTATTTTGTTCTATTCCTCATGTATGAATGTTTATAGTAAATGTCAATTTATTTCAAATTGATATCAAAACCCAGATAAATATAATCATACTGGTCAACGTTTATATGATATACTATATATTATTATGGAATTCTTCTTGGACGATCATTTGTTACAAATGAGGACTATGTCAGATTAGTGAACCATGATATAATATAAAATGCTTGATATTAATGTTTGCTTTCACTTTGTCTATAATTTATGTAGTATGCAGTAATCTCTTGTTAAACAACCACCAATAGTTTTCGCCGTTGCTCTAATAAAATATTGTGATATTTGCAGGGTGAATCTTATGATTTGAACTCCACAAGAACAGATTTTCAAAATAAAACATTTCTGATGTTGCCTTGTGAACATTTGGAAATCGGTGAGGACAAAGCGACTTCTACTTATAGCATATTTTGATGAAACCTTTCCTCCAAGTGGAAGTCAATCTAACAACCCAGACAATGCCTCATCAGCAAAAGGAAAGGCCATTGAATTCCCTCTTTTTCCGTTGAAACGTCAAATGAGCCAAATCACAATTAACTCATGTTTATATAACCACGTACTTAAAAGTTTACATCAACTTATGCAATACATAACAGTGAATCTTATATATATTCTTATTCATAGGAATTTCTCCAAAGAAACAACTAACCATGATGCCCGAAAATCAAAAGCCAGAACATGGAACTTCGACCACCGAAGCAGGAACAACCAACTTTGGAGCTTAGTATGTATGTTTGTAGTTGAAAAACAATCTAAGTCCTTTCCAAGTTTGAGACTTTGAAAACACAAATGTTTGTGAATACAGGAATCTTACGGTATGTAGTACTTAACTATATGGATGTATTGACTGTGATCATGCATGCTAACATGGCAGCAGTCATACTTTTAAATCTTCATGTAGAAATGAAAATTTTCTATCCTTTTGAAGTTTAGTGCTTTTGAAACTATCGAGTTTGTAGCTATAAGTCTTTAATGACAAACTAAAAAAAATGTTTGTTTCTCTAATCTTTTGATGTCCTAAATTAACAATACTAATTGATTTGAATTTCATAACAGTTAGTCCCATATTTCGATCAACTGTAATATTACCCGTCAATAGGCAGACCTGTAAAACTAGTTATCTCTTTGTACTTTAGAATTGTCCAATCTTTCTCCAAACACATAAAACGTTGGAATCTATTACATTCAACAAAAGATCAATTTCTTTTTGTTCCAACAAAGTGATATAAGTTAAGGTGTACATTGATTTGAACGCTGTTATCCTACTGTTTTTCTTGTTTTCCTATGCACAGTACTTAGGATTATACAACATCAATGAACCTTTTCTTGTTAGCATTTTCTTGTTCTTAACAAAATGATTGGTTGTATATATATGAAGACCTAAACATGAATTGAAATCAAGCATCCAGCAGAAGAAAGATTAACAGTACAAATTGGTTTTTTTGGCTATGTCATCTGGCAATCTAGCAGTGCTTAGTGCACTCGACAACGCGAAAACACAATGGTACCATGTAACAACCATTGTCATAGCTGGAATGGGATTTTTCACCGATGCTTATGATCTCTTCTGCATAAGCACTGTCTCGAAACTTTTGGGTCGTCTTTACTATTTCGATCCTTCCACAGGGAAGCCCGGAAAACTCCCTCACACAGTTAACAACATGGTCCTTGGGGTTGCCTTGGTTGGAACTTTAAGCGGCCAGCTGTTTTTCGGGTTTCTTGGGGACAAGTTAGGCCGGAAGAAAGTCTATGGAATGACTTTGATTCTGATGGTTCTCTGTGCGATTTGCTCTGGTTTATCTTTTGGGTATAGCAGCAAATCTGTAATGGTAACTTTGTGTTTCTTTAGATTCTGGCTTGGATTCGGCATTGGTGGAGATTATCCTCTTTCTGCCACAATCATGTCAGAGTATGCTAATAAGAAAACGAGGGGTACTTTTGTTGCTGCAGTTTTTGCTATGCAAGGCGTAGGGATCATATTTGCTGGTCTTGTTTCAATGACTGTTTCCAGTATTTTCTTGTCAAGATATAAAGGACCAGCATTCAATGAAGATCCTGTTTTTTCCACGGAACCTGAGGGAGATTACGTCTGGAGAATCGTGTTGATGATTGGAGCAATTCCAGCTGCTCTCACATACTACTGGAGGATGAAGATGCCTGAAACGGGTCGTTACACTGCTATTGTTGAAGGGAATGCAAAACAGGCGGCTAATGACATGGCTAGTGTACTGGAAATCGAAATTCAGGCCGAGCATGACAAATTGGCTCAATTCAAGGCTGCTAATGACTACCCTTTGTTTTCTCGGGAGTTCTTCAAGCGCCATGGGCTTCATTTAATTGGTACCACGACTACATGGTTCTTGTTGGATATTGCTTTCTACAGCCAGAATCTCACACAAAAGGACATATTCCCTGTCATGGGATTGACGGAGAAAGATGTGTGGGTAAGTGCTCTAACAGAAATGTTTCAGACGTCTAGGGCAATGTTCGTCATTGCCTTGTTTGGGACCTTTCCTGGTTACTGGTTCACCGTGGCACTCATCGATAAAATCGGAAGGTTCAGGATTCAATTGATGGGATTTTTCATGATGTCTGCGTTTATGCTTATTATTGGAATCAAATATGAATACTTGAAGAACAAAGATCACAAATGGACTTTTGCAGTATTGTATGGTTTAACATTCTTTTTTGCAAACTTTGGTCCAAATTCGACAACGTTTGTTCTTCCAGCTGAGCTTTTCCCTACAAGGGTCAGATCAACATGTCATGCTATAAGTGCAGCATCAGGAAAAGCAGGGGCAATGATAGGCGCATTCGGAATCCAATACCTCACAATTGATGAAGATGTGAAAAGCATAAGGAAGGCCATGCTTCTTTTAGCATTCACAAATATGCTTGGATTTTTTTTCACATTCTTAGTGCCAGAAACCAAAGGGAGGTCACTGGAAGAAATATCAGGCGAGGACGGGCATATTGAAGAGCAGGTTGGGAGCATCAAACAGCCACCAGTTAAGTCACCCTGAAGCTGCATGGGATTGATCGTCCACGTGTATTGAGAACCCAGTCCCACATTGAAATCGGCAAGTCTATAACCATGTGCTATTTAAGTATATAGGTGAGCATGATGGCAACAACTTTAAGGTTGTTGCTCAGAAAGGCTTCAGCTTATACTATTATGTTCTTTAAATTTTAGTATTAGATAGACAGGGAATTACCACTAATAACAGTTATCTCATGTGCCAATAATCATTTTACATTATTGTTGAAATGGGATTTTTTTTTCTTCTTGTTTATGATATGTGCTGAACAGCTAGATTAGTTAATATGTTCTGATACTTGTGCAAATGTTACTTTTTCAACTAAGATGAACAAAACTGAAGAGGGATTGAAGAGTTAAATTTTCATTTCATTTATCATGAGCCAAACAATTTTATGGACATTAAATTAAGATACCAACAATTATTATTGTCACCTAATTGAGAAATTCGATCAAAAACATATAGGGTGCGTTTGTTTTCCTTGAGGTGAAATGGAATTTCGATTCAATTCCATTGTTGGCAAATTATAGAATTTAAATAAAATTGCAATTCAATTCCAATTCCATATGATATCAAACGTCAAAATTTCATTTGAAATTGGAATTTCATTCCAATTCAATTCCAATTCCACGAAGCCAGAGGCACCCATAATGTTGTTAATGTGCCTAATCCATAATTATAAATGGATCAATCTGTTAAAGGAAAAATTCGAAAGCCTTACAATTTAACCTTTCTTCTACAACCCACCTTGTGTTCTTATCGAGTCGGGTTTAGTAGATACCCACTTATCTCGTCGGATAAATATTTTTATCGAGTTTGTTAGTAATTGATACACATTTGTTTGGGATATCGAGGCATAAATATTAATCATGTTGTTATCGTCGAATTTTTTAGACAAGGGTCACAGGGAACAATATACGCGAATAGTGATTTTGAATGCTGAAATGATGATTTTGTCCACACAAATATAAGCATGGGGGGCAAAATAGTCGTTTATTTCATAACAACCCATTGTTGGAGTGTGTCTGATAGTAAATGTTTGGAATGAAATATTTATTTTGACCCACTGTTGTAAGTGTAGAGTTAGAAAGTATCTTTCAGTAAAATAGTCGTCGCGCCAATCAAAACACTATTTGGAGTTAATGTATAGTTGAGGTCTGGGGCGGGTATCACAATACACCGTCAACATATACATAAAAATGTATAAAATCAAATCGGCAATTCTTGGTCGAGTATCTAAACCCAAACGGTCTCTCCCCCCATTCATTTCAAGAGGGTTTAACATTATCTAAGAAAGATTTATCAAAAGCATAAAAAAATGGTAGGGCTAAAAAAGAGTATAATAAAGTTGGGGGAAATGGGGTTACATAAAGGAGGAGGGAACATAAATTGGTTCCCAGGTCACATGGCAGCTGCTACTCGAGCTATAAGAGACAGACTCAAACTATCTGACTTTGTTATTGAAGTTAGAGATGCTAGAGTTAGTGTTCTTTTATTACATATCTTGCTCTTTTTCATTTTTAATATGTCAATCTTGCTGGAATAAGTATTGTCTTCGACGAATCAAGATTTGCAGCCTAAATGCCTTTTGAAGATGCTCTCGGGGGTCGGATAGTAGGCTCTCGTCTAGGCGGGGTTGGGTGGGGGGTCGGATAGTAGGTAACCTTACATGGAGTCTGTTTCAGGTGTCCCAACAGTGTGTGCAAAACTATCTACTCTTCGTTTCTTACTACTTCATTATTATAGATAAAGTGTTTTGTGAATTAGCAGAGTGTAATGAGCCATTGTGATACATTCCATTATATCCAGGAGCCATAGAATATAAAATATTTTAACTACATATGACATGGAAAGATTGCAGCCTATGCTTGAATATGTGAATATTACTTGAATTAACTAGTAGTTATGATTTAATTTTTACTAAAAATTTGAACTTTTGGATACCATTGTGTTGGATGAATCAAGATTTGCAACATATGCTTGAATATGTGAATATTCATTGAATGAACTATTAGTTATGATTTGATTGTTATTTGTTTCTATAAAAAAATTGAACTTTAGATACCATTGTCTTCGATGAATCAATATTTGCAGCCTATGATTGAATATGTGAATATTACTTGAATGAACTACGGAGTATTATTTAGGATTTGATTGTTTCTTTGAATTTTTATGAACTTTAGATACCATTGTCTTCGACGAATCAAGATTTGCAGCCTATGCTTGCTGGGAAAAGAAGGGTCATTGCTTTGAATAAGAAGGACTTGGCCAATCCCAATATTATGCAAGTAAGCAAATTTATTCTCTCTTACACTGAAATTAGTTGATGTTTCGGAAATGTATAGTGATATGGACATATAAAACTGAAAAGGATTGTATTTGATTTTTTGGACTGTATATTGCTGGTTAAGTTTTTGTGATTAATTTTGTTGAGCAGAAATGGAAAAGGTATTTTGATTCGTGCCAACAAGATTGCCTAGCGATAAATGCTCATAGTAGAAGTTCTGTGCAGAAGGTTAGCTATTATCCTAAAAGTAGCTAAATGTGTGTAGTGTATTCACTTATGTGTTTTCATCTACAAGCTCATTCACAAGTAAATTTTGTGGTGCAGCTTCTCGATATTGTTGAGTTCAAGTTGAGAGAGTTGATATCTAGGGAGCCTACTCTTCTTGTCATGGTAGTTGGTGTTCCTAATGTAGGCAAATCAGCCCTGATCAATTCGATTAGTCAGATTGCTTCATCTCGTTTTCCAGGTGAGATGCCTATCATATCTTTCGAGCTCTCAAATTGGTGAACTGCTATTTCGCTGCAAGAATGCTTTTACAGTAAGTGATGGTATTCCAGAATTTTCTTAGTGCAGCAAAAGACAAAGCGAGCTACAGTGGGACCACTACCTGGTGTTACTCAAGATATTGCTGGATTTAAGGTCAAACATGAATTCGTTTGGTCTGGTCAAAGCTGAATGATTTTCATGATGAATAATTTGGAATTGTTATTAGATTATAAAATCGTTGCTTCCCTTTTAAAGAAACTTAAAATTCATAGAACATCTTCTCTGATCATTTGTTAATTGTTATTGTGACAAATTTATTTTGAACTACAGACGTTAGCATCCTAAGATGTTAAAACTGATCCCATTCGTCTACTTACCTAACTGCCTTGTTTTCTCGACTCTCTTAATAATCAGATTGTACAATCTTCTGCAGATTGCGCATCAACCTAGCATTTATGTTTTGGATACTCCAGGAGTATTAGTTCCAACTATATCAGACATAGAAACTGGATTGAAGCTGGCTTTAGCTGGTAAGAGCTTCAGTGGAATATTTGCTTGGTGGTTGATACCAAATGTTGAATGAGATAGATCTTATCTGGAACCACCTTTGGGATTCTAATATCTATCTTATTACTATGTTCACAACATGGAGATCATCTTATGTATGCTACTCATATCTAGAGTTTTAATCAGCTAGTGATTTAAAGCAGGATCAAGCAAAACTTCCACTTATGATTTTTCTAGTTAACTACTCTTTGCACTTTAGTTATTCTTATTAGGTTATATGTTCTTGTAGGTTCTGTAAAAGATTCAGTCGTTGGTGAGGAACGAATAGCTCAATATTTGCTTGCTGTTTTGAACACTCGTGGAACTCCTTTTCACTGGAAACGCATGGTTAGCGCCGCAGCAGAAGGTGGCCATGCTGAATATGAAGATGGACCAGATTATAATCTGAAGAATCTCCTTCCAAAGAGGAAACCGACCCCCAGCAAATCTGATGTGCACTATGTTGAGGTAAGCTATAGTTCTTATTTTAGTATGTGGGAGCTAGTAGCATTCTCTTGCCAGCAACAGATAATTGATATTTATATTGATAGATGGCCGATATAAGTCCTCCCTTGTGGATCCCTAATTTAATCAAATATAGTAAGTGCCTATGAATTTGAATTATGTTTACTTACTTTGATTAATTAGCTCAACATGGCAATGCTCTATTCGTATTTCGTACTTTTGGAATAGAGAGGAGGTCTGCATGTTATGGTTTATGAACCAATATTTTTCTTATACATTTGAACTGATTATTCCTTCTTCCAATGCATTGTCATGTATCTCCCTACAGGATATGGTTACTGGAGTTCAGCGCGCACTTTGCTCGAGCCTCTCAGAGTTTGATGGTAATTTGGAAAATGAAGACGACTTGGAGTGCCTCATAGATAAACAATTTGAAGTACTTCAAAAAGCGTTGAAGATACCCAATAAGGTATCAGAGGCTCGACTTATGGTCTCGAAGAGATTCCTCACTCTGTTCCGGACAGGCAAACTTGGTCCTTTCATCCTTGACGATGTGCCGGATACCCTGTAATTCTGCTTACTCTAGACATCATAGTGGAGAATTTCTCTTGCAACTTTACATACAGTTCTTTGTAAATATCTCAGACAAAAGCTCTGATCTCAGACACAGTTTTGAAGAATTACTGTTGGTTTACAGCCTCCCTTTCTCTCTTTTAGAACATAATGGCGTACCATGTTTATGGATTTAATTAACAAATGAATGTTACACTCTAAAGTTTTAATGCCTTGTGTTCATAAAATATAAATATATGATCCATAATAAATTAAATAATTAGTATATACATATATATTTTGAGGTTTGTGTAAAATTAGAAGTTTCAATACTTGATATATGTAGTATATAATGACTAACCTGTCTCACAACTACCAAGTTAGAGGACCTTCCAAGTCTTTAATTGCTGCCCATACCATATTGAATGTGCTATTAATTCGAAAACTAACCAATATGTATTACAACAACACCAATTCTTCATCATATAGCATTTGAAATATTTACTATCTTTTCAGAGCAAACAAATCAGAGTAGTTGCACTCGAGACAATATTAACACAGGCCTATTGGCTTTTCAAGACATCCCTTATAGAAAGGAGTTCTTTTTTGCAAATAGAAAAGGCCAAGAAGAGAGAGAAGAGCTTGATTAAAATTATCTAGACACCACTCACAAGGAAAAGAGAATGATGAACTGAATCTTTTTCACTCCATAAATCTCCTGATTACTCTATCTACCTTCGCCATTTAAGTTTAATGATCCATCCTTCATTAATTTTAAACTGAGATTATTGTATCGCTCTCTTGAATATTGTCGTGATGCTTTCCTCCAGTCTGTGCCTGTCTTTCATCATTTGCAACAAATTAAATTAAACAACTAATGCGTCCATCACCATTCCACACGGATGAAATTCAGGCTCGCAAAATTATGCAACTGGATACAAGTTAAACAATTTGAACATAACTGGGGGAGGGGGGGTATGCTTTAAAGAGTCTGAAACCACTAGGAATACAGACCTTGTCCGTATCTACGTCATGAATGATTGAATTGATTACATCTTCGTTGTTCTCATCTATCTCATCAGCCAAGGCATCCCTTAGCTCTTCAATTTCTAAGTAACCATTTTTGTCTTTGTCGAAGAAATCAAACGCTTTTCGCAAGTGTTCATCACTACCCATTTTCCTCAGGTGAACAGAAATTGCTACAAATTCCCCATAGTCCAGATATCCGTCCTTATCCACATCGCCCTATTAGAGAACAAAACAATGATCATTTCATGAGTAAAACAACAACAAATAAGTCTTGTAGAAGATAGTGCAGAGTGTAGAAGAACTAATTGCATGCAATTATCAATCTTGGCAAATGAAGCACCAAGGCAACTTTAGATGATGTGCTTAGTTTTGTGCAGTGAGAAAAACCTATGAGCCTAAGCAAACTACGAGGTAAAGAAGTGATTTCATAATTCCTTAAAAAAATTCTAAAATCCATAACAAAAGAAAATTTATAATTCAATAAGACGGAACATAGTCTAGATTACATCATAGCTATCAAGAATGTCTGATGCTTAGCATAGCTTCCGATCTGGACAGCATCCGCTATCTGATGGCCAAGCTTGTGCAATCCGGCTTTCAACTCATCCATATTAATTCTGCCTCTTTTTCCCGTGTCCATCAGTTCAAATCCTTCTCTCATGCCAGCTGCTTCTTCAACAGATAAGTGCTCAGCAATTACCTGATTCAAAAGCATTTTAGTAACATAATACATAACACATATGCTTAAGGAGTTACATTAGCTAGATAAACCAGTCAGGTAAAAATACAGGAAAAATTCAGGGAAGACCAAAAATATTCATTCGATGATACCTTTAGTGCTCTTTTCTTGAGCTTGTTCATGACAGTAAATTGCTTAAGCCTTGCCTTAACGGTTTCTCCAAGAGAGACATTGGGAGCTTTTTTGGCATTTTGTAACCAAGGATGATCTGCAGGTTTTTAAAGAAGATGCCACTGATATCTGAAAATCTTTGTTTTCCGAAAAAAAAAAGGTATAATGGAAATAGAAGTGCATCAAAGAAAAATAGAACTCTCTGCCTTACCTATCACTTCTTGGGCAGTAAGACGCTTCTTAGGGTCAGGATTGAGCATGCGCTTGACAAGATCTTTTGCACTATCAGAGACCTTGGGCCAAGGATCTCGTCTGAAATCAACCACAGATCGAATAATTGCTTGGGCAACCCCTTGCTCAGTTTCTGCAATGCAAAGAACAATGGTAAACAAAAAATACAGAAATGGTTTGTTTAAATGAATTCAAATACTTGTGGTAGTAAGGATCAATAATATAATATAGGTCAATTCACTGATATTGTACAGTAGTTGATAAGAATGATTAACAAACGCTAGCTAATACATGAAAAACAATCATTCGCCGATCATATGAATAATTAGCAGAAGCCTTCAAGTTATGCCCTCGTGAAAAGCATTTCCATAAATACAATTATACGGAAGGTACTGACCTGCCCAAAATGGAGGGACACCACAAAGTAAGATATAGAGAATAACACCAGCACTCCAGACATCAACCTCTGGACCATAGTTTCTTTTCAATACCTCGGGTGCCATATAATAAGGGCTTCCGACAATCTCGTCAAATCTTTCACCTAAATAATTTCAAGAAGACTAGTCAGTAAGAATATAACAATCAATCAATCATAACCAAGAACAAAAACATTGAGTTATACTAATTCGTATAAAGATGGAATTGTACCAGGTTTAAAAAACATTGACAGCCCAAAATCAATGGTCTTCAGTGCCGCTGTTTCCTTCTTGTTTGCAAATAGAAAGTTTTCAGGTTTGAGGTCCCGATGCATGACCCCATGCTTATGGCATATCTACCAACACAAGTGAATAAGATCCAATCTTCCAGTGATAATAATGGCATCACTAATAATCATACCAACCAAACCATATCAATAAGAACAATTTATGACCGAGAATGCACATAGAAAGTACAATGAAGCATAGGTGACAAACAATCTAGTAAATATTACATCAGCGTACTTGTCTTATACGAAGGGGCTCCGCTTCATGATGGGGGTGGATAATCACGCACCACTTGTTCATGTGTTAACAGGGAGACTGTCTTCAAATTGACCCGAGACTCGCCAACAGTGAAGTGCAAACGCTAACTACTACTCCACAATAAATAAAAAGTGAAGGTAATGTAATGAGCCACTTTGACTTATAGCACATCAAGTTAACCTAAGTTTTCCATATAGCTTCATTTCAGTCTAAACATTACAAATAGCTACTAACATTTTATACACTTCATCTCCAACTAAATAAAACCAATTACAATACGAGAGCAACTTATTTCACATAGTCGAAGCAAAATATAAACAACTATCAGCAAATAAAATGCAAAAAACGAGAAAACTATGATCACCACAGATAACAAACGTTACAAAACCATAATCCAAATCGAAGGCGATTTTCACCTGAATAACTTCAACAATCGTGCGAGTCACACCCGCAGCAGCCCTCTCAGTAAAATGCCCCTTAGCAACAATCCTATCAAACAACTCCCCACCTTCACACAACTCCATAACTATATGAACAGCATTATCATCCTCATAAGTATCCTTCAAGCTAACAATATTAGGATGCTTAGGCAAATGTTTCATAATCTCGACTTCCCGTCTAACATCCTCAATATCAACTCTAGTAAGAAGCTTATTCTTCGATATCGACTTACAAGCAAAAGTATCCCCTAATTCTTTATCAGTACACAAATAAGTTACCCCAAATTCACCTCTACCAAGTTCCCTCCCTAACTCATATCTCAACTCAATTTCTCTACCAGTTGGATTATCTAAAACATGGGTTTTCAACCCTTTTCCTTGATTACCACCATACTCTATAGAAAATGGGTTTGGCCTATTTTTTTTATTTTTCTTCTTCTTCTCATCAGAAGTATGTGGAGCAGCACAACAATTACCCATTAACACAAAACCTAATAAAAATCAAATCTTTATAACTTATTTTTGCTTTTATATCCTAATTTTCCACCTTTTACAGCAAAAAGATTCAACTTTTTGCTTTAATATCCTATTTTGAACCCTTTATAGCATAAAGATTCAACTTTTTTTGCTTTTACAGCAAAAAGATTCAACCTTTATGAACCCAAATCTTGAATATTCAAATTATATATGGATCTTATCATAAAACCTGATAAAATTCAGCATAAATCTAATCCTTAATAAAAATCCAAATAAATATAAAGACTTGAAAATATGGGGTTTTCTTAATTTTTGAATAATTATTGAAATTCAGATCTATTATATAAATTAAAATGTGCAGCTAAATATTAAAAAGGGTTTTTTTTTTTTTTGCATAAAAGCAATGATTTTTATGATTTATTTTTCTAGAAAATGATGAAGGGCAATGGGGATGAGGGGAAAGATGTGATTTAAGGGGTTAGGGGGGAGGGTAAAATGCGGAATTCAAAAAAGTGATCAATCAATAAACAAAAAGGCTAGCTGTTAATCTATCATTGTTGACAAAAATTGTAGACTAGTCCTTCGTATCAGAATCATGTTATACTGACACATCAAAATAATATATTGATAATTATATTATTTAATATACATATCTCATAAAAATAAAAGATTATATTATTTTAATTTTTTATTATGAATTGGTGGGTATAATATATCATTAATTGTGTGAGGATTCGATATAAATGATTTCAAATCTAAATATTGATGTGAAAGTGGAGATGAAGGTGAAGGATATTTCCTAGAGACTTTCCTACTATCTCTCATGGGTGACCAACTCTTTTATCTATCCAAATTGATTGAATACAATAGTAAAAAATATTGGCATGAGAATTATAGTTGCAACTAATTTATTGGTTGTGGTTTATAAAATAAATGACTAAATAGTTATATGAGGGATATGGTTTTCGTGACAGAGTTTAAGAGAATTAGGTAAATGATTATTCGTAGTAAATTAAGTTTTTAAAAGTAGTATAATAATTGGTATGCATTAATATTAAAATATTTTCAATTGAAACTGGTTTAATTGTTTATCTCAATCAATATCGATTCTTGATTCGACACTACATCGCTAGAGGTACTTGTAGGTTGACCTTTCCACAACATTATTTTTTCCAAAACTTATTTTTTTAATAGTACTTCATAATTTAGCCCATGCAATAATAATAATAATGATATACGGAGTATAATTTTATAAAACGTCTTTGATGGAGTTCGAACGCTAAACTAAACATATGATTCGATTATATAACTATTTAATATGGAGTTCAAATCCTATTTTAAAAACCTCTTGCCTTATTGGTAGGTAGTTCATTCATGATGCTTGATGATGATCATTTATAAATTGTATAGAAATTTAACTCGAATGCACACAAAGAATGATATCAAAGGAGGGAAAAGTCATTATTCATACTCAAAATTCTTATAAAAAAGTAGACATATTGAGTAACCTTAATCATAAATGTTGTGAAAATAGCAAAGGCATATCATATGGTCTGCCTTTACTTTTGCACCCACCTTTTTCTTATGAAATTCCAATATAGTTGGGGGATATTTTCGTACTGATATTTTGGGGAGTAATTTGGATATCCTTGTAGAAGGCAACTTAGTCAAACTAAACCAGCAGCTTTCAGTTCCCGTGTGTATAGCTGTAGTCAAATAATGTCGACAAAAATTCGTTGCCTCAAAACCAATACAAAATAACTACAAAAAAAAATAGTAATCGAATAAGAAGCCAAATTTTGGAAAGCCGAAGATTCCAAGCAAATTAAAAGGCAGTTAATGAAGTTGATCAGCAGGCTGCTTGACTGAATATTATTTAGATATAAAAGATTATTTCATATTTTTCAATGATTGAAATCAACAAATTTTATTATTTAAATTGATCGAAATAACGTTAATTTGAATTAAAATTATTATACCAATAATAAAATATATTAGAAATATTATTTTATAATATATTTCAAATATTATGCAACATAAAAAAAATGTATTCAAAGTGTAAAAATTTATGAAGGAACAATTAAAATAACAAATTTGACGGACTTTCTTCATTTATTGTTATGTATTTGTTACCCTTATTAGTATGCACCTTCATCGATTATTATAAACTCTCAATCATTAAATTCTGAAGTTTGATTTAATTTTTAAAATGAAGTATTATACGGAATATTAAAAAATGACTTATATATTGACTCTTTCTAAGTTCTAATAACCTCAAGTCCTCAAGAAATGTAAGAGTTCTCTATCTTCTGAAAATCTTTAAGCTTACGAGTTTGACTATCTTAGCAATAATTTGCAGTTAACATTGTTGGATAAAGGCTAAAAAATAAATAAAATAAAAATTCAAACGGTCAAAAATAGTTGACCGAGTCTAATGCCATTGCCCACCTTTTTCGAAGCGATCGGTTGAAGTTTGGGTGCATCAATTATTTTGTGAGAGCTTATTTTATTCTACACGTTCTCTGAAGCAAAAATGCTCTCAACAGTTACGCCAACAGACAAAAGCACATTCTCATTATTGCAACCGAAACAAAATAAAATACTCTACAGCTCTCTGTTCTGTTTTTTGACAAAAAAAAAAACAAACGAACGAATAAATCGTTCCTTCTTATTTTTGGGTAAAAGGAATTGCAATTCCAAAATCATACACCACGAGTAAGCGTGTTGTACGATTGTTGTGTTAACATTGAGAACTTGCGACTAGTCGATTACCACCGAGGTGTTGTACGTGTGAAGAAGCTTAACTAGTAAGGCACGATTAATACAGAAGTATTCTGGCTTAAGAAAATACTTAGAAAGGCAAAGAAAGGAAAGTTACAGAGTTTAACTGCTTGAAATGAAATAATCTACCTTTTAGGCGGGTAATTGATGTGTTTGCTTGAAGAAAAATAATTGCTTATAAAGGTTTATTTGGCAAACTATAAATCTACTTATTTTGTGTAGTATTATTATTGTGTGTGAAACCTGGCACCCCTAATAATTGAGTTGGAAATTAACCTTGTAGGTTAAAAAATAGGGAAGTTTATTAACGTGCTTAGAATTATGAGAGTTTATCATGGTGTGGTGAGGTTATGAAAATAGTCGTAGGAGATTCAAGAGAGCATTCGCCAGAGACTTGTGCAGGTTTTAGGTGTGAACAAGGCTTGCAGCCGAGTTGAGGTCGTAGAATAAGGTTAACTGAGTCGCAGCCAACAATGCTTAATGATATTAGTGGATACTTGGCCCGAAATTTGAATATGCTTGCTTTAACGTTGAGGGGAACAGTAAAATTCTTGTGTTGTTTAATTTAGTATTATTTTCTTTTTTGTTTATGCATGTCCCCGAATTAGTGATGTATCATACGGTTTGTTGTTGTTGTGCGTCACAGGGCCCGGGATCTGAGTTGTTAAGTATGAGATTATCGATAATGATGTAAGTTACTGCTTAGCGAGGTAGTGTCGATAAAGCTTTTCAGCGGTGGCTCATTTATACGAGACATAACATGTCATCGATAGTTTAATTTCCGGTTATCATTTAGGTTTTAGGTTTATTGTTCATTATTTATCATTTCGGTTTATTATTTATCACACTTTGAAAGCTTTACTTTAGTATTGATAATAATCTTCAGTAATTAATAGTTCTCGTCCAGTTATCAAGTTATAGCGTTTAGATGGACATAATTATAAGAGATTGGTCCCAAAACTATTGATGTTCTTTGAGCATTTGAGCAAATTAATTGACTTTGTCTTGTTTAATGATCCGCACCATCCCGCTCGGTGCAGATTGCAATCGAATAAAACTCCTCCGATTGTTGGCGCTGCTAAAAGAATGAAGATGATATTGTCGAGTATAGGAAGAGACAACAAAAGCGCTAGATATCACATTACGAATCATATGGTTGACGATCTGTTGATATTATTTGATGCATAAATACTTGCTAAAGTTATAAAGGGAAGCTCACAGAGAAGAAGTAATAGAGTGATGATGTGGTAAAAGAAGTATGTGGTTGGAAGTGGTTGGCATTCGAAGATGGTTGATGTCCAGGCAGATTATGGACGGAGTTAAATGTATTAGAATTTGTGCTTGATGTTATAAATGAAGAGGGATGAAGTTAGATGAGGTCTTCTGGCTAATGTTACGTTGGAGAATTCCCCCGCTTCACGGAATGAATCTGAGAAATGCGTCTTAGCATAAGAAGAGAGACGTACCTACTCGAAGTTGATCGATCCGCATTAGAACCGAGGAGGCAAACCGGTTGAAAGATAAAATTGTATACTCCGCTTTCTACTAATCTTAATCTAGTTGAAACATGTGGTCTTTCTAATGGTGCTTCACAATGTCCAACGGGTTCAAGGCGAGGCTAAAATGAAGCAGCAGCAGCGGTCCGAAGCGAATCATAACAAGCTTTACTAAATCAGTTAAGATTCGAAACATCAGTGTGATGTATCGTGCGTGAGCCGGGACATAAGGCTGTCAGTAACTCCGACCTGCCAGAAGCAGGCTGGTGAACTCCTTAGGCTTACGCCTTCTTGAATCGGATGATGTCATTCTTGTTGTAATTAGTTGAAGCAAATCTTATTTGCCAATACTTATGATTGGGTGCTCGACAAACACTTTAAGCGCTGTGCAGCGAGGAGATATTTCAAGATTTTGAAGAGGTTCTTTGATGGAGGCGTAATACACATATGGGTAAAGTTACAGCTAGTATACGGGTAAATGGAAGGTGTCTACCAGGCTAGCCACGGAAAGACCAACGCCACTTAGCAATGTGCAGCTATATTTCTACTACAAGTAATGTCTAGTCTACGGTGCTTTCTTGAGCGAGCTAGTCGAAGAGCATTTTGAGGTTGACAAGTTGTATTACTCTCCGTAGTGGAGAAGTCGTAGGAAGAATTATCTTAGTGGTGGTATGTTTCTCTTGAATGTTGGCTCTTTCTGTTAATAAGAATGGTTCATACGCTTATATTGCCAGTCTTACGTTTATATTACCGATCTTTGGATGTTTGGCGTATGGTAAGTGGGACATGTTAATATTGCTTGATTAAAGCAGAATTTATCTATATTTCTGCGTGTCGACAAGCTGAATTCTCTAAATGTCAATTTATGTGACTAAATTCACAAAGAAACCAAGCAAACCGGTAACCTTAAGGCAATCTAAGCTACTTGACTAGTGCTACCGGCTAGATGATTTTAAAACAGTATGAGTAAAGAGGTAACATTATTATGTAACTTTATTGATGATTGTTCGGGGGTATACTAAGTATATCTACTCGAAGTAAAAATGAGGCGAGAAGAAATATTTATCAAGTTTAAGACTAAGGTGAAAAATCAACTTGATAGAAAAATCAAAAGACTTAGATCTGATCTAGGTGGGGAGTATGGGTTTGATTCTTTAATCGAATTTTGTGAAAAGAATGGAATTATCCATGAAACTAGTGCTCCTGCCCACCTCGACAAAATGAGATAGGTGAGCGAAGGAGAATCGAACTTTAAGCAATATGATGAAGGCTATGCTTTTGAGTTCGGGCCACTCACGATGAAATGTGGAGAGGCAATCCTTTAAAATAATAAATATCTTAACTGAGTACCTCACAAGAAATTAGATAAGACTCCCTATGAAATCTGAAAGGGTTATCCTCCTAACTTGAGTTTTATAAGAGTGTGGGGGTGCTTAGCTAAAGTAGGATTACCTGACCCTAAGAAGACAAACATTCGACGTAAGACCTATGATTGTGTATTCATTGGGTATGCCCAGAATAGTAATGCATATAGGTTTATTTCATTGTCTGATTGATCTATAATTTAGGCTAGAGAGATGCGAATTCTTTAAGATGTATTTCCTTTGAATAAGGATGTTACCAATCTTCCCGTTATGCCTAATGCATGTTGATCCAATTAATTTTGAGGACGTACTGTTGTTACCTTATCGACGGGTTGTTGAACCTCGAAAAGAGTAAAGAGAGCTAGGATTAAGAAATCGTCGGAGATGAAGCTTCATCTCAAACTACGAGAAATTGAATCTTGTGATCTTAGTAGTGATGAACTTCGTTCGACACATAATAGAAGAGGATCCAAACTATAATGAAACAATTAAATCATTGATACTAATTTTTAGATTGAGGCTATTAAGAATGAACTTGATTCTATTGTGTCAAATCAAACTTGGGATCTAGTTGATCTACCTAAAGGTTGTAAGACCGTTAGTAGTAAATGGTCTTTAAGAAAAGATGAGACTGGCGGTCTGATAGAAAGGTTTAAAAAGCCGAGGCTTGTGATTAGAGACTTTACAAAGAAAAGCATTGTTACTTTGATGTTTATTCTCCGGGTTACTAACATTGCCTATTAGGCTTTGATTACTTTAGCATTATTCATGATACGATAGTGCATCGGATAGAGGTTAAAAAGCTGCATTCTTGAATGTTGATTTAGAGGAGAGATATATAATACCGACACGAGGCTTTGTTATTCAAGGTCGGGGAGACTTCAAAAGGTGTGTAAACTAAAGAAATCACTTTATGGTTTAAAACAAGCTCCTAAATAATGGTATGATGAATTTAATAACACATTAGTGAGTAATGGTTACATTTTTAACAACTCTGACTCTTGTGTGTATTCTAAAGTGATAGGATACCTTGTGTAATCATTTGCTATATGTTGTGTATATTGAATTCTTGGGAACAACGATGTTGTAAATAAAACTAAGAACTTTTTGTCATCGCATTTGAGATGAAAGACTTAGGAGAAAAAGCGGATGTTACATCTGGGTGTTAGGTGATGATAAAACTACGAGGTATCTCTTTGGGCTGATCTCGTTATGTGAAAAAAAGTATTGAAGAATTGATTCCTTTGATGTTGTGCACCTTCAGGACTCCTATGATATAGTCTACGCTTGACCAAAAATTTGGGTGAAAGCATTTCCTCGGAAATCGAATATGCTAAAATTATTGGTAGTGTTATGTTAAATCATGAATTGTACTCGACTGGCATTGCCTATCTGTCCGAGATTGACTCGTCTCTCATAATCCTAAAGTAGTAGTCATTGGGATGCCACTTGTCGTTTGCTTAAGTACTTGAAAGGGACATCTTCATTATCTTGGCTTTGTGATTTTATAACATTGAAAGGATATTGTGATGATCTGTGGGTTTCGAATAATGATGAAATCGGTTCTGAGTTATGCTATTCACATAGGTGGCTTGTGTATATCTTGGAAGTCGACTAAACAAACTTGTATAGCAGCGCTCCGCCATAGATGCAGTTTATTACTCTTGGTTGCGAGCCAGTAGGTGGATTGAGGAACCTCTTGGCAGATGTGCCGTTGGGGGAAGCAGCGGAACTGTCTCTTCATTGTGATTACATTGTCCATCCATTAGAGTTGTGATTCTCGGGCATCATTAGAGTTGCTAAGAATAATATTTATAATGGGAAGAAGAGCTAGCATCCCAGATCGAGCATGGTGTGCATTAAATGACTCTGAAAAATTGAGTCATTTATGGACTATGTGAAGTCGAGTGAAACCTTGTTGATCCCTTTCACTAAAGGATTAACAAAGAGAGTGGTTCTTGATACGTTGAGGGGAATGGGGCTAAAACCTGCGATTCGGGGATAATAATGTGGTTGATACCCGTTAATTGTGAGCTAAAGCCGCTGATTCCCGGGTGCTCGCCACGTCCACATGGAGTGCGTGGTGTGATTGTTCCATAGCCGGTTATTTAATTGGTGTGGGTGCGCCAGTGGATACTCGACTTTGATGTTCCCATAGCGATTATTTGGTGGTGGCAGCACTTGAATAGTGATCTTGATATTCAGCCTTAATTATTTGGTGGTTTGGTGTACTTGATGGACATCGGCACTTGATGTTCAGCAGCGGTTATTTGGTGGTGACACACACTTGATGAGGATAGTGACCTTGATATTCTGGCAGTTATTTGGTGGTGTAAATGCAGCAATGGACATTGACCATGATGTTCATGCCAGTTATTTGGTATGCCTTGATGAATATTGATGAGGATGGACTTTATGTGTAATTAACAAGGGCGATTGTTACCTGCTATATGAGTTAACTTCATGAAGGTGGGATGGTGTAGCGCCGTCTATGAAAGACTTAAATCGGTCTTTACTAAATGACAAATTGGGCAGAATTAATACTTGGCATGCGCTTTATATGCGTTTGTATTGTCAGGCTTGCGCGTTTTTGAAGATATGATATGTGTGGGGTTCCAATCTATGTCAAATAAGTTGAGCAAGTCCTTCATTGGGCGAAAGTTCTTATAATTCATTTCGTGTCAATTCAAATTGAAGATATTGATACTTGAGTGTCTAAATCTTCCTTTACCAGGATTTTCCTCTCTTCATTATTATTTTTTTCTTTTTTGTCATAACATATATAGGCAGGGCGTAGTGCAGAGTAGAATGAACAGTTTAAACTTAAAAATAAATAAAATAAAGAATTCAAAACGGTCCAAAATAGTTGATGAGTCTAATGCCATTGCCCACACCTTTTTTCGAAGCGACCGGTTGGGGGTTGGGTGCATCAATTTTGTAGACTTGTTTAATTCACGTTCTCCTGAAACAGAAGCAAAACAAACAAAATGCTCTCAACAGTTGCATAGCTTACATTCTCATTGCAGCGAAACAAAAATAAAATACTCTACTGCTTTCTGTTCTGTTTTTGACCCCAAAAAAAAACCAACACATCATTCCTTCTTATTTTCTAGGTAAAGAAAGTGCAATTCCAAAGTCTTACACCACGAGTGGGCGTGTTGTATAATTTTTATGTTAACTTTGGGCGACTTCAAGCGAATCTGATTCTGGCCGAGATCGTGTCGATAAATCTTCAGAAGCGTGCATTCATTTATCTGCTGACAGCGTATTCATCGATCAATTTTAATTTCAGTTTATCATTTCAATTTTCGTTTATGGTCATTATTAACATTTTCAGTTTATTATTTATTACAAACATCACATGGGATGGTTCAATTTTGACTTGATCAGTCAAAGGTTAGAATTAGTCAGCTAATTTTAAATATCAAAATATTGAGTATGTACACAATTGATGTGGAAGAGATCAATTCAAATGTCCCAAAACGCCATATTGATAAACAAATGTGATATTATACTTATCTCGCCGAATTCACAAAATTGTTTCACGTTTTTGATAGTTTTAATTTTTCAATTTTGATTTTAAATATTGTTGTTTATTAGCATATAATATTTGATGAAAATATATGATGGAAAGAATTTGAAATATATTTTAATGGAAATATTATCTGTATGAGCCTAAATATTTAAGGTCAAATTTGAAAAATTAAAACTAAAAAAAAGTCAAAAGTGAACGATGCTTTAGGAATGGAGGGAGTAGCCTAACGAGTCCGGTCCACGTATTGAACCACAATGATTAGGTTTAAGTTTATCGCTGATATTGTAATTTATCTCAGCAGCTGTCCTGATATTTCACATTCTACATCATTCTTGTTATGGTAACAAAAGTATAAATTCCATTGCATTGTAAGTAGATTTTTTCTTATGTGATCTTCCGTGGGATTTGATTTAATTGTTTTTGTTTTTTGTTTGTTTCTCTTCAAAATTCATATATATTTTTTTTTTGTTTTTTCTTTACTATTGCCGGACCTCCAATTCCTTGTATTCTAAACAAACGTGTTTTTTTTATTTCTTTTGATTTTTTGGTGTCTCCAGCAGAATACATATATGTGTTTGATGAAATTTTGGCTGGTCAATTTTTGACCATTTTTTGGTTAATTAATTCTTTATACAAACCTTTTGTTTGAAATTTTATTAGATATATGATATTTTCCTTATTCTTCCAATTAAGTGTTTGCCTTGTGGAATATTTTCATCCACTCATGCGAGATTATTGAGAAATTAGAATTTTTATTTTTTATTTTCTATATTATAGAATATTTATTTATTCTATTTTGAGATTAATAAATTGTGTGCATGTTGCACCTGAATTACTTTTATGGTATGACTATGTTGGATTCGAAAAGAGTGGCGTTAAAATTGATCTGATTTTAGGCAGATTGAAAAAAAATTCACCGTTAAATGCAGATATTTGAAAGTTATTCCACTTTGTGTTGAAAATCGTAGTTCGAAAAGAATGGCGTTCTTGCGGCAGTATTGATTTTCTTATGGCGAGAAATGTCGTATTGCCGATGTTTTGGTTTTACGGTGGCGTTCGTTCCACGGCGTGTTTTACGGCTTGTTAATGAATTCGACGATATTTAGCCGATGTTTCTGTTATCATTATTATAGAGTAATATGAGTGGCCTCTGGTCAGGTCGCGTATTGGATACGATTATTATTTTTAAGTTTGATCTAATGTATGGTAATACATAAATATGATCTGATATTGTAATTTATACCAATTAAATTCAATCTGATATTTATATTACTTTATCATTCTTATCAAAATGTGAACATAAAAAAGCTTATATGTTTATAACGGAGTTAACGCAAAAAAAGACATTAGTTAACAATTAATCGTCCCAAAACACCATCCATCTTGATAAACAAATGTGAATTGCTTTTAGATTCAATTTCAGTCGATTATGGTTTGACCTTTAAACTAAGTCATCACATTATTTCAGCTAGCAATTCCAGTCGAGCAAGATAGAAAATTTCAATTCAATAGTGTATTATATGTGAATTATGTCACACCTCTAATGAAATCGAAATAGTAATACTGAAATATGCAATTAGAAAATATTCCTTGGGGCGTGATGATACTAATGTTCTTGCTTGGTAGAAGCTTTTACTTGATATCACTAGACTACAACACAATTATTAGTTCTAGCCATATTTAATCTAACATATGTTTGAATAGTATTTAAGTATGAATGAGAATTTATGCTTTTTGCGACCAATCCAAGTTGAACCTTAGAGCATCCGCGTTAGTAGAGGCAGGGCTATTCAAGAGTTAAAGGCAGGTCTTCTATTGTTCATCCCAAAATTTTAAAAATATGATTTATTGGTGAGATCACTGAATTATCTTATTGCTCTCTTGTTTGGGCATTCACATCTTTCTGGCTTGATCTCACGAACTTTTTTTTTCTTAGGCTAATTTTACTAAAATACACTATTAAAATGACTATAATTACGCAAATACACAATGAAATGATTATATTCTGGCTAGAGTAACTATTTTATCGCTAACATTCCGCTAAATTATAGGAATTAAAGTAAACCCTCATCCTTTTTTTTTTAGCATCCCACCCACACTCATCTCCATATCAAGAACTCAATCAAAGACTGGACTTTTTTCATTTAGTGCTGACCCAAGATACTGCACAAAGGTGTAATAGTTTAGCAATTTGTTCAATTGAATTGACATTGTTCACAACAGTATGGCGACATCGCTGCTTTGTCCAATTTATTGATTCGTTCAAATGAATGAAATGATTGGTATAAGAGGCAAAATACAAATTTATTTCTTAATTTACCAATTAAAACCTCACCTAATAACGTAAATAATGTGACAATCAACGAACAAATTGAGAATAAGGTTCAAATAAAAATATGGGGACTGTGAAAATGCCCAATACTAGGGTGATGGGATCTGTGTGGAGGGGTAGGGTGATTGGGGTGAGGTGATTTACGAGGAAGGAGAGGGATGTTGGTGAAAGTTTAGGGGAAAGGATGAGGAGAGGCGAGTAGGCGCTTTGGAGTTAGCAAAAATTCGATTCGATTAAAATTATTAGCTGAAAATAGTTTGACCTTGTGGCTCTCGATTCGATAGCGCAAATATAAAACCTTGAGCACTTAAAATCAAAGGTTGACATATTGGAGGCAATGCGAAATAGTTATTTCCGTACATTTTGATCCATTATAAAGTATAAATCCCCATGTTAGCGCCATCTAATCTGAGTGTCATTCTCTACGTTTTATTCTATTTCATCCCTTTCTCGTCCATTCGGTTAGTTAAACAAGTAAAGTTTTCAGCGTTTACTCAAGCGGTTGATTCGGTTATGAAACTTTGGCTCGATTCGCGATTGTTGAAGCATTATCTACAACTTTAAATTCTAGATTCGGCCTTTCAACATTATCTTCCAATAGGTAAGTTCGGTTCGTTTACAGGCCTAGGAGGAGGTAGGGTGGGGTGTGTTAAATAAGAAATGGGTGATAGTTTATTTTGAGTCTATAGTTTAGTATAATAGGGATAGAATAATTATTTTAGTATAATATAGTCATTTCAACGTATATTTAGAATAATATAGTCATTTATTATATATTTTAGTAAAAATTAGATTAAAGTTGGGGGGTATTTAAACCTTGAAAAAGAAAGTTCGTAGTCTTTGTCAGGAAAGCGATAGAGGGAGTGAACAAGAAAAAAGAAAGTTCATGGTGCAGCAGATAAATAGTATCACAGGGCCCTTGTAGAAAATTAGATAGTTAGAGTGCAATAAGCCATATGAGCCTTAAAATATTAATTTATCTTTAAATATTTAGAAAAATAATATAATTATACTATATATATATTTTTCCTTGAAATTTGGCAAATATGCACCATTTGGCCCACAACAATTTATAATAACTTTTATTCTTAGTTACACACTTATAGAGTGGCGGAGCTTGAACCGAAATTTAGGGGGCTAAAAGTATTTACATCTATTTAGAAAAAAGAAATCATTATTTAGGAGGAAGAGCAATTGCTATATTTTATATAAAATTACTTATATTTAAATGATAAATTCTAAAATTTAGGGAGACATTGTCCCCCATGATTTCTTCTAAGTTTCGCCACTTCCACCAAATAATTTTGTTGAAATCCGTTGTTGAGGGATGTCTGTGTAAAATGTAGATCATACTCCGTAGTATATAGGAAATGTTAGGCCCTTTTCAGAATGGGGTAATTGGATAAGGAGAACAGTCAAGATAGACTATTTTCCATGTCTATTTGCTATCATTCTATCAAGTATCAACTATCAAGTATGCATGCACTTCTACATATGGGTTGATCATACCGAGCCAAATAAAAGTCCAACCTCCATTTTAATTAAGAGACTTATCCAAACATATGGCCAACCGATGGAGGAAAGATATACATTACAATGGTTACTAAGAATATCTAAATTTAGGCTGCAAATTGGTACATTTTAAATTAAATGATGAAATGGTCCAAATTATCTTGAGTATTTTAGTTTTTTAAATGTTGAAATGGTCCATATTTAAATGATGATGAAATGCTCCTAATTATATTGCTACAAATGATCTAATAGACAAGCTTCTTTCGATTTACTTAGATATTGTATGTAAAATATTGTTGGAGTTTAGAAGTGATAAAAGAATAATTGTTCTTTTCAATTTTGAAAATAAAATTTACGATAGGTGATATGATTATAAGTTTTTTTTACACAAATATAATAATTGCCCCCTCTAATAATTAAAAATATTTCATTTAAATGCTTTAATGGACAATGGTTTGACTTTTCAATAGTTTTAATTCAAACATTGTCATAAAACATTTTCCCTGTACTGTCCATAAAATCTAGTACTTCGTAATATTAAAACAGTTTAAGTATATTATACGGAGTAATAATTTCAGTTATTGCTTAAAGACAATTGGTATTGTTTAAATTATTATTCTAAAGAAATGATAATTGTCAATCAATGGGCTCTAAACATCCAAATTTTAAGTCACAATATTATAACATATATTGAGTTAAGTACCAATATTCATTCTCCGTACACGTGTTCTTCAGTTGGTGGTCAATGAGTCAAACTTATGGAGGATAAATTAAAAGTTGACTTAAACGTATCATGCCACGAAACTGCTTTAATTATTTTGTAAATTTGTTTCAGTGCCAGGTTTCTGGAAATCATTGGATTAATAATTTTTTTCTTCACTTGTATGATAACAATATCATTACCTAATATTGGTGTGCTCAAAGGATCATAATTTTGCAGCCGACACTCTTCTTATACCGAAAAAATGAATTTTTGCAATTTGCAAATGAGACCTTGTCTCTCTCCTAATATATATTCCGACCCTTGAGTAGTGAAAATTTCAGGGTAGGGTCGTTCTTAAGAATGATTGTTCCTATGGGAGTATGAAAATATGAAACTAGTTCAAGATGTCATTAAATTTAAAATGAAAGATAATGGAACAAATATCAAACATTAATTTTTTAGACTCAAAATGTATGTCATATATATGAAGATTTATGACTTGAGTATATGAACTTTTCAGATTGGTTTTCAAAAATGGATTGAAATTATATTTTCTCTTATTTTATGAGTCATATTTCATTTTATATGTTATGTATATTTAAGCATGACAAGTCATAAAAAATCATGATAACTATATTGTATACACATGATGATTGCCCCTTCATTAATGCACTTTCAAACTTGTTGGGACATTGAGAAAGGTAGTGAAAAAACATGGCCACATATTACATTATTAAGAATGAAAAATTAGTCCCAAAAAAATCTAGAATTTTCCACCAATGATAATAAAACAAAAAAAATTATATCCCCTCCACCCTTTTTTATTAATTATCATCATTACACTACATCCATTGCTATCAATCAAAACTTAATCTTCTTGATTTTTCTTAAACGCGTTTGTACATGTGGCTAATATCAACAAACAATGTTTATACTTGATTTTTATCCAATTTTTTAGAATTCAAAAGTAATTACGCATTCTTAAACGTTTCATATCCTGATATAATAATTTGTTTTTGTCCATTTTGTACACCCTTAACCATTTCATTATCTTAAACCATTGAACACAAAACAAGAAACTACTTCTACCATGTTGAGAAATGATCAAAGAAGCATTCTCCTAGCAGGCAGCAACAGTTCAAGCACATCAATTTCAGACAACGATAAACAATACCAATATCAAGAAAACAATGGAGATGATGCTGATGATGAACAGTCAATCAGAGAAATCCATGCTTTAACTCCACCACCACAAAGAAGACCATCAAATTTATCCTTACCAAGTTCTGTTTCAAGTGAGAATTTCTCAACTATGAGTAGAGAATTCAATGCTTTAGTACTTGCAGGTTCAACCATAGACCATAATTTGAGTGAAAACAATGGAACAAACAATTCTAGCAATACTACTAATAATAATAATAGTCATCATAGTGTGAACAACAATAGCAACAACTTGGGTAGGATTGGAGAAGAGGATGCTATACATGGAGAGATTTATGATGATAATCCTTTAGCTATTGTTGCTGATCATAATCCTATGCCATCACCTTCAAGAAATGCAAGAATCGAAGGGGGGTCGTCTTCGAATGAGGTTTCGGTTATGAGGGTCAAGAAGGAGGAAGTGGAATCCAAGATTAGTGCTTGGCAGACCGCGAAGATTGCGAAGATTAATAATAGGTTTAAGAGGGAGGATGCTGTGATTTCTGGTTGGGAAAATGAAGAAGTTCAAAAGGCTTCATCTTGGATGAAGAAAGTTGAGGTTAGTCTGCTTCTTAAGCGGCTTTTAAGCACTTGGACTATGATAATCATTAGCAATATAATTAAGTTGAAGTTGTATATATGTTCTTAATCCTAATCATTACTATATGTTTGATATATTTGTAATTAGAAGTTGATGGGATTAAATAGTTGACTGATAAGTAACTATATATGTGACTTAAGCTTATGAGTAATTGAAGAGCAAGAAAGTTAATACTAACAATGACTACAATCAGATTAATCTATTAGGATGTTAGAGTATTTGACTTGAATAATTGAATTTCATTAATGTAAGTTCACTGTATTTATAGAGTGGTGCTATACTAAATAGTAAGTACACTAGGTCTCAACTAGTACAGAATCTTGGATAATGGATAGATGTTTGAATCTTATCAATTTTGTTGATATAGAGGAAACTAGAGGAGAAAAGAGCAAGAGCCCTTGAAAAGATGCAAAATAACATAGCAAAAGCGAGTCGAAAAGCAGAGGAGAAGAGGGCATCTGCAGAAGCCAAAAGAGGAACAAAGGTTGCCAAAGTCATGGAAATAGCCAACTTGATGAGGGCTGTTGGAAGACCCCCAGTGAAACGTTCCTTCTTCTGATTCCCACTATGTTTCAGTAGTAGAAGTAGTAACAAGAAGAGGAAATGGACAATATTTTTGGACACCTTTAGTTTTTGGTGAAGGTATTCTCATATATATCAAGTGTGTATTGAAACAACAACATATGGAGTAGTGTTGTGAAATTCATGCAATTTCAAGTATCTTGTGTGCAATCAGTTTGAAGAGTATTGTAATGTGTTTGAATTATGCAAGTGAGTGCAATACATTTATTTTGTACAGTTTCAGAGAAAATGTGAAATTAAGAGCCATCAAATTTGCAAGTTCTTTTCATTTTTTATCCACTCTTCATTCTTATGTTTGAATTATACTTTCAAGTTGAAAAAGTTTTGTGCTTGAATCATTTAGGTTATAATTCAGTTACGCTGTGATTAACTAATAATGAATCTAAATAATCATATCGAACAAAAATTATGCTAATTGTAATCCGGTCGATGATAGTAATAAAATGATATTGATCATTTTATTGTATCTATCATGTATGATCATTAGTAAAGGAGAAACATGAAGACAATAATAAAATTTTGAGTTAATCAATTCATTCATCATACATATCATATCATTGCAAAAGTTATAAGTTGTTAAACAGGTGAATAAATATTGAGCAATTGATGATAATAAGCGCACAAGCATATAATAGGTAAATCCCACTGGGTGAACCCCATTCTCCTAAAGATACATTACATGGGAATATAATAGGTGGTCAATCCCACTAGAATCATATATATAGCATATATATACATTACATGGGAATATATAGCAATTCTAGTGAGATCATTCTCTAAGATACATTACATAGGTTGTTATTTTAATTCACAAAGCAGTCTACTTATAATTCAATTGATTCAAAGATATAAAATATCATCAGAAGTGGCACAATAATCTTCATGATTGGAGCATTCTTTTAAAGCAGTCCTTATAAAATGCTTTTTCTCAAAAGACACCATCAGGATAGACAAGATGATAACAGATAAAAGGAAATTGGAGAGAACCACTACGAATCGTTGTATATTTATATTGTGTTGGTTGACGTTTTCAAAGTGTTGGAGATCTGGGGATCGAGACCCAGCCGAGGCCAGGGAGTGCCGACCAGGTCTCGATGCGCATCGAGGCGGTTGTATGGGCTCGTGAGACCCATCGAAGGCCACTTCGAGACGTCATCGAGACGGGGTCCCGATGGGTCTCGATGGCGGTTCAGCGGCGTAAATGGGGTAAGTCCTGATTTCATTTTATCCCTCATTCAATTTTTCTCTAATTTTAGTATTCCGGAATTGATAGAGTTGTTCTACTAACAGTTAATATTGTATATCATTTAAATAAATTGTGGGTTGTCATTGAAAATACTAGATTATAAGTATTACTCAATTGGAGAAGCTTGGTTGATGGACAATCGTTGTGAGTTCATTCTAGTTGTTCTCACAGGAAGCGTGACAGGGCGATACCTTCATTGGGAGAACACGTATAAAATGCGGTGTTATTTACTTTCGGTATTTTCAATTATTGCCGTTGAATATTCATAAATTATTAGGTTTGGGTGTTGATATCGCCATGTTTAGTTATGTCTGCGTTAATTATAAGTTCATTCCCAACATGCTCATTACACATTTAAGCATTTGAATGATACACTTTTCTTTAATTTTATTTTATTAGTCCCCTCATTCTATAATCAATTATCAATAAATTTAGAATCGCGCATAATAACTCCTTTTGAGGAATCAAGATGTCTTAATCTATTGATATGAATATTTTTATCTTAAAACTAAGTTGATCACATTGCCAACATATATAGGTAATATTGGAATGAATTCAAGTATATAGTTTGAGGGCATTGGCTTAGGAATTAGGATTCTACCAATTTACAGTTCCGTAAGTTTAATGATTTATGCATGACTACATGCAGCATATTATTATTTATTGTTGTTTTATTAAAAAGAAATCTAAGCAGTCGGCCCAGGTGTAATATTAGCTAAATTACATTCAGAAATCTATGAGAGTCTACCTTATATATTGGACCTTGGTTGATGCTCATGGCAATATGCAAACATCAACTTATTAATTAATTTTATATTTAGTCAAAACATTCCGAATCCTAATCTAAATTGTAGAAAAGTAGAAAACTATATAAGGAAGACTATTGTTAAGTAATCCTCTTAACGTTTCAATAATTATAGATACATCAAATAAATACCATAATTGTTTGTTAAATTATTGAATATATATATATGTATATTATTGTGTCTGTATGGAAATAATGGAAACGTCTCTAAAGGTGCTGAGAGACTTGAGCCATAGCAAATCAAATGTCTTTGGGTGGTGAGAGAGATAGATTAAAATGAAAACTTACAAGGTTTCTTTTATATCAAAGTATTCACTCTGTTATAATTTTTAACGAAATATATAATAAGTGGTAAATTCACTTCATCTCTAAATTCTAATTAATAAATCGGGTCTAACTAATAGGTTAGAGTTTCGAGTAAATCCGTCGTTTAATATCCATGTTCACTCCATTGTAATTTAAATAATAGATTTCCCAACTAATAGTGAAATGATTTTGATGCAAAAAGCTTAATCAATTAACTTGGGTTTTAATCAAATTTTATACAGTTAAGATACTATACACTATGTATTTTATATAGTAAAATATTTAGATATTGAAATTAAAATATTTAGATAAATTTCATTATGATCAAAGGTTGAATTTTTTAATCTCAGTTAAATTGAAATGGAGATAATAATTTACAATTTAATTGAGTTTCTATATAGAGAAGTAAAAAAGACAACTTTTTTTCAAAATTTTCTTCAAAAATACAAATCTTAATCCATTACATAAATATAGTCAATAAAATAAGCAAATATGTCATGTGAAACTTGAGTGATAAATAAGCCCAGAGTCTTAAGATCGTTACCCTCTTATCTTGCATTGTAATTATTGGTTTATTTCTACGCCAATAGTGATATTTAGGACTGAATTTGTTATCTAAATAAAATAAACAAATACATAATAAAAAATACAAAAAAATATCAAAAAATATTTGCAAAATAAAATAAAATAGTAAAAGCTGGCAAGTCACAGGCTGTTATACCCAAATAGTGTTGGGCTTGGTGTGAAATGACTATTTTGACTATCCTATTTACAAGTGTAGTAGTGGGGAAACATTCAAGGGCAAAGAGTTGTGTTTCACTAAAATACTATTCTAGTGTATAGTGTTGCCCAAGTGAATCCCACATGGCCTCCCTCTCTGGTAGATTCAAGGTTTGTTGAATATGGACAATGCAAGCAGCTTCCTCTTTGCTTGTTTTTTTGGTTCAATAGTTTCATCTTTTTTCCATTCTAAGCTTCTCTGACAACTTTTGTTCTTATACTCAATCTATTTGCAACTTTTTTCTCAATTCCATAAAAATATATACTATACCAAACAACCCTTTTTGTATTACCCAAATACATAACAAAAACACCTAAAATATTGAAGTTTTTTGGTTATTTTTCATAAAGATTGCATTTTTAAGGTACTCTTGATTATATATGTATTTGGGTTGTTTTAAATTTTTATTTTTTGAAATTTTTTGGGTTTTTTATTTAGATCTTTGTTCATTGATTATTTGCCTTCTATATCACTAAGCTGAATGTTATGGCAATGTGTTGTGTTTATGTTTGCATTTTACTCAGAATTGTTTGAGTTAGTTTGATATGAAGTATACAAGTTTTTATTCATTTTTAATGTTTTTGTTGTTGTTTTCGTATATAACCGATCCCATTTAGTTGTATAAGGCTCGGTTTGGTTTGGTTTTAATAAAGGTTGTCTTTATGTTTGAGGTAAATAATCTTTTATTGGCTGTTTATATTGTAACCGTACTCTTCATTGTATTCATATTGATTCTAACGTTGATAATTTTATGTTCTATAGTGTTGATTAGTTTAGATAAGATTTTCTGTTGCAATTGTATTTATTAAGTTTATTTAGCTCTTCTACTAAATATGGTCTCAAGATAGTAAAATGAAGTTTGAGTTCTGACTACTGTGCTATGTATATTATGATCAGGGTGATCCTTGAACCTGAAGAAATCTAAATTTCATGGTAAGTTTCATGTTAAAGAATGTGCATATGGATGGTGAGATATAAAAATTGTTGATGTTTTTACTGATCTAGGGAGAAGCTCCAGCATTTTTTTCGGACACTCTGCGTGGGAAGATTTCGAATGACATTGCTTTGGATGCAATAGGCCACCAAAGTTTTACCAGTGTCGGGAATAAAACAGTATGAAGCTCAAACTTTATCTTTTAATCTGTTATTAGGTGCAGTGTATGGTATGTGCAGTAGGTACTAGGTAGAGTGGCCTAACTCTTGAAATTGCTAGTATGTGATTGGTGGAACTGATGATGAGTTCTCATCCACGATTGGGGTTCAGATTTTGGACACATTGACGAATAATTGGTATATTTTCTAGCTGTACTACGCCTTTTGTTGTATAATAAGGGTGGAGGATGAATTCAGCCTAACTTTGCAGGACAACCCACAGCATATTGGGAATGTTACCGAAGCCTGCTGAAGGTCACTCAGCTGTGCTTTTGAACGAAGATCGTATATTAGTCGTCATAGGGAACAACTCCACTAACAACTGCTTTTGGTTTCTTGAGATTGGTTAGCTTTATATAGTGGACCTATCTGAATCTTTGATTTCGAAAAGTTTAATATCTTCCATAATATAAGGTAACATATGATAAATGAAAGACCTAGAATGAATACATGATCTTTGGGTTCACAGCTTTGATTTATTTTTCTTATTTTTCAGATTGACACTCCTTTTGTTAGAGAACAAACTAGGGAGGTGAGGTGGTTTGGCCGGGTAGGAGGGTTCATAGGGTGATGCCAGGCATTAGTGGCCCTTCTGGGTTAGTAGGGTTTTATTCAAAGCTGATGGAAGAATTTCCATCGATGTTTGGGTTTTCCGTCAGCCATACTACCCGTGCTCCAAGGGAGAAGGAACAGGATGGGGTCCATTACCATTTCACCGAGCGAAGTATTATGGAGAAAGCAATTAATGATATGAAGTTTCTTGAATTTGCTTCAGTTCATGGGAATCTCTATGGAACAAGTCAGATTTGCAGATGTAGGGAAGGTAAATATCTTATCAATTCTATTTTTTTTTGTGTATTATTTTTATTTTAACTGTGTGGTTTTGTTATACGGAGTATTTGATAATATGCTTAAATGATGGTATGTAATAGCGACTTCTCCTTATATCTTTTTAACGTTGTCGTTTGACAAACTCGAAATCATATCATATTTTCTTGTTTGCGCACACCTTTCATGTTTATCGGTCAATGTACACATCTTTTTAATCCAAAGAACTAATCTGGGGCTTTTTTCTGAATTAATTTGTGCACATGGACATGTTTCTGATCTAGAAATTGAAACCACTTGTGTGCTTTTATGTAGAGATGTATCATGACATAGATATGCAAAGGGCTAAGATTAGTGAGCTAGTCCTCTTGAAGCCAATTTCATCTTGTTTATTATCTTCCTTTGAGGAGCTGAGCAACCTTAGTGCAGAGTAGACTAGAATTAGACAATTGACGCCTTCTTATTGTATTATTGTTTTGATCTAATAGTGGTTTTATAATTTCTTTCAAACAGAGGGACCGAGACAGAAGAACAAGTCCAAAAGAGACTACGCAATGCCAGAATAGAAGTTGATCAAGGAAAGTCTCCAAGTCTATTCGATCATGTTTTAATTAACGATGATCTTGAGAGTTGTTGTGCAAAACTTAAGGAACTTCTTTCTCCTTGTGAAGCTTCTATTCTCATATGCCAATTTACTTATACTCCAACCAATTCATCGAGGCTATATAGTTGGAATGAATGGGATGATACGTATATAATAAACTTTGTATCGTGATATTTGTGAAATGCAGGAACTTCTTGGTCTTGACAAAGATAGGATATCATTCCATACCTCATGTATGTTATCTTCTTCAGCTATATAAATCACTTGCCTTTTCTTTATTCTCAATTTTGACATAACCCTGGAATAATATCCCCCAAATACATTGCCGGAATCTGTGGAATTGCCTAGGGTCCATGCCATATCAAAAATTAAACAGAAGGTCCTGATAAGTTGCAGCCAGGAACAAGATGAATCATCAAACAAGATGTATGTGATCTACGGATCATGTGAGCTTTGTCATATAGATTTTGAGGTTGATTGTAATCTATGTTTAGTCTCATGTAGGTTCGTGTTGGACTTATCGACACTTAAAGGAGGTGCACTTGGCCGGACCAGAGGTTTGCGTTTGCACTCCATAGAATCTTCTAAAGCACCGACTAATGGGATCATCATCAACATGCTTCTCTAACGCCACGACTACTAACTTCTTTATGTTTAATACGCTCGTGAAACTAGTCTCTCCTCATGAAACTTTAGTCATTCTTTCTACATCAGAGTTGGTCATACTAAAATGTTGCATTCTAAAAGTAACAAGATTTATTAAATTCATATTGTGATTAATTAAAATCATGGCAAGAGGGGCCAAGGAAATTCTACCCCTTAATACTCATCATTTCAAGTTAATTGAGATAATTTTATTCTTAAAAGTTGTTAATAAACCGAATATCAAGCAGTTCCAAAGTACTTGTATGAAATCTTTCAAATGATATATATATTCTTTCTCTTGAAATTTTGGTATGTTTATTATGTGATAGAGGGTATTGCTCACTAGTACTTTATATCTTATTGAGCTCTAATACTTATTCATTTTACGTTATTGTTCAGCGTTGTGGGCTCAGCATTCTGGCGCTCAAGTTTAAAATGTCAAATAATACGAATTCTGTGCAGTTGTATTCCGCCGTTAAAAAGCCTTAGGATCGGCGATTAAGGACAAAAGCCTCATGGGAAAAGGAATGCAATGGTATATACGCCGATGAAACATAGGTAGTTCTTCCAAAGATGCGAAAGTGACGCGTTAAATCTGCTTTCAGATATTAACCAGCCCGATGTCGGAAGAGCCTTTGTGAAGAAGATACACTCGTTATCGCGTGAAACGGATATCTGGATGCTCTACCTCCTTGTTTCTTTCAAGTTATTTGAGTGAATGAAAAGAAGCTTGGGGGGATGTGTTTGGTCTATCGCTTTTTGATATATCTTGCTTTGATACTTAGCATCTGGCGTTGTCTTCGTACATAATTGTTGGTCTTATCCAGAATAGTAAGCAGGATGCTTGGATATGTTGTGTCAACGATCTTAACCGTCACACTCTTTTACACTTGGCAATGAAAACTATTCTTGGCATGATTTGAAGAAGTTATTCTGGTGCCTTTTAGGATCTCGAGGATATTGCGGTGTCTTGTGTAAATACATACCCGGTCGTGATTTAGCGTTATGTGGATACGACGAATAACTGCGTCTATATTAAGCAAAGCTGGTTTTTATTGTTAGAGACTCAAACTCGCCCAAGATGGGCGTGCCTCGAAGATATCGAAATATGTTTTATCCGCTTTCAATGTCTCTTTTTAGTAGAACTGACCTTAAATCTTTGCCCCAGTAAATTCAGCTGTATATGGTCTTGTACAATTAGCAAAATCATTAAAACGATTGCCTTGAGGTATGGTATGGTCAAAGATCTTCTTCATTTTCTTCCTTAGGAATGGGAAGGGATCCTTTGATATTAAGTGTTACGCCCATCATTCAGGTACTTAAAAGTTTGCCCTTATCCATTGACCTTTTAATCCCCAAGCACCTACCATGTCATTTGATTGATGTACCCAATACCCATTTGGTATAATCACATAAATAAAGCGAGAACTTAATTAACAGATCTTCATTTCAAATTCTTTCTTTAAGTAATTCATTGCTTCTTTAGTTTCTTTAATAGTTAAATAATATTTGAATCTAAATCAGCATGAAGGCAGCGATGATTACAAAACCAGTTATTGTTTTTCTTTATAAAACCTGAGGGCCAGACTAAGGATTATTGATGTAGTCCTCTTTAGAAGTAAATATTCATAACATTATCTGCGTTAAATCAGGATTGTTTTAACCCGTAAAGTGATCTTTGCAGCCCTAATTGCATACATTTCCCTTTGGGTTTAGATGTTTGATCATTTAAATCCTTCAGAATTTCATGTATCTCCTTGTCCATTGAATCCATATAAATAAGGCATAGCAACCTCCATAAGATGCATCTCAGATTGTAGATGCGGCAAACCGTAAATAACGAAAAATAATAGCGTCCGCTAATAGGAGAATAAGTTACCTCATAATCAATTCCGGTCTTTGAGAAAAACCCCGTGCGACAAAGGCAGGCCTTGTAATCTTCTGATCTCGTTTTTCTCGTTTCGTTTTCTCCTAGTACCCAACATAACTTGTAGGTTTCATACTTGAGATAGTCGCAATAATTTTGAAATACTTTTAGATTTTTTAAGAATTTGATTTGGTATCATCTTTCATTTGACGTCAAATTAATGACATTCAATAGCAGAATCTGGGTTAAATTCATCATTTACGTTCATAATTTCCTTATCTGATGGAGGAAATGCAAATATTTCATCAATATCTTTATTTTCGGTTCCAAAGATTTCTGTATTAACATAGTGAAATACAAAGAGATCATTCTTATTTTCGGTTTCATTATTAATAATCTCATTTTCATCATGTATTAGCTTCTTGAGCACTTTTTTCTATCAGGGCTTATCATTGCCATTTAGTGTCTTTATCTAAGATCACTTTCATTAAGTATCAATCTTTTCGATACTTTTCTTTTTGGGATTTTATCCTTAGAACCTTGACATGGCTTGAGCGTGCAGCAGATATGTACTGCTCATCATTTTGCTTGAATTTCAATACGAGAAGGAGTATTAATAAATTTGGTACATGTGACTTTGTCCTCTTTTCATATCGATAAATGAATCGGCAATTGATTTCAAAGTGCTAATTTTCTTTACATTTTTCTTCCATGATTTATTATACGGGTCACGATCATTAAGATGTACAATACCACGATTTATGTCCTTCATTGTTTCTTTTCTCCTCTGAGGAGGAGAAAAAGCTGTCTACGTCAAGCAAGTAATCCATGAGCACTGAAAAATATCACTGTTAAAGGTTGAGATATCTAATAATAGAGGTGACTCGCCTACATATATGACCTCCTTTGAGGTCCACATGCTTTGTGCTGTGGTGGGTATTGATGCTCATTCTTATGACAAAATCTTTAGATGGGAAATATAAGTTAGCGACCAATTCTGAGTTGATATGGGTATGTTTATGATTAACTTGGTCTTAAAAAGTAATTAATGATCACGGCATGTAAAATTGCATGACCCCGTATAATGGCGGTAATTTTGTCCTCGTTGCTCAGTAGTGCAAATAACATTTAATTAATGATTATTAACCATTTTGTGTATGCATGATATTGTGATAATTCGATTGAGCATGCAATAATTTATTAAATGATGTAATTATGACATTGTCAAGTCTAACTTTCTTTATAGTATAATCGAAATTGTGCTCTTAATTTGATTATTTGAGCAAGAAATCTTGCAAATGCCATATCTAAAATACAATAAACAAACATGTGACCGCCACTGGGTAAGTAATACCATAAAATACCTAAATGGTCGGATGGGTGGATGGATAGGTTACATATATCACTGAATTCTTCAAAGAAATGCAGTGATTCCGTGTGAAGTTTGCATAGTGAAGTACCTAGTTATTAATTTTCCTAGAGAACGAAGCTTCGCATGTTACGGTATTAATCTTTAAACCTTTCAAGGGATGACCATGTGTACTTTCAATTATTTTCTAAATCATTGTGGAGCAGGGATGACCTAAATGATCATGCCACAGAATACGGTTTAGGGATATTCTTTATTACTGATTTACATTCAATTTGAGAATATAAGTGTAATGTAATCAGAAGAGTAATTTTGGTAGTTTCTCTAATATTTTCTTCTCGAAAACACTAGAGTAACTCTGAGATGTATTTCCTATTATGATTGTTCCGGTATGTTGCCCTTGACGATATATGTCATTAAAACTTAATAAGTTTCTTTTGACTTTAAGGAGAATCTAGCGTCATTAATGACAAATTTTGTTCCATTTGGTAATATAAACATGGCATTACGATCCTTGATCAAGTCCTTGAGGACTGAAATTGTATTATTCTCTTGCTTTAGGATTAATGTCAGGTAAAATATGTCTTGAGGATTGTGGGTTGTTCGGCTATGCGGGATACAAAATCTACCAGCGGGTTCGTATTAGCGCTTCTTTGAAAGCAATGTAATGATATAAGAAGGTAAGAGAGAGTAAATCAACACAACATATAGTAACATTATTGTTTATAGATGTAACAAACATTACATACTAAAGTCACACATGTCTGAGGAACCATGAGAAGATTCATTAAATCCACACATTAATTTCAAAACATAAAATTATGAATTAATTACAAGTTCATTTCATTTGTTCCCGTCACTTTGAAGTAAAATACTCAGATATCTGAGGTCATCCTGGGTTCATGTTCATTAAATTGACTTCCTTTTCTTTTCCGTTTCCTTTTTCTTACACCAAATGCTTTATATCTTTTACAAAGATGTTAAATTCTAGCGCCTGAACCCGATAACTTTCTTTCCATCTGACAACACAAATTGTCATTGTTGCAATGAACCTTCTTGGATTTTTCTTACCGCTTTCTTGTCGGAGTTTGGGTAATTTTGGTAGGTCTACTATAATTCACGAAACCCGTCCGACCTCGACCACAAAAATTACCTGACCTTGACCTGACCTCGACCTGCAGTCGATCATAACACGCGACCCTTAAAAGTCGTTGCATTTACTTACGGAAATGCCATTGTCGATGGGGCTTAAGCGATGGTTTCAATGAGACTTCATTATTCTTTTACAATACTTGTAGGTCCCCGAATATTTTTTATATTATACGTTATATTGTTAACTGACAATGGCTGGCAGTCATGAAGCGTTGAAAATGTTTTCTAATTTTTCTCTTGGGTTACAATTTTCCTGATATTAATTGTGATACAATTTTAATAAGAGTTATGTCAAATAACACTTTTAAAGTTTTGGAGCACTAGGTTTATTCCCAATTCGTGATTCTTTGCGAGGCAAAAGACTTCCATGGGTATCAAATCTTTCTTTGAGTTCTTCCATAGAACTTAAGCCGGATATTCCTAATTGTAGAGCATCGTGAGATGATCCAGCGTTAGTCTTATGAGCACTAGATTTTTTCATGTAAAGTTCTTCTTACCAACTTTTTTCTTTCTCTTTCAATCATTTACGATGTTGTCTTATCTATTCAAGTAAAATTTTTTGTTACTTACTCCCGAGATATCTTATAACTGTTTACCCAGACGTAGTTGTCTCATTTTTTGAGGTTTAGAGGCGAAGTTGAGCTTATAGTTGGACATTGTATCTAAATCCACCGAACAAAAGCATAATCAATCTGAAAAATGACATTTTTATTCAATGTACATTCTCGCGTTCAATACATAGATTGGAAATCTTATTCAATTACAAATACCGTGTTACTCTTTCATGAAAATCTCTATCGAAACAAAATAAACAACCCGAGCTAAGATTAGAAATGGTAAATACTAATTACCAAAAAATACTTGTCATTCACTACCTATCTCTTCAAACTTTAATAAAGCCGCGTTATATGAAAGAGAATGTAATTATAGTGACAAACACTAGAAAATATTTTGCTTAAATTGTGAATCTGTTTATAAAATACTTTGAGAAAGATGTTTAGAAATGTGGAGGGAATGAAGTATTTATAGAGATTGAAATTTTGAGAAGTGTCGGGTTATTGTTCTGGTTTATTAAGTTTCACGACCGTTTGAGGATAGGAAAAAAACAATTTACTGTTCATTACCGTTAGAAAAATGGGGAGGAAAAATATTTTTAAGTGTGTTAAATATGATGTAGCCGTTAGAATGCACATAATGCATGATCATACGATAAATGAACACATATGATAATATAATACATATGATTATAAACAAATAATTTATCTTGATAACAAATAAAATAAGGTGGCAAATAGTTAGATAATAAAATAAGTGGGGTGTTTTATACTCCCATTAAGTTATAAATAAATAAGCGATAATGGAGATTTAACTCTCCGCTCAGAAATAACCATGCTTATTCTGAGCACTTGGCCCAGGATGTCAGTTTTTCATGTAATAGCCACGCTTATTATAGATATTTAAACGGAGATGCGGTTTTTCTATAACATTATGAATACTTGGCTTGATAATAAATAATAAGCGCTCACATTATAGAATCGCGGCGTATAATGGGTTATACATAATAGGCTCTAATTATAGAATAGACATATAGCAGATTCTCTATATGGGGGTAAAACATAAAATAATAATAGCGCTCGTTATAGAATCTCTTTATAGCGGGATTGCTCATAATAGACTCACAGTTATAGAATACTTGACGTAATGCAGGTTATACATAATGAGGTAAAACATATAACAAAATAAATATCCAAAAGTGATAAGATATATAATATACCTAATAGTAGCGATTCTCTTTATAAAGGCAGTCGTCTTGATAACGTGTTGTAAAGCCAGGATATCAAGCGAACAATGGCACAAAGTACTCAAATGATATATATTCTTTCTCTTGAAATTTTTGGTATGTCTGTTATGTAGCGATTGAAGGGTATTTATCTTCTGATGCCATATCTTATTCAAATACTCGCATGCCCATTAAATTTTACGTTGGCGTTTGACATTTGTGGGCTCGCCTTTACAACATTAATATATTTTGAGTTATAATTTATTCATTGACTTTTGTATTTCTATAAAAAGAATAATCAAATTAGATAACATGCATTATATCTTTGTGTGTTACCATATTTCAAGTTATAGCGAATGACACAGTCTTGATGTATGGTCAAAGTTGAATATTTTTTATTATCAAGTCAAAATTTTCAAATTAAATTGAAATGGAGCTAGTGTTTCAATAAAAATTACTCGAGGTTGGAATTGATCTTTTTTATGCGATCAAGTCAACTTTCACATTAAAAAAGTCAAATTCCCAATACAAAACAACAAATATTATGGATAATATTACAAAAGTATAACAAGAGATGAACAAATATAGTCAAATATTTTATTTAATAAGTATAATTACAAAAGAATCCCCGAACCACCACACTAAACCATAATTCACCAAAAAACAAAACATAATAAAATAAAGTATGAAAAGACATGACAAAACTACTATATCCATTTAGTGCCTAAGGAGAGCAAAAGCAGAGCAGAGCAAAGAAGATCCAACCACAGCACTTGAGAGAGGCAATGAGAAGGCGGCTCCGGCATCGGGGGACGGAGCTGGTGCCATTGCCTCCTGAGCTGAGGCTGTGGCAACCACGGACAATGCAATTGCAACCAATGCCAGTTTCTTGAAAATGTTAACTTGAGCCATTTTTAACTTAAGAATACCAAAAAATAATATTGGATTTATTTGTAGAGAATATATATGAATATGATGTTTGGTTTTGTTATGGATTGAAGTGAAGAGGGTAAGAGTTTATATAGACAGATTTTATAATTTATTTGTTTAATTATTGAGAAGAAAGAGCTGTTGACAACGGTTCAATTTGGTTGGAATCTTAGTTGTCAATATTTTGGTTGTCGGTAACGTGTCGTGTGGTGGACGGTTACCTTCTGCGACATATTGCATCAACATAAAGTCCAAATTTAATCATTGAAATTTATGGAAATTAATTAATCATTCAATTTATATAAAGCTAGCGTTTGGATATGCGTGTAGATTAAATCTTTCTAAATAATATTTTTAACATAATGATTCATTTGAATGTCATACTTGATCTTTAATGATTTTTTTTTTGTAGATTTTATGATATGACAATATAGATTGTATTCATATATATAGATATATGATGTAGTCAAAATCAAATTAATATGATATATAATGAGAAGTTATTGTCTCACATGGAAGTTATGAAAGTTATTATGCAAATTATTATTATGTCCTCAAATTAAAATGTGATAATACATAGTTACTTGAGAGGCGTTAAATGGAAGAAAATTTGTCAATAGAATAATGTTACGTCTACTTGTTTTATATATAGTATCACTACGCCAAAGATACCGAAATAGATGATCATTTAGTCGAAAGTATTTATTAAGAATAGTGGCTTATATTGAGATTGTAAAAAGTTACATTGAAAATATAAAAACGACATTAAAAATACAAACAATCAACTATTATGAAAAAATAATTTTTTTAAATGATAAATCCCCAAGACGGAAGAAGTAGTGATAAAAGGTTACATAAATTTATGTGTAATACTGTTTAGATAGAGGACCAATTTATACAAATATCATCTCAATAAATTAAACCTTTACTTTTATCAATCGGCATGACTACTTATGTACTTATCTCTCATTGTATTCCTTTTTGAAAATTATTAATTGCAACATAGTTTTAATCAGATAAAGTAGTATTATAAACTGTACAAATTTTGAAGGTGTTCAATTTAATATAAAAACTTACAATGAATATGATCAGTATTTAATAACCAACAATACGTTATCTAACAGTTGCGGTAAAATTATTGATGCTATCACATGGCAAAATCACATACTCCCTAAAGCACATGATTTGTCATGTTTTGTGTTTTGATATTTCAATTTCCAATTTAAATACAATATCTTTACATATATTATATACTTAGTACTTTTTATAAAGCTATATAAGCCTATAGCATTTTCAACAAAAATTTGATTCAATTCAAAAATAATTTGTTGATTACAATCATAAAATTTATTAATTTTGATCATTGCATATTAAAATAGAACATCTTTTTGGCATACCATGGATTTTTTGACATACAATCTTTCATACATTTCAAAAAGAAGTCCTGCAATAATTGAAAATGAAGCAGCTAAAGGGTGGAAGAAACTTCTCAACAACGACCATAATTGAAGTTCAATGTTCAAATAGACAGACAGAGGCAGTGACTCAAAGTTTTGCACAATATTCATTTCCTTTTAGATTTCTTCTTACTTTCCAGTCTTCTCTGAGCAGCTTCAAACTCTTCTTCACTAGGCTCTGAAATTGCCCCACCTCCATATTTGTTCTCTAAAGACGAGAGCAACGAATCAATCTTGCCTTTCCTCTCGGTTTGCTTCTGGGCAATCATAGCATATAGATCATCCGACTTACCCTTCGATCTGCATAATAGTTTCAAATTCATAACAATAAGAAAAAAGAAGGCAGTTAACGTTGTTTAAAACCCAGATCACCAGCCTTACTTTTTCTTTCGTTTTAACGGACTTGTTGGTGGCTTTGTTTTAGCTACTTGATTAGCCCATTTCACGTATGCTTTGGTAGATTTCAATTCTCCTGGACATAAACAACGACGATGAATTAGATCATGCTATCCAGTGTGCATCAAAGTAATTCAACATAATAAAGAATTATTCATAGCCAGCAAATCTAGACCTTCTGATATTGCCTCATCAAGAATATCTTTGAATCTATGTGAATCCAGTTTGGGATCTGAGCAAAGCATCTCGCAGAAGAGCCTGCAGAATGATAGTAACACTGTTGAGAAACTAATATTCTAAAGGCGATAGGAAATAAAGTCCCTCTTCCTACCTGCTCATGTTACCCTTGCACTTTTCGAAGAGATGAATCAAATCTGTCTTCTCCGATTCAGAACCCCTATAGTTTGCTTCAAACTCCTCTATATCAGCTTCAGTTACCTGCAGTTGAATGCTTATTAGGCTCAATGGCTCATATCCAAGACAATGCAAATTAAAAGTGCAGATTCGAGAAATCATTAGTTGCTACCTTCTTGTACAAAGATTGGAAGAATTCCTTCAGATTTTGGGCAACATCTCCAGCAAGATCCTGATGCATTAAGCCAAAAGACATTTTTTCAACCTTCGAGCTCAAACGTAATATAATACAGTGAATGAACTGAGAACAATCAGTAGATGACAGAAGTTGAAAGTGTTCATAGACATGCATGATAAAACATGATCATAAAGCATTATTGCAGGAAAAGGAACGCACACTTCCTGCAGTTATGAACTGGATGAAATTCAGTGAGTACGTGCTGATGAAATTTCTAAAGCGATAACTCAATAGCACATTTATGCCATCAAATATTACTGTAATAACTCTCACAAATCTAGTTACAAAGATAGAAAAAGGTCATGTACAAAACCACTCACGGCATCATCAACGCAACCAGTCTGGTCATAGAGAGCCCGTTTCTCTTCATCGCCAAGTATCGAGATCACTTTCTGTAACTGCTGGAATTTCTCCTTGGCATCCTACAAACAAAAGTGTGTAAACCACACAAGTTTTACATGATAACCCGAAAGCAAATTACTCCAGATAGAGATAATCAACATTGCACCTCTCCGGGATTTTTGTCGGGATGAAGTCGCAAAGCCAACTTGTGATAAGATTTTCTTATTTCTTGGTGAGATACAGTTCTCTCCACACCAAGGATCTGAAAATTCAAGAAACTCATCAATAACCATATACACTTCAAAAAACAGTAATGATTTCTCCAAATAATTAAACCAACACATCATTTAATCAAAAATACCATTCAAACTCTTGAAATATACATACATTGAATAAATTTGTATTCTATGTTTATTAATACTTACTAAATAGTGAAAATGCACACAATCCTAGAACATGTTACACTTCAAACTACCTTCAACTTTTTTATGTACTATAGAGTCTAAGATTTTATATTCCCTAAATTGTGATGTAATGGAATATATCAAAGCATTTCATTACACTAATTCACGCTCTCTTATATATCGCGAATAAGATATATGTGTTTTGATTTTACATCTAACATTAATAACCACACTCTAGTTTCTCATTTTTACCTATCACTTTGCTCTATAAAAAATTAATTTAACACCAAAAGTGGGAGTGGTTATTACTTAATGGAGTATAGAAATCAAAGATAACCTTCTTGTTATCACATCATTAAGATTGTATATTATCTATTGAAGGAGCCCCATCACACATCGAATATATTAAAGATATCGCTACGCTCACACATTTAATACGTTAAAGATACTGGGATTTGGCTTTATAAAATTATGCTTTTTATCCATCTATAACCAATTAAATTTAATATGTGCCATGAACATTATCCAACCCCTTAGGTTAATAATATCTCGACAAATAAAATAGTATTCAAATAATATTTTAAAACATTCAACTCTATTCAGCTCAACTATCCTCCCAACTTTTACCCTCACCTAGATTCACACTATCCAAAGGAGCCATTAAATTATAAACACATAAATTAGTCTAACCAAATCCTTGATATGTAAACAATTATAAATAATAAATTTCAGACATATACACATAAAATAGGACCTCGTAAAGGGTTTTCTGAGTGGAAGAAGAAGCGTTATTACTATGTTGATTTTGGTCGAATTCTTCATCTTCAATTTCGATGTCTTCTGATGTAACCGTTGACTTTTTTGTCCTAACCATTTTTGTCTCAATAACTATAGACTACTTTAATTTAATTTCTTATTTATGATAATTTGGAAATGTTAAGGATTCAATTATCTATGTCTGGTTTTTATACTAATGTTGGATTAAATTGTTTCATTTTCCCGCCTTATAATTCCCGGAACTTTTATGTTCCCGCTTCCTTCGTCACGAATTAAAGATAATCTGTTATGAAATCTCGAGCCTAATCGAATCGAATTTCAAATCACATGCTCAGCTTTAATCAAATCAATAAAGACTAAAAATTGGAAAAAGATCATCTATCTATTTTATGCTACTCCTATCAGACCTCATTACTTTAATCGATCAGACTATACGTATTACTTTTATCATGAAATAGCTATAATATAATTACCAATCCACAAGTATAATCATAAAGCAAAGAGTCACAAATTACATATAAAGGCGCCAAGATCTTTAATCGGGCAAAAAATTTGGTTTTATTTAAAAATTATATACAAGACTTTCTTTCTATCCTACCTATAATATATCATTATTTATATAATTATATTTTATTTGTTGTGTATATTACTACATTATAACTACTTCCAAGATAAAATGAGATGGAACAAATTAAACACAACATATGAAAGGAGTCATATAGATATTGTATTTCGAGCGAACCGGTTTTAAACAATGTGTTTTGAACAATTGAATAAAAAATCAAATTCTGGCTGGATTTTGGGGCATATCATCAAAATCTGGTCCAGTTTACTGGAAAACCAGTTGTTTCCGGTTTTGGACCGGTTTGGGCTTTGTTATTGGACCGATTTTTAATAGATTTATACCTGATTTTATGCATGTTTTGAGTCAAATTTTAGATTTATATTTTAAAATTGGAAATTGATATAATTTGACCTGAAGTAGCTAATACAATTTGAAATTGCAAACTGATAGTGTCATCCGTTAATCAAAAATACCGAATCGGAAAACCAAACTCGTTTATACATCAAATCATTCAAACAAATAATATAACTCGATACTGAAATAATCGTGTAATTATTAAAATTATAGAAGTCACAACTCTATACTAATATTCTCTATTTCTCTCCCACACACGCCCCTGCAATCCAAGCAAAAACCAAATTCCCCGCCAATTTTCACGCCATTTCCATCCACCGTAGCCTTTCCTCCCTACCGGCCGCCACCTACCAAAACTACTACCAACCACCATCTGCAAACCATTCATTATCACCTGTGTTGGGAAAAGCTTCAGAGCTAAGATTTCTTTGAGAAACGCAATTACTTCATCTCCAAAGACTTCTTTCCACTGTTCATCTTCACCAATACAGTTATACATAATATTATTCAATATCAATCAAGCAAGCACTGAAGCAAAGAACTACTTGGGGATCAAGGAATAATGAAATTTACAAAGAAAAAACTCCAAGACTATCAAGAAAAAACTCAGGAGCCGCAGAAAAAGCTTAAGGCAAGTTTCAAGCTGTAGTTCAAGAATCACGTATAAGCTGCGAGGCTAAATCTTAAGGAGAATTATAAATTAGTTGACGGTAATTGGATGTTGATAATGATAAGGCGCCAGGTGGTAAAGTTAGAACTCACTTCTTCTTTACACCATTCAGAAAAAGCATCCTAAGGTGTTCGATAAGTTCATTAGGTGCTAATCAAAACAGATTTTACTACTTTCCCATCCCCACCGCTACACAAACAACTTCATTCACCGCTTCTGATTCATAGAGAACCTATTGGAAGAACTCATAGTAATATAAGGGATGATAACAAATCAAATACCACTCAAAAAGTTCTATTTGCTAAGTCTTGGGAATTTTTATCGATCAAAGTTTTCCTCAGCCACTTACTTCACAATTATAATAAGACCAGATAGCAAGGAAAATTACTTCAATCTCGTAAATAAAGACTAAAGCAATCATCAAGTGTATTCTAGATCTTTTTACTCGAAATGTCCAAGATGGCGGAACAAATGAGTCTTCCGCTGTAACAAAGTTAAAAAAAGAAAAGAGAAGTAGATTGGGACCTAGAAATTGAAAAATGGCGACCTATGTCAAAAAGGAAAAAGATCATAGTGGGATACGTGATCGACACGAGTCATCCTGACAGTTCAATAAGTATACGACGACACGAGTCATCCTGACAGTTCAAATAAGTTCAAAAGGAACGACATCATTCATTGAAATGATCTTAAGGAGCAATGAAGAACCTCGATTGAAAATATTAAAATGCAAATACAGCAAGTATTAATCGATCAAGCTTAACGGATTGACGAGGTGAAAGCGAAAAACATATCACGTTCAAATCAAAACAAAAAAGCTTCTGTGACCGTATGAACAACTCTTCAAACAAAAAGCTTCTGCACTGTGTACGAACAACTCTTCGTAGTCCGCTGAGCTAAAAGTGACTTCGATTAAGGTTCTATCTATTCCTTGCAAATTTTTACATTTGATCCAGGTTCTAATCACATGCTTGATAACTTAAGCACTCACGCACTCCCTTTTCGTGAACTTCCTAAAAGAGTTTTGGTGGTTGTCTCATTACAACCCCAATTTAACTATTAATCTCATAAAGAACCGCTTTCGAGGATTGTAATTACCCCGACATTTCACTTACTTTCAGACTACCACCTAATCCTTAAAATCTGGATATACGTTTTCTTTCCGAGACTACGTGCGCTTAAATATAAGTAGATACTTCTTGGTTCATTTACTTATCCTTTACGTATGGTGCGGAAAACCCGGCCCCAGTCGCATTTCCGAGGTTAAAAATCATTCCAAATCCTCGACACCAGAGTCACGAATCACGGATGACCCGACCATGAAACCCGCTCTTCAAACAACTCAATAATACAATATGCAACTAACAACAACACTTTTTAAGAAAAAGGATCCATCGTGGTATTCCTAACCACATAACAACAACCAACAATACAACATAACTCCAGAGTACCAATACAACAACCTACAACAACAAGTATCTCAAAATAACAACTATACAGACAACAACCACAATCCAACAAAATAAAGAGACTGTGAGGATCAACTGCCACCCGCCGCTCACCTAAGCTCTTCTAAAGACAAACACGCCGAAGAAACCCGCCGGAAGAACAACACCACTCACAACCTAAGAATAAATTCGCCGCCCATAAATAATAGTGCTGTAGTGCTCAAGCTTAGTGAATATATATCTCAAGAATAAAATCAACTTCAATCTAATAACAGACAATGAATTAATATTTCACGATAGATGTTGGTATATGATATTATTCAACTTGTGATCTTAATATAAAAGCTACTCAAAGGCTTATTATCATTTTCACATGTTCATAAATTGTTACTAGCAGAATTATCCAAAACGATGGCAATCAACAATAACATACATATATATCAAGAAAACTGTAACAACACGCACAAACAATCGACCCTACTCTATCCACAGACAATGACAACACCACAACCTCAACGATTGCGCAAATCCCAAGAACTCCAACCAACTCAAACACAAGATCAACTCAACAACTCTATCAACTAACAACTCACAACTCAACAATTCTACAACTCAATATAAGTCCGGATTTCTACAACTAATGCGCATATAATCAACTCAACCTCGCAGGGTAAACTTTACGCCCGTCGACATGTTTATCACCGAATCGCAATGCGCAGAAGAATCACCGAATCGCTACTAGGTACGCAGATTAACTCACCAAATCGCATTAGGAACTAAGTAAAGATACCCGATAACCAACTCAACTGACAACATCAACTCATATACGACTCTTCCTAATACGACTCAACATCTCCTCAAAACACCTGTACGACTCATAAGACCACCAACACAACGCAACGACAGAACCAAAATGCATAATCAACATATAACTCAACACAAAATCACATATATACACATACACATATCTGTAATCAGATAGTTAATCAACACCCGCGATACTCACCTCTTTGCTAAATTTAAACGAAAAACCTCCAAATAAATCACAACAAATGGACCTTTCCCAAGATCAATAATGCCTAAAAAACATTCGTAATTATAATTACTACTTACAACTAGTAATATAACATTCTACCCATATATATCATCTCATATTTATACTCCCAAAATAACCCAACAAAGTTCCCCTATCACCTTATTCCAACTTTAGTTCGTTAAACCTTTTCATTTTAATTATCGAAATTCCAATTACTAGTTTCCCAGCGCCCTAACAACTGATATTAACAACTAATCATCACATTTTCTAACCATCTTTAATCTCAAATCAAATTAACTACTCAACTTACAAAAACTCATATTATCTCACATTCTCTAATCACCTAAAAATCAACTTACACCTCAAACAATCCTAAATAAAGCTCCACGAAAGACACTTCTCATCATTTAAAAAACTATTTAGAAAAATAACAAAAGTCAACTAAAAATCCTCAACATTTTTCAACCCCATAAATCGATAATTAACAACTCTATAATGATAATCTAAGTTCTTTTAAACGACAATTCTATAACATAATAAAACATCAAAGCTCAAAGTCAACTCAAATTCCCAAAAAAGTCAACATCCCCAAACTCAAGAAATACTCCAAAAAGATTCAACTTTCTTTACCTCAAACGTAGAATGACACGTAATCTCCGTAAAATTTTAATCAAAGCTCGCCTCGAATTGGCGGAAGAAATGTAAGTTAAATTTTTAGGGGAAAAACAAGAGGAGTCTCTCGCCATGACCTCAGTTGTTAAGGAGAAGATGATTTCACGCATGATTAAAAGATTCTGACAGATAACAAAGCCTCAAGGTCCGACAAAATATCTCTCAGACTTGCTCACTTTCTCGCTCTTGCTTTTCTATTAGCTTTTCTGCCCGCTTAACAACACAACTCTAACATAAATTTTAAATTTCTAACCCCAAATAATATTACAATAATACCTATACGGAACGGTTATTACGTGAGACTCCCTCAGTAAAGTATGGTTTAAGCGGCAGTTTAGCTTCTAATGTAGCACATAAACTACTTATTGTTGATCCTCATCTCATCCTATTAGAAATCACTACTGAAACTGTTAAACCTTGGTACCTTGCTTGCTTATATGGCCATCCTCACCTTGAACATAGATTGCATACTTGGAATTATTTAAAAGATCTTTTATTGTCATATGTTAATCTACCTCTAATTATCTTTACTCATATTTTATATTAATGAGATAAATTTTCTCGTCCTAAATCGAAAGATAAAAGTGGTGCCGACTCACCGCTTAGTTTCCTTCATCGGTTTTAGTCTTATGACCTTAAACATATTGGTGTCGACTTCTCTCGGATAGCTTAAACGGCATGGGAAGATTTTCTTGGAAAATCATATCATTCTTTCACTAATTTTGATTTTAACTCATTGTTCCCCGATTGTTACCAAAGGATTTCACTCGTTTCTGTGCTCCTGATCATATCCTATTTTTATCTCCACTAAACTACTTCCGTTTAAAAGGAATAATCCTTTCAAATTAGAAGCTTATTTTTATCTTTCTTCCCAGACCACATCTATACTAAATATGCTCAGAACACTTTTCTATCCTAACACCATCTGCTCAATTGCTTTAACAAAAGATCGCATGTTCAAAAAACACAAATTAAAAGTCGAATTCAACTAGACAGTAACATCCATACACGAATTAAAACTCTATTCAACTAGGATAGGTAACATCCATACACAAATTAAAACTCTACAATCTTCCCTTAACACCCTCCAATCTGCTCCACATATATCTTCTAACTCATCATTTGAGGAAACACAAGATTTTACCTTAACAACTTCCTAAAATGTCAAGAGGTTTACTGGCATAAACATTCACACATTTCCTAGTTAGTCAATGGAGACATAAACACTAAATTCTACTATGCCTATGTGCACCATAAAATTCGAGCCAATAATATACTAGAACTACATGATAATAATAATTTACTTACTTCCCACCTAGACATCAATAATCATTGTAGGAATTTTTTTATTTTCCTCTTTATAATCCTGACAATGCACCTAACTTAACCAACCCTTACTCTACCCTAACTAAAGTAAGCTCATCATGAACCATTTCAACATAACGACTTTAATAATGCACATGGACTTCAAGTGCCCAACCTCTTCAAACGCATCCCAATAAATCACTTGACCCATGGTTTCCAAAGTGTTTTTCGTACTCATCATAGCCCAAAAGTCACTAAATTAACCTTGGATTTTCGTAATAATGACATTTTTAATACACTTATCAACAACACATTCATAGTCCTAATCCCCAAATTTCATAATCCAAAAACTGTAAAAAATTATAGGTCCATAAGTCTATGTAATATGATTTATAAACTTGCTTCAAAAAATTTAGTAAATAGACTCAAACCACATATCTCTTCAATAATTTCCCCTTACCAAAATGGGTTTATACATGACCGTTCAATCACATATAACATTATACTAACTCAAGAATTAACTAACCAAATCAGAACTTCCAAATCTAAAAAATATAGGTCATAAAGAATAAAAGTTGACATGAAAGCAAAGTGCCTTTGACGTAATATCTTGGTTTTTCCTCTTCCAACCTTAAACAACTACATTTTCCCCAAATCGATAAAATTATCACAACTTCATGCTGAATCGCTCAATTTTCTCAAGTATAAGAACGGACATGCTATACAACCCGTCATTCCAACTAGCTGATTAAGACAAGTGAGACCTCTCAATTATTTTTTTCCCTCTCCTGCATTTAGCCGCTCTCTACATCTCTCTAAACTAACTTCATCAACTTCATTTAATCAGCGGTGTCGATCTCAAGGAATAGCCCCAAACTAACACACCTCTTATTTGGCGGACATAAATACTTTTATAAACTAGATAAAACAGGTCAACAACCTGTGATTTAAATTTCAAAGATTATCGCCACGATCGATGACAATAGTCAAACTCAAAACCTCGCTCTCCCTTTAGGAAATTTGGTACTTTTGGAAAATATCTGAGTGTCTCCCTTGATATTACTATCCACAAATCACAATTTTTTCAAGAACTTCTAGACAAAATCAACTCTAGAATCCATTCATCGACGAGTAAATTAAACCAAAGTTCGCAAATGACCAGATAACTGGTCTTACGGGTATCCTGCCCACAGTATAAATTTCCAACAAAGATCATCAACAAAATAAATATAATTTTAGCAAACTTTCTTTGGAACTCCAATGACAAAAAATCAGATCGCTTAACTCAACTTCTTCCACTACTAACGATCAAGCTGGCCCAGGAATCAAGAACTTAACCGACTTCAACCTCTCAATATTAAAGAAACTACCGAGCCTAATCTTACAAACTCCACGCATACCCCAAAAAGTATCTTACGTAAAGCCAAATATTTTCAAACACATCCATCACAACAACAAAAACCAAATACAACAAACTTAGGTTTGAAAAAGTATCAATGATACTGACAATCTTAAAAAATCAATTTACTAGACTCCATACTTGCAAGCGACATCCACTCGGGTCCGATAACCGATTTATCCTCCTCCTCAAATTCCCCATAAATCTACTTAATCTCTTCTCACAAAGTCTACACCAATCATTTAATTCCTCAAAGACATTACCACATGTATAGTACATAGTGGAATAAACCTTTACCTTGACTATCTTCACAAAAGCAACGACCCCTCCCTAATTTGTCAAATCCCCACTTAACGGCGAACTGACCACCTCGAGCTAGCTTCATAACCAACCCTAAAATATCAACCACTAAATTACTTATATAGCATATTTATTTACTAAAATTAAACGCATTTCTCTTTAAACCCAACCATGCCTTAATCCCTAAAAGACCTCGGAAACACCATGAAAACCTCAAAGCCTCTACAAAATCAAACTTTTGGCTCGGGAAGTTTCTATAATCGGTCGTTTAATCTTGTGTTAGTATTTCCTAAAAAACAAAGAAAATTATTAGTACCACTTTTGTATTTTGTGGACATAAATCCAAGCAGGCGATTGATCACCTTTTTGTACGTGTCCTCGATTTCATACAACTTTGGAACTCAAACCCCTTTTCAAAAACTTACATTTTCGCTTCCTCATTATTCACTCTTAATCTTTTACTCAAAAACTCTCACGCCTTCCGCCCTATCGCGGACAAACGCATTTCTTCTATCAACACTTTGGAGCATTTGACTATCGTAACAAAATTATTTTTTCAAAACTCAATTTTGATATCGGCAACTAAAAGTCATAAGAGACACACACTACAAGACTCAGAACATTACCTTCTCTCCAACACACACCACATTCTTACACAACAAAAATTAAATCAATCACTTCACAATGCAATCTCATTGCATGCAAATGCCAAAACATATCCATTATCCCCCAATCGCTTATACTATTCATTACACTTCACGATATACCATACACCATACACATATCATTCGTAATGATAACTATAACAAATGTATTTTCTCTTATCCTTTTCAGATTTATACATATATTGCCTCAATAATGATCTACAATTGTATACCATTGAAACATTAGTTTTTACTATTCCTGTACCATCTACCTCGCTATGGACCTCGTGATTGTCATTAATGTTATTTCAATGGTGATGCTCCAGTTAAGAAACGAAAGTCGCTTTTTGCTTACTTTCTTATAAAGAATGCCGTATTATTTTGAAGCCAACAATAAACGCAACATTCTCGATTAACTACGGCTTTTCCACCGCTTAAAGGCGTATTTTGTTCCTCTTCAAGATGTTTTCACTGCATTCAAGTTGGGGGAATAGCCGGGTTTGTTTAGTATAGTTGTGTAGTATGATCTCACATGTACTTATGAATACTAATGCTTGTACTTTTTTTTGTTTATATATAAATGCAATGTAAATTATCAAAAAAAAAAATCGTGTAATTATTAGGACTTATAGGAGTATCATATCATTAGTATAGAGTGATAGTGAAATGCCCACCCCACTGGACCTAGGGCCATATTCCATTTTTTTATTGGAGAGTATGGAGTATGGACTATAGAGATTATATAGAATAGATTAATTCAATATTCCTCTATAATAGATAGTTATCCAGCCAAAGATTTGCGCTTAATTTCGCATGCTCTCGAACTATCAAGCATGCCCAATTCCGCTTCCACGTAAGATCAAACATTTCCTTATTGCCTCATAAGATCAACTATCACTTCAAATCGCTCTCGAGTCACTTTTTAACGCTAAATTGGGGCGCCGAAGGCATATATTCAAATAATTAAATATATGAGGCTCTTTTATAATAATTTAAAAATTATTAAATCAAATTAAAAATAATCCCCCCTACCCCACTCCATCTTCCCAAAATCAATCCTTAAACCAAATTCATTACTAGAACCTCTTCTTCTTATAACATTTTTTTAGCTCAAAGAAAGTCAAAATCAATCCAAAAGCTGAAAAAGTCAAAATCAATGTCCAAAATCTCAAGATCTACTATCCGTTCATCATCTAAACTTAAAAAGGTTTGATTTTTTACATGGGTTGTGGTTTTCTTGGATTTAGTTTGTTTTCTTGTGTGTTTTTGTATTTTCTTAATAAGATCTTTTGACCCAAAACAGATAAAAAAAATTTGGTCTGGTGTTCAATTTTGATTTTTTTGTTTTTTGTTGTTGTTTATAGATTTGTTGAATATATGAATACCAGTTTGTTTTGTTAATTAGTTGTTGTGTTTTCAGATTTTTTTATTTAAATCGATAATTAATATTCATTCATAAATTGTAGAATTACTACATATACAATTGAATTAGGGAGACATAAACATCAAATGAAATTGAAGTAATTCCCCAGAAATAACTAATCAGATTATAAATCTGATATATTACAAATCGAAATTCCTACCAAAAGAAAATACAATACATACTATTGTAATCTAACCCTATTAATTCAATTAAATGACATTGCCTCCAAGTCTTCAATGTTTTCAATATTGCAAGATCTTTAACCTGTAGTATTTCTTCAACCACTTCTTGTAAAAGATCTATCAGGAGCAATGGTATAAATTATATCCATATGGGTACAAGCTTCAATCACGAATAAATCAAGAACAAACACCAATTTTATTAAAGCGAAGCGAGAACAAAATATTACACAAAAATATATAAAGAAAATTACACAAAAATGTGTAATGAGAATTAAAAATAAAACAAGAAAAGGGTAAGAATAACCACCAAAATGATGGTTATCCTACCCTAGAAAATTATCTTCGGCGAATAGCATTTATGCTGTGTTTGCGGAGAAATAGACGGCAGAATGAATCGTAATTTCTTTTGTGTGTTTTCGTGATTGGAGCAGAGATATGAGGAGTTTTAATTTAATTTTAAATATTTTATCATTTTAAAATGTACCCCAAAATCTGAAATATATTTACTTTAACACTAAAAAGCTACTCCAAAAGGTACTTAAATCGATACGGGCTGGCGCAATCAAATGCTTAATACTTTAGGGGATAAATCAAATATTACAATAGCTTCGCGTCAGACGGAATTAAACCATTATTTTATTAAAGTGTAAGTAAAGATTATTATTATATCTCATATTAATTAGAAGTAAAAGCAATCATTATATATATAAACAAAGTACTTTTAAAAGCAAAATCAATTATAATCAAAGTAATTACTAGGGGAATAAATGAAAAAAATTAAATCAAAAGTATATTAAAATTCCAAACAATCAACTATTATAATTTATAATAAAATAATTTTCTCCTAAATAATCATTTAATATGACACGGAGGAAATAATATTTTTATAATTGGGCTCCGTCTCAATTATTAACCGACTAAAAATCTACCTTGAAGCTGTTTGTGAGTTGTATACTTGTATGGCACAGAAAAATTTAAAGCACCGTATGGATTAGACATTGAATGCGTCCTAAACATTCCAAAGTTTGAAATCACTTTTATACTCAAATCGGTTTTTTATCGAGTCGTAACTTTGATCATTAATTATCTTTAATTTATATTTTTTTCGTTTCAATTTAATTTGACATGAACGAAAAATATTTTATTAAAGCGATCAATAATATTACTTACATATTTTAAAAAGACTTTATGTGAAAAACACTTTAGCTTAATATAAAAACAAGTAATTTATCAAGGACAAAAAGTCAGAAAAGATCAATATAAATTTACATTGGAATCCTATATCATCAACAAATAAATACGAAAAGTGAAAAATTTAAGAATTGATCTATTAATTATTTAAAAATTATGTTAGTAATAATATAAGCAAATTATTTTTAAAAACGAAACTAACGACATTATATATTACTCAATAAAATAATAAATAATTAATAATCAAAACTTCATTTCAATATAAGAATACTTCAAAATTTTATTTTGGAATATTATTTAATCTAATCCAATAAATATAATATTATCGACTAAGCTGAGTCGAGTCAAATGTGTGATGTTACTAATATAAATACGACCAATACTAAGAAAATATCAACCCCCCAAACATTTCATTTTTCTCCAAAGGCTCCTCCTCTGCATATTCCTTTAATATTAAGGTAATAATTTCAATACTTAGACGCTTTATTCTTCTGTTTAATTCGATTTTTATTTAATCCAAATTGATTTTAATTTCACTTCTATGTTTTTTTATCTGTTTAAAATTATGCTAAAAAACTTAATTTTTCCATTTTTTGTAATAAATATATGTGGTTGACCAGATCAGCTAAGCAATTTTTTATGTTAATTTAACTGTAAATCTATTTGATTTTTTATAATTTTTGTTATATTGAACTTTGATATCAATATGTTTTGTTTTTGTTATTGAATTATATGCTATTTGATGTTGTTTTGTATGTTTTTTTTTAAAACTATTTTTTGGTGATTTTATGTGGGATGGTTTTAATAATATTGATTTCAAAAGCAAAAAAGTGAAAGTTCAATTTTTTTTTTTTGGTAATTAAATTGATTTGGATTATAACCCATGTGAGGAAACTAATTGATTATGGCCATAAAAGTTATAAAAAAATTATTTTTTGGGGTTAAAAGTTAATTAACCTTTTTTGTGGGGTGTGTTATGAATGATTAGCTTTTGATATTTTATTGAAGATTATGAATTAGCTGTTTTTCGGGTTGTTGATTGAGAATTTTCTAGTTTGGTGTGTTTGTAGAAGTTACAGAGCTCGTGGTATGCGTGTTTTTTTCTTAGTTTTCGTGTTAAAGTTTTGTTTTTTAGAGGTTGTATATTGTTGTCTAGAAGTTACGAGGGCTACTAGTTCAATTGGTGTATTGTGTATTCATGATAGGTAGATTCCTGAGAGTGCCTCATGGTTAGTATTGGCATTATAGATAATCTGTTCAAGTTGATGTTACTTTTAATTCTTGTTAGACAGAGTCGGAATAGGAGTCCCTCGAGACCACCTCAGACTTGGATTCACTTATTTCTGTGGATCGAGATGTCTCACACTCACAAATCACAACCTGGCCTGATTGTAGTAACATTTGTTAGCAATCAGAAGATAAATGAATTATCAATATACGTTTATTGAAAATAATATTGAAGTGGCGGGCACATGCTTTACTGATAATATTTAGCAGTCAGGTGTAATTTTGTTGCTTTAATGTTGAAATATTTACTCTACTTAAGAATATTCATTTGATCTGTATATATAATAATAACCCTGGTCGTGACTCGTGACATCTTATTAACCACTCTTTTGGAAACCGGTCCTGATATATATGATCTTTGAGTTGATGCTCGCAACTTTCAAGGTGTTTGCAGAAATGGAGGCTTCTAAAGAGACAGGCTGTCAAGCTCCTGAAGGCCCGATTCTGTGTGTCAACAACTGTGGCTTCTTTGGCAGTGCTACCACCATGAATATGTGTTCTAAATGCCACAAGGAAACAATATTGAAGCAGGAACAAGCCCAATTTGCAGCTTCATCTATTGAGAACATTGTTAATGGAAGTTCGAGTAGCAATCCAAAAGAGCCTGTTGTTTCTAAAGCAGTTGATGTCCAAGTGGCTCCAGTGGAGCTGAAGGTTGTTCCTGCAGAAGAAGTTTCTGAATCTTCCATTGCTCAGAGTTTGGAGACAAAGGCAAAAGCTGGACCGAGTAGGTGTGCTAGTTGCCACAAGCGTGTGGGCTTAACAGGTTTCCACTGCAGATGCGGTAATCTTTTCTGTGGAACTCATCGATACTCTGACAAGCATGATTGCCAATTTGATTATCAAGCTGCTGCTCGCAATGCAATTGCAAAAGCCAATCCTGTTGTTAAAGCGGAAAAGCTTGGCAGGATATAGAAATCATGGAACAAAGAGTTTCCAGATCAAATTATAAAGCTACCTGTGCATGCATCTCTAGTATTAAGTTGCCCACCTATCTTGTTAGGATGTTATGAGTCACGAAGGCTTTTGGGGAGGTGTTGGAGGTTGGGGTGAAGGGGGGTAGTAGTTGGTCCTGCAGTTTAATGAACTTTATAGTTGCCGATTGGGTAAAGTCACTTTGATTGTTCCAGTGTGTAAGTTCTTATTTATGCTGGCTTGATAGATACCTTTGTGGAATAAGTTTGTTCTCGTTCTTCAGTTCTTGTTAATTCAATTCCTTTTTCGTTTCCTCGTTACATTTTGGCTTGATGAATTATTTTGCTTCAAGAGGAGATTTGTAGGAAAGTTCACGTTTCCGAACCTACAAGATGAAGGTAACCAAATAACAAGCCTAAACCTGTTCCTTGGCGTGTCCGTACAAGATTTTGCAAGGTTACTGATTCTTGCTTGATATTTTCTCGGTTTGTTTTGTCCCTTTCGTCCTCTTACCTTAACGTTGTCGTCTTGTGATGTTTTTACTGTCACTGATGTTGAACTAGATTCTTCTGATGTCTTAACTGTCATAGTCCGGAGTTGCTTTGGAGTTTATTATTGATGCTGATATTTTAGGAAATATCATGCTGCCTAGTGCCTACCTTGTGCTCCTGCTCAAGATATTTCTTCTCACTTGCACTTTTCTATATTTAGATAGATAAATATAAGATAGATGGAATTCCATAACCTCTAGTCCCAAGGTTTGTCCCTAGTCGAAAATTATGCTCTATACTCTTATCGGAAATGATCTTCGTCTCATCTTTGTCTGTTTATCATGCATCTTGCTTTGATTGATTGTTCCTCATGTATTGTGGCTATCATATTAGTTCTTATGATGTAACTACCTAGTGCATGATATACATTTTTTAAAGTATGATCGATGAGACATGAACGAGACACAAAAAACGAGGTAGATGATTATTTTCGTTCCTTGGCTTTTTTCCACGTTCTGCTTTCAGAATTTTGATGTTGTTCTGGATGAAATTGTAGGAATGCATGTTTTCTCCATTGATCACTGAATTTCATATTTGAAAGTAGATTTTTTATGTTTTTAAAATTTTGTAAGTAACCAACTAGTATTGAAATACCATATTTTATCAATAATGGTATTCGCTAGTATATTGAAATATCATAATTTATTGACATGCACCAGCAGTAAGCAGGATGCTTACAATTGTAAGCATGCCAAGTCGGACTCTCTGCAATATCCACATTAGCAAATAGTTGAATACATAAATTTTTAAAAAAACTTATGATCGAGATTTAACCATCAATTTAAAGAACATGATGCAATAGGTCTTGTATTCAAATTACATTATATCAAAATCAGATTTGACCAAGAGTTTCAAACTTCATTCAAATTCAAACAATAAATTTCTAAAAATTAACATACAGCGACATTTTGATATAGACTAACAAATTGAAGCTATGAAAATGTGAGTTGTTATATTACCACAATCAATAATTGGCCGGGATTAAAAAGGAATGACTATTATTGACAAAATCGGCTATTTCACTAAAAAAAAATATTCCTATGTGTATATAAGATTGCCTCAAGTAAAATACATCGACTAAAAAGTCGATAATCTTGCATTTGTTGTAAAAACCTGACATCAAACTAGCCAAACTAACTCACAAAGACTAAACGATATATACGTTTTTATCTCTAAAGTTTTACAGAGCGACATAGAAGAATTATGTATTTATACTACAAAATTATCCCCTTAATACTATTCAAATACTCCTATTACTATTCATTTTACATTCGACATTTTAACATTCGCGCTTCACATTTACAACACACTTCTCAAATATCAAAATAATACTGACATACGGGAACACATATCACAGCAAAAACCCATGAGCAAAACCCAGCCGACAAAACCTCAAGGCGAGCAGACAAGATGCCCCCCCAACGAAACATGTAGTTTTTCAAATATCTCGAAAGCGACGCATTTCAATACTAACGCGCTGAAACCGGGGATTTAAGAGCCTTTTTGTGAAGAGTCTGCTTACATTATCACACGAACTGATAATTCTGGATATCTACCTCCTCATGCTTTCTTTCAAGCTTCGAGTGAACGAAGTTAACTTGCGACGTTGCTTTGGCCCTATCACTCTTTGATATATCCTTCTTTCATCTGAAAGAATACATGCAAAGATTGCCTCTCTTACATAATTGCTGGATTCTTATCAAATTCAGAACCTGGATGCTTCCTTTGAGCATGCTATGGCCACCGATTCAACTATCTACACTCTTGCTTGCTTTAGGAAGAGCTTACACATTTCAAAGATGATTTGAAGAAGTTGTTAAGGGGTGGTCTGCTGGGGATCTCCAAGATATCAGAAGGTCAATATATGTAAATATACCTGGGCCCGCGATTTAAAGATCGGATCCGACAAATAACTTGCATCTCGCATAACCAAGCAAAATTGGTTTTGTATTGCTAGGATAAAACAAAACCAAGATCGACGCATCAAGATAGCATCGGGGAATACATGCTTTATCCCTTTCCAACGCCTCGTAGGACAAGAACTAAATCTTGCTAAGAATTCACCGGCAAAGCTATAATGCGCTCAGACACCAAGAAGATACATTGGCGGCCCAATTGCACCGGCGCATTGCACTTCAAGATCAAGATCTTCTTCATTTTCTTCCCAGACCTGGCCATCCTTTTCAATATTAAGCCTGCTCTCGCCCATCATCTGAAAGATTCTAAAGGGTTTGCCTTATCCACGTTAAACCTTTTTAATACCCTCTTTCCTCGCGTAATTTGACGTAAAAATTAAAAATACCATTTTTAGTGTACTCAATCGTAAAACCAAGCCGCAGTAATCCTCGTCTTCCCCTGCATCTTTCATTTCAAATTTTCTTTAAGTAATTCATCGCTTTTGATTTCTTTATTGGGCCCAATAATATTTAGATTATCAACATGTATTAATGATTACAAAACCGTATATTGTTTTATTTATAAAACACAAAGCGACAAATAGATTATCGATGTACCCTCTTTAAGCAAATTCACTTAGCCTATTATACCATTCGTCCGATTGTTTTAACCCATGTTGATTCGCAACCTAATCGCATACATTTCCTAGCTAGACAAGCTAATCATTTTAAATCCTTCCGAATTTTCATGTATATATCACTAATGTTGATCCATATAAATAAAGTCAGAATAACATCCATAAGATTTATTATCAGATTATTAGATACCCACAAACCTATTAAATAATCTAAAAGTAATGCATGCCCATAATGCGAGAGAGAATAAGTTACCTCATAATCACTTTCTGCCCGATAAAACTCAGGTAACAAGACGAGCCTTGTATCTTACAATCTCGCTTTTTTCATTTCGCTTTCTCACAAATACCCACTTATAACCAAATGTGCTCTATACCTTCTGAATACCAATAGCCCAAATACTTTCGATTTTTAAGAGATTTCAATCTAGTATCTATCAGATCTTTCCATTTTGGCCAATCAAGTCGACTCGACATTCAACCACGTATCCGGGGTTCGTGATCATCATTTCATTCATACTCATATGTGGAGAATGCAAATATTTCATCAATATGCTTATTTTTCCTGCCCAAAGATTTCCTCAGATAACATAATTGATAGAAATTCTAGGATCATTCTTATTTTCGCCATTATTACTAATCTCTATTTTCATCATTCAGGCTTCTTCAAGAGCACTTTTTTCTATCCCGGCTTATCATTATCGCTTAGTGTCTTATCAAGATCACTTCTATCTCAGATCAATCTTTTTTCTTCGACCTTTTCTTTTCGCGAGGATTTTTATCCTTAGAACTCATGTGCCGCCACGCTTCAAAGGCTGATGTACTTCATACATCATTTTGCTTCGAATTTCAATACGAGAAGGAGTATTATTAGTTGGTACACGGATCTTGTCACTCTTTTCATATCAAGAATGCATCCGCAATTGATTTAAGCGTTTCAGAAGCACAATTTTACATTTCTTCCTCCTATGATTACAGTACGGTCCATACAAAGAAAAGACAGACATACCACACATGCCCTTTTCTCGATCAAGTTTTTCTCCTCCTGGGAGAGGAAAACTGCCTCACGAAATGACACCGCAAACCTTGCCTCAAAACATCACCAAGCAAAGCCGCTCAAGATATCTAATAATGAAAATGACTCATACCCTACATATACGCCCAACCTCCTTCGGCGCCCCATCTGTTTCTTAAAGGAGCTATTGTACATAACCGATCCTTCAATCAAGTCCGCAGACTCCGAAATCAGATAATTATCGCTTTCGTAGGATTTACGCCAAGAAATACGCCTTCTCGGCGATCGCGCGTCGCTCCAATCGCCCTGACGCAACGCTCAACAAGTGCTTCACGCGTTCTCTCTTTCAAACACGTAACGATATAAGACTTAAGAGAGAGTAAATCAACACAACATATAATCAACATTATTATTTCATGTATATAAAGAAACATTACATACCAAGTCACAACATAATACGTAATAATACAAGATTATTCATCACACATTATTCAAACATAAAGCAGTTCACTCAATTAGTCTAAGTTCATTTCATTTGTTCATTACCGAAGTCCGCGTCTTCAAGATATACAGAGTCATCCTCAAAGTTCATGCTCATTAAAATCAATTTCCTTTTCTTTCCATTTCCTTTTTTCTTCTATTGTGACGCTTTTATATCTTTTACAAAGATGTTCCAAGGCTCTACAATTTCTGCACCAACGACCTTCTTTCCGCATCTCAGAACACAAATTGTCATTATTTTTTAATGAACTTTCTTGGATTTTCTTACTTTTCTTGTCGATTTGGTACTTCGTAGTCTACTATAATTCACGAAACCACGCCCACGACCGACCAATGAAATTACCACGGGGCTCAATTACCGACCTCTCGAATCGATCATCATAACCACCTACCTAATTTTTAAAAGTCGCCAGATTTACTTCCTGAACGCCATCGTCTCAGCTTTGTTGCAATCGAAGGTTTTTCAAAGAAGACTTCATTATTCTTTTCTCGCCACTCAAGTAATTTAATTCAATTCTCGAATATTTTTATATTCCTCATTCTATATTGTTCTGCAACAATATTCAAGTGATGCATTTAAACGTTGAAAAATGTTTTTCTAATTTTTCCCTTCTCGTTACAATTTTACTAATATCTTTAATCACATACAATTTAAATAAGTGAGTTGTAATCAATAACACTTTTTGAAGTCTTCGAACCTAGCTTGTTCCATTCATCGTATCGGCCGCAGCAAAGAAAGAACTTCCCTAGTATCCAAATCTTCTTGAGTTCTTCCCATAACTTCAGTGATCCTACATCGTGATATTCTAATTAGAAAGATCAATGCAAGATGATCCATCATTAGTCTTATGGCTTTAGATTTTTCATGTAAAGTTCTTCTTTCCGCTTTTTCTTTCTTTTCCAATCATTTCATGTTCAAGATTATCTATTCCAAGTAGGAATTTTTTCAAAGTTCCCCTTACATCCGAGATATCTTATAACCTTTGTTCGCCTCAAGACATTTAGCTTGTCTCCTTTCTGAGGTTTAGAGGAGCCAAGTTGGTTTCTATAGTTGACATTGTATCTAAATCACAAACAAACGCAATCAATACGAAAACCCATATTTTATTCAATATTACATTCTCGCGATTCAATACATGATTGAATCTTATTCAATTACAACAATTACGCTCACTTTCATGAAATCTCTATCTAAACAAAATAAACAATCCAAGTTGGCATTAGAAATGTAAATACTAATTAACAAAAATGTCATATCCCCTCACTCATTCTTCAACTTAATAAACCCATTAAGAGTGCCATTATAGCGACAAACACTAGAAAATATTTTGCCATCGTGGAATCAGTTTATAAAAATACTTCGGCAGTTATTTAAACGCGAAGTGGAAACGGCATTTATGTGGTGAAATTTTGAGAGAAGTCATTCAGCATACTGCTTTATTACCACATTTAATCGCTTGAGGATGAAAAATATTAATTTTAACGTTTGTCATCAAGTAGAAAACGGGCGAAAAAATATTTTTAAGCCGTTGTTAAAATACGATTTAGTGAACGACATAACGTATTTATCATAATGATAACGAACACATATGATAATGTAATACATATGATTATAAACAACAATTCATGCCAATAACAAATAAAATAAGCCAATACAGATAATAAATGTCAAAGTGGTTTTATACCTCCACTAAGCATTATAAGTAACAAACACGATACTAGAGATTTAACTCCAATTGTAATAACCACATGCATTACAGAAAGACTCGACGACGCCGGCTTTCCATAACAATAGCCACGCTATTATGTATCACTAGACTCGAGATGCCGCTTTCTATAACAAGAGCAAATAACGACAATAATAAATAATAAACGCCCGACTATGTATCACTGACATATACCAGCCATTCATAATAGCCTAATTATGTACTCGACATACGCTATCTATAATGTGTAAACATAAAATACTAAACGCCCGATTATGTATCACTACATACCGCTATCTATAATAGGCCCTACATGTATCACTCGGACATATACTATCTATAACAAGTGTAAACATAAAAGAAACAATATCCGCCTCTAATTATAATAATTGACATATCGCTGCCATCTATAATAGTGTGAAAACATATAACAAAATAAATATCAAAAGTGATAAGATATATAATATACCTAATAGTGTGCTAGCTACTATAAAAGACGACAAGCATGATAACGTTATTAGAAAACCGATATCAAACTACTAAACTAACTCACAAAAGAGACTCAAACGATATATACGTTTTATCTGAAGTTTTGTGTTTTTGTATAAATTAAGATTTATACTACAAAATTACCCCTTAATACTATTCAAACATCTTATTACTATTCATTTTACATTCGACATTTCAACATTCATACCACATTTTACATTAAACAAGATTCAACTTATGATAGTCATTACATCAATTAAAAACCTATAATAGTCATTACATGAATTAATACTGGATCTAACAGACTTAAGACTAAAGTACTAACCAGATACCACAATGCATTGAAATTAAAAATATATAATCCTACCAACAAAAGTTAAGTCCAGCCAATCAAAGAAAGACACAATCTAAAATCTGGTCGAAAGGCGGTCCGCTCTATATTGATATATTGAATTTTTCTTTCAATTGTAAGAGCAATACGATTTGTGCATCAAGGTCGAGCTCCTTCCCAGTCATAGCAATCATTAACTTTTATTGCTCAAATGGAGCCAACTTACCTGATAAAGATATTAAATAGTTTATATTATCAAATAAACGCTAAGAAAATATATCTATCAATGAAGTATAGCAATCTCTTTTGGGTCACAACTCAACCTGAACTCCAGGATATAAAAACTACTACTCTAAAAACAATTTTGAGTGTATAATTAAACTTGCAAAATTTCTACAATAATTCTAATTTTACATCTTCTGAAAAAATAGTTTGAAAAAGGTTGTTTGATTTCCATTATTTATAGAGAAATGAGTTTTAAGGATTAGTTGACAGGTGTAGATTGTTCAGAATTTAGCGCTATAACGAGTCACAGATTAAATGGGGCATCGTGCTACCCAAAATTGTGTTTTCTATTTCATCCCAGAATTATCCCAGATTTCGAGTAATCTAGCTAAAAATTACTGAAATGCCGATTCACTTTCGAAATGTGACGAACCGGTTTTTGAGCGGCAGAACGAGCGCGCATCGGGGTCGCCTGGTCCAGCAAATTTGAGCATTTTTTGTATTTTAAGGAAGTAATATTTAATTTTATACAATATATAATATTTTAATAAATTTGCTTTGTCTTTTTGCATTTGAGTCCAAAAAATAAGTATTATTTTTATTTTACATAATATATAATTCGAAAGTAATATCCGGCGTATACCGGTTACTTGATAAGCCATCGAGTAAAAAAATTACTCTGTGCACGCATAAGATTCCCACCGGCTCGAGGCTGCAACGAACTAGGATCGATTACTCTTTCCATCGTTACTATCTATGACGATCAATTAGGTCTTTTAATTATAGCTGTGATTAGAAATATTTGATGACATATGTGACTGTGGTTTAAAATTTCTAAATGTTTCTTACAAACATTCAAAGTTTCATTTTTTAATTTATAAAACGAAACATCGATGTAATTTCAAATTACTTTATTTTCAATTAAAGCATGTGAGTTTCCACTAATTTTTCCAAAATCACATATTTAAATAAAATACAAACCATATATAATGATTTAATATAATTATATATTTACGCTCTTGTCTAATTCTATACATTTCATTATTTCTTTTCTTAGATAATATTGTACCTTATTCGAGATAATTATTGAAGATATCGTATTTCTCAGATTGATTAAATTAGAATTTGATATTTCACGATGATATTTTACTGTGATGTAAATCTCAAGATGTACTTTAAAAATTTCCCAATTTACACACACTTGCGTACCATACTTTATAATGCATTTGCATCATTACAATTGTCTATTAATCTTTTTTTAGATTTATCTTTTAGATATTTTTTAAATAATACTAGTTATGTAAATATTTTATTTAAAAATTCAAAAAGATTATTTCAATCATTTTAAACTACGTAAGTAACATTGATTTCTAAATATTTTCTTTTATATTTAATTTAGTTAATGAAGTTGAATGTTTATTAGTTATAATATTTATGCTTATATAAATATATTTTAAGATATATAACTTATCCCAGCTTTCAGCATCATTTAGTTTGTGAAAACTTTTTACTTTTATGTTTTCTTAAAAATTTTCTAGAAATCAGTTTTTGATTTCTTTTTTATGATTCTTGAAATTGTGTTTAGTTAAAAAAGTGCAAAAAATATTTTCAAAGCTTAAAACTTCATAATAAGTCAATTGTATGTAGACCTTCTACAAATATAATAGATTATATTAGAGTGTCGTTTTAATATGGCATACATTTATCATTATTTCATTTTAGACATCTCAACTGAAAAGGATGTTTTCCTTTGTGAATTTTGGACTTTTTATCTAGTAGTTATAATGCACTAGCAAAATATATGAGTAGCAACTATATAGACTTTTTTTTTCTAGCTTTGTAATGTAGTAGACTAGTAGTAGCAAGAATTGAGGCCTCTACTATTTAGTTTCCCCTGAGGTTCGAATAGTGTACTTCATAAGTGTACAATGCACATCAAGAGAGAAACACGGAGTGAAAATTGAAGAATTATAATTTGAGTTTCCACTCTTCCCAAAAATTTAATAAAACTTTTTGAAGAATTTGTAACAGTTCATTAATTAAACCAACTTTCAGATTTATAAGAAAAATGAAACATATATTGAAATTCTCACTAACTAAACACAACCTAAGATTTTACATCGTTTTTCAAATGTTTCTATAATATTTCTGAAATATATTTTTTTTTTCGAAACTCTGTCCGAAAAGAAACTTTGAATCCATATATGTACTTTTGTGCATATATCTCAATTTAGGATATTTTTTCATCTATTTATGCAATAAAAAAAAGTTTTAAGATCTAAACCATCAATCATCATCATAAATAACATTATTCTTGTAAGTTGAGACTCAAAATATTCATTTTTCCAATGTGTGGCCTATATGCATTGAATAATAACATTATTCTTGTTTACTATTGACATGCTATTTTAATTCAAATCTAAGTTATTCTTGTTTGTTTAGACTTAAAATATTTCAAGTTTAACCTAAAAGAATTTAATTGATCTTAACAAATCCTCAAGTCTCATTTAACTCTCATAATATTCGTTTGAATTAAAATTTATATTCTATAGGTAAAGCATACTAAAATTATATTCATTGGATACATTTTAAACGAATGGTATATACATAAAATAAAAATATTTTAATTATAAGAATATCTTCTCCATCCCTAAAGTGTCACATTTTGATTCTTTGATTCTTTATCAGCTTAAACCTTTGTCTCAGATATTTCTTTTATTTGTGTTTTGTAATATTTTATGGAAAATATCAATAAAAAATATATTTCGCATTCTACCATCGATATATTTTTCATCAAATATTATATAACACAAACAAAATATTTACACAAAAATTCAACTATTAAAAAATTCAAACAAATAAAATATGGCAATCTTTGTGGACTGAAGTGGAGTAAATATTGACAATTACAAATTGAAATTGAGATCACGGTCATATTATTAAAATCTTGAGGGAAGGAATGGATTTATTTACAGTGTGAGCGGTTATTTTATTTTCGCAATCGATTGTTGTGAGCATGCGATCTGGGCTTTCCTCCCAAAGCTATAAGAGTGAAAAAAAGTTAAAATTGACAAATGATGCTTTTTCACTTCCAAAATAACTCTGAGCCCCTAAAAAATTTGCACACTCCTCACCAGATCGCTTCTTATATTATTTATCTCTGCTTTTTCATTATCAGTAATCTCAAATACTTGATTTTTATTAAAGTGAATAATAAGTGAAGTTCAAGTAAAAGACATACATAAAAAAGTTTCACTCTCTAAAAATAAGAAAGCTGATGACATGAGCGTATTTGTAGAAAATTATAGTGAAAAGTTCGACAAGACATGCTCTTAGTAATTAAAATTTGTTCGGCACATGTCGAAATACGATATTAGATCTCGGCAAATATGTCCGTTGAAAATTTGATCAGACAACCGATTTACTTACATTTAATTATATTCAATAATATAAGTTCTATATACGCGCTCGATTGTTAGACAATCGACATATTATTTATTAACTCGCATCGACATTGGGGAGATTATAAATGACTTACTAAGGCCTCGCTTCATAATCTATATATATTAATATAATATTCGGTTAACATAAATTAATATATTACTTTAATAATCGGAGCCAAGAGATCACACACACGACAAATACGCATCAAACTATAATACGACATTATAACTTCCCTGGTTAAAGACCATGTATGAACATCGGGGCAAAATTCCAATTGTCAAATCAGGCCCACGTTCTGACTTAAATATAAAGAAGAGGAAGCTTTTTAATTTTCTTTTTATGTAATCATTATCAATATTCTACTAAAGCCTTTTACGTGTCTTCATTTTGGTGATGTTAAACGGTAAAATTTAACCTCCCACTTTTATTCTAATGACTATGATCACTTAGGTTTATGCCAAGAAGCTGGCTTAACTCTCCATCAAATCCTAAAAAGTCAGATTATCTGATTTCATAAATGTTTCACTTTTTCGGTACAAAATCGCTTCATTCATTATTCAAGGCTATTAAAAGATGAAAGAAAACCTCTCTCCCCACCCATTCTCTCGTTTCCTCGACTGTAAACCTGCAAGCAAAAACCTGAGCTTTTTCTTCCTCCTAAATTCCTTGCTCACTTTAATACCTATCCACTACTTAACGAATCGGTGCCGTCAGACACCCTGCAGCTCCTGACCGACTCAACCGGACCATGGCCTCAGTTCTCGAATGTCCCAATCGATACCGGCTCGATTGCCACGCCTAATTCGACCTAATGCTCAGCCCGTTAACACACACTAAGTAGTGGGTCATGTTGGGTTGCGATTTCAATCATATTTGATATATAGGCGATAAGGAGGGCGTACGTCCACCAAGGCAAGCCTCCTATATTGATTTGTTGGACCTATTCGACAGGATTCAAGTTCGATAAGGGGGTCCGAGTCCGACCCACGAAGCCGGATTGGACCCACATTTAAGATTCATTGATTAAAGACATCCGCATTTATTAATAAATACTAAATTTTGTACATGTATTATCCCATATTCTTTACATCTGTCTTGTAGAATTACATAATCCAAGAATAAAGCCAATTCCCACCCCATGATGAAATGAGAAACTTCAACAAATGAAATCGATAGACGATTGAGAGAAAATAGTGGTAAAATCTGTATATATTGATTATTATGGTTTAATTTACACTTGTTGACAAATGAAAATGGTCACTAGCATAAGCAAGAGACCTCATGACATCAACTTGAACACGAACAGAATCAATATAGTCCAATGCTTCCCTAATCAAACTCATTTTTCAAATATTTACCTCCAGCTACAAGATTCTTGAGCACTTGAGTCCCCTTCTTCACCAACCTCTTTGCAACAACACAACTGGCCAAACCATGATACTGCGTCCAATCCATTTTAATTGAATTTCTCACATATCAAGACAAATCTTTAATCTTCAATTACTTTTTAATTATATTATTAAAAAAATTAATATTGTAAAATTATTTTAAAAGACGAATCCAATTATATAATTTATATTTTTAAATAATAAATAATTGATGACAAAGTTTTAATTTCAAAAAGGCCAAACGCTAATTAAATTTGGACGGAGTGAAAGAAATTTTCTTCATCCTTTTAGTAGACATGCAACTCTTCTTTACTATTTTCTTGCTTCTTATCTTCTTGCTATTCCCTCCGATTTTTTCTATTTGTCATCCTAAATTTTTGCACAACTAATAAAGAAAAGTAAAAGTAGTCAAACAAGATTAAAAATATAAAACGTTAATTAATCAAACTATATCATTGGTTGGTTGACAAGCCTAATAAAAATAAATAAAAAAATACATCAAAATATAAGACAATTTATTATGCTGAATGATAACTATTTTGAAACAAAAGAAATTACAAGAATGAGCACTATTTCTAAACGAAAGAAATTATGCTAGAATGACCACAAAAAATCGGAAGGAGACATTTTCGATTCTGAATACTGTTCTGGAAGCTTTCTCAACAATTTTAGAGTTTGAGCCTAACATGTGCTCAAGAATGGTCTTGTTGGAGTCATCTTGTGAAGCATTAGCTAATAAAGCTTGGCTCCAAAAGGTGCTAGATTTTCTTGTGAAAGCCATTGCTATATCGGATGTAATCTTGATAACTTTCGTCCTCTCCAAAATGCTCATTTCTTTGTTTGAAGAATTATATCTTTGGAGGCCTTTTCATCCATTTCTCCATGAAAAATCTTTTACCCAAATTAGATTTTTGCATACTGAAACTGAAAACATTGCATACGAAACAAAAGTAAATGGCCTATTTATTAGAGTTAAAATAAGTAGCTCGGATTTAGAAATATTCTTGATACCTTCTTGATATCTTGATACCTTTTTAATACTCTGTCGAAAACTCGACTCAATAATATCCATCAGAAATGATATCTCGAATCTGATTCTAATGCTAAAAAATTACACGCATAATTGAAACAACTACGAATTATTTGACTCGATAAAGTCATTCAACTAACCACAAGCACTGCTCTAAACTAACTCATAACATTACCACAACATAATATTATTGAATAAGCATACAATTCAATTAACCAGCACAATATATAATCCAACTTAGCACCTCAAGATAGATGATTTTGGCATTGAATTTGGATTTTGTTTATTGAATTCCAGGTCTATTATAGGTTGAGTTTGTCCAAATTCGTCCCAAGATGATCCATATTCACCCCGATATTAATATATGATACTTCATATACCTAAATAAACACACCTTTAATTGATTTATTCCAATGTTTTGGTTAGGGCGGGATTGTGAAAATTTCATTTATGAAATCTTAATTTATTTGTTTTGTCATTGACAACTCAGCATACCATTATTTTTCCAAATTTGTGCGAGATTACATCTGGCAAGGCATATTAATTAATTACTTTGATAACTTGCCCAAAATGGCTGAAATGTTCCAATATATATATATGTACTATTCTACATTGTCTCTTTTTACTCATTCAATCAAATCTTGGACATAAAATATTATAGCAGGTACGATTCATCATTTTCTAGTTCAATATTTATATTCTATGTATTTCATAAGCTATGGACAAATACATATGTATTTGACCGTTTCTTTAATTTTTAGTTTATTGTGTAACCTTTTAGTTATATGAATTTCTGACTATTTATCGAAGTTATTGATATTGTCTTAGTATCCTAAATCACTAAACTAGAGTTTATTGTATGCATTTTATGATGTTAGAATACAAATGAATGTTAATTTTGGAATTTGGTTGTACTGGATCAAAGTGAATAGAATTGAACTAAATTAGAATTTATGCTTCCTGTTCGATTTATTTATTTACCGTTAGATTGATTTAAGATGCTCTCAAGTTTTATTCCCTACAATTATATGAAATTGTAACATGGTAAAAAAAAGTTTATATATTAAAATGTCACATTTTAGTTCTATAAATGTGATTGTTACATCAATTGTTTGATTCTAAACTATTAAGTTCGTCTTTTTTTCATTTTTATTTTGCAGGATATATAATTAAGGATGTCTTTGGACAAGGGTTTGAAATATCCCAACGTTAACCGTCCTATATTTCCCACCAGGGTCAATGTAGAGAATGATCTATTTGTTCAAAACCCTTATTGCAACTTGAGCTTTTATGAAGATGAAAAATATGTCCCCAATATTAATTTGGGTGCCCTAACCAAAACCCAAGAAGGTCTTTTCAGTCATTTTCAGCAAACAAGAACTCAAAAAACAAGTATCATAACACCCCATGCTAAACCTTCTTCCAATTCTACTAACTACCAATTGAAGGCAGGAGGTTACAAACAATTGAATCCCAATATTGTTTCTCAATCAATCCCTAATGAAACTTCAGGATATTCAATTCCTAGAAACAACCAACAAGTTTTTTCAAATAATTTCCAGAAAACAAAGGCAAAACCTTATGGGGGGAGGAGTTCAAGGTATTCTTAAAGTAATTATTTATTATACCGAATGGCATATTAATTTCTTTTTGTGCATAGTACATCTTTAAATAATGGTGATTGTTCTTGGATTCTATTGAGATAAACCTACATATAGAGATCATCATTAGTTCATTACTACCATTATGAACAAAATGTGTCACTATCTAACTCCTCGACCTAGTTTATATGCTCAAATAATATGAACTAGATTTATTAAATTGAAACTTTCATTGTTGCTGATTTCATAGACATTTTAGACATCCAAATATTTGCTCACAAAATCTTTCTGTATGTACGTTGAGCATTCAATTGTTTAGTATTCAATATCATTACATTGATTGAGCTTCAATAACTAAGATTTTGATATAATTTCAATCTTAGGAAATCCAATGGCATGCCCATGAAACCCCCTCTTCATCCAAAAACTTCATCAAGGTACTCATCATCACAATATTCTCCCTTTGATAATAAATAATTCTATTGTACTTTGATTGCATTTAACTTATCATGTATATGTTCAGGCGCACACCAAACATCTTGCAATCTGATAGCTTGAGAAGACAAGCAATTATCAACTCATTCAAAGCTAATTTTAGAACTTATCACAATTATCCATATACCATTTCAAATGAAGAAAACAACATATGGTACGTCGTCGTCACTTATTATTTCTCCTCAACTTAGACTCCACTCGGGAACTTGATGATGCATCATACTGCTTTTTTAACCTTATAAATGAATGAATGAGGCATTTTAATAATCATGAAATTGCATTTGTAGCATGGATCTTGTATACCGATTGGTGCCACGATTGTTTGACGACACAACAATGGAAGTTTACACATACATATTCACAATTTATACTAAAAGTTATTATTATTTTCTAATTATCAAACATCCACTCTACTTGAACATAGAGGTTGGTTAGTTATGAATCAAATATCGCGATACATGTTTTATGTTAGGTGATCCCACGTCTCATAAAATAGCTTGGTGGGGGTCGAACATGAAACTAAGTCCTTTTCCCTTACCTTTTTTCTCTCCCAGGGACGACAAGAGGACTCGCGACAATTGAGCTAGCATTGTTCTCTCATGATCGAGAGGCACTGATAGTGATTTTGTGTCTGTTGAAGAGATGGATGGTTAAGATATGAGCTATGGAGGAAAAACATTGTTATTTCCATCTTTACCTTTTATTAGTAACTTTCAGAAGGAACAAACTATGTGTGCTTGCTTGGATATACTTTTAAGCTAAACTTTTTTCAGATTTCATGCTCACAATTGGTATGAATATGATTCATGAACTATAATAAGTTTAATGTTAGAATTAATTAGACTATACATACCAAGCACGCTGATTTGCTTCACACTTTAGTAATGATCATTACATAATGAGAACAACTAGTTAATTCACACCTAATTCCAAAATATTACTTGGAGGTTCAAATTAGCAATGATGATTAGCATACCAAGTCGTTTACAATAGGAACACTTCACAAAACGCAGCTGTTAGCTAATTTGTATCATGTTGTCAATGAGAAGGTACCACAAAAAGGTATTTGGTATATGTCAGGACTCGAGAGTTCTTTGATGAGCACTGCTGTCAAAATATTCATCTACTTTCATCTAAATCTTGTTTTTGCATATGCTTCCACAAAACACTCATCTGCATGCACTTGATGATCACCGAAACCTCTAAAGGAATCACCTTTCGATGATGGAGGATTGCGAGAAGTGATGGGAGATTGTGCTGGAGAAGACAATTCCATGTCCATGCAAGTGTCATCATTGAAAACAGCATTTTCGGCTGGAAGGCTTCCTATAACTTGATCGAGGACCTGCTTGCCAGGGAGGTGACTATGATCTAAATTCCAAGAACATCCAATGTTCTGCTTAGTACTTGGCGCCTTCAGATTTACACTTTGATTACCATCAGATACTTCTGAAACGTCATCTAACAATTTGTTTATATCGGAACAGCCACTGAATATACCCGAGAAATCACCATAACAATCATGCTTTTCTTCCATCAAGTAATTTGAGACAGGAGGAGAGGTGTAATTGTTTCCTTCTATGTGGTCATTCTTCTGTGCTATTGCACGGTGCCTGGCAGTCCAGTCTGAACGGCTCCAGAGGTACAGTGGAGGGGCACTAAAGTTCCACTGGTTCATTTGTTGATCATGCACGTCTAATGATCCAGGGATGTAAAAGGACTGGAAATATATTGAAGAGTAAACATACCTTTAGGTTTGATTGCACTGAAGAGCAATCTCACATAAATATAATGTAAGGTAAGTCTGCTAGTCGCAAAGTGATGCAACTTCTTTTTTGCCTTACTGAAACAAGACTATTTTTTTATACAGTTATTCCTTACCTTTCCATCTAATAGGTGGTCATCTTTCCATATTAGATCATACCGATATGGATAACTTTTCTCATCAAGCCTGCCATAGCAGCGCAAAACATGAGATGATCTGTAAGTCAGTAAACTGGAATTACTATTACCTTGCAGTTTCTTTAGGTACAATGAGGATTAGAAGCTTGGGCTTAAAAGTAAGAGCCTTGTCAATGAACTGGTTGGCTAGTGAAGCTTCAACTCCGAAGGGAGGATTCAACCCCATAATCGGAAATTCATAATAAAGTCGTCAGCCTAGGTGAAGTACCGATTATTTACCAGATTAGAACCTTCGGGCAGTTCCTCTACTTGAACAGTCATCCAATCCTTCCTCTCAAAATTAAAATCTTTCTGCAAAAGAATGTAAATGCTCAAAAGTGAAGGCAGTGGTAGAATAGACAAACTCTTACAAATATGATGCAGTGTAAAGACATTAAAGAAAGAGCATCTGTAGTATGGAACAAGTTTCATATTCTACCATCTATGAGTTTATGAGCCTATTGGAGTGGGGCTTTTAGGGGGGTAGAGGAGAATAATATTACAAAATTATAGTTTCAGTTGTAGAGGCAGACAGCTATCGATGTCGATAACATGAAACCCAATGTAATATGCAAAAGTAGGACAGTAGGAGCAACCATGCACCTTTGGTTGGATAAGATCAAAGTTTCTAAACGAGCAGTTCTTTCCCAATTTCTCAAGCTCTTCCTTCATCAAGCAGCTGAAGTCATTTGAACCGCAGCAGAAGTCAACTACCTGTCAAGCGAAATCGTCTGTTGCATAAGGGAAGCGTGTAGACCAATTTGGAGCAAATATCAGTATCATGGACGCAATACTCTAGAGATGTAAAAAGTAAAACACCCAAATTTGATTTTCAGGTTTGAATACAATTTACATGGCTGAATAGAATTTATTAGGACTAGTTGAAACAATATGAATTACTTGCATTCAAGTTTCCTTTCTAGTGTACTACTAAAGCCAACATAGACCTAACAAGGCATGAATTTTTGGTTTACCGTTCCTTTTAATCAATAGATAATTTCAATGCAAAAGTTAACAGTAAAATAACCAAAACTAAGAAAATTATATATATATATAAAACATTAGATAGCCTAATTCAGGATATTCAAACTTCAACCGTATCTTTGAATTTGTTGTCTCTCGGGAGAAAACCCATTAACACTTTATTTGATCAATCTAAAAAGTCATCTAATTTGTCTGTGGTTCAGGAGAATCGGTTGTCCTTACAGTATCACCATCTTGCACATACCAGCACAGCCTGTCAACAATCTGGACAGTCCAATTTGCTCAAACTTTAGTGGTTATGAAATAATAAGAGTACCGTAATATGAATCAATAACAGTTTTAGAAGTCAGTTCAATAAGCTTAAACTTTATTGCTTACAAAATTATAAGAGTAATGTAATCAGGATCAGAACATTAATCGAAGTCTTCCCAGAAGATTACGTCTATTCATTTACATTACCGGAGTAATTACAATTTGACATCTATATAAAGTCATTTGAAAGTAGAATTTTTTGCACCAGGAAATAGTCGAATTTTTAGCAATACTAAGTCAAGAAGTTGTAAACAAGATGTCATATATACATTAGGTCCAGAACATAGAGCATCAAATGATATTGAAGAATGTAAGAATTCCATGCAACAGATCAGAAGGTGAAAATAAGATGATCTTTAAAGTGATTGTATAACAATAATAATCAGTTCATTGCTATGTAAGAAGTGGAAGCAATATTAGCAGTTTTCCTTGGCAACTTTAATGGAAAGATCTTTTGGAGATTCACAATTTACATGCATGAAGTATCCAATTGACTGAGTGACTAGCACTATAGAAGTAACAAGAAGATGAACTAGATCTGCATTAATTCAAATGTGCATTATAGACGTTATATCCCATTTTCTTCTATATTTGAAAGAGAGATGTCCATAGTTACCTTTCTCAATTTGTCCAATTTGGTGAAGTGGCGTCCAAAGGATGAATAGCGCATACCATGGAGGAATGGGTTAAGATATACTCCAAGCTTTCTCTATGTAATTTAAGGAAAAATCTTAAAGAGTTATTCTTCTCATCAAGAAACTGATGGGTAAGTTTTATCTTCAGAAAAATGTGCATATGTGAAGCTGCTTTAAGCTAATGATAAATGTGGCCATTCTCGTAGTGAAATTATGACCAGGCTCAAGCACAACTAATTCTTACATTACCCCGTCTAATTTCTACTTCTACGAACTTCAGGTAAACTTAGAAGAGAAAGAACAGCAATATCCTGACTTTCAATTACAGCAGAAGCTTTCAAGAAAATAAGTATTAACATTAACAATAAATCTATAACTTACTAAAAATAAAACAATGTAACTACTGACTAGGTTAAGCCGCAAAGCTATTTGAAACCCACAAAATAACCAGTCTGGTTTGGATATGTGCTGACAATGCTTTACGACAACTATTTATGTACCAATTTGTAAAGGGCAAAACATACTAAAAAGAACTGATGAGTGGTTGTAAACTCAGTGCAAGAATCTTTGCAGAAGTGCGAGAAATGTCAACAGTAAAAATTTCCTACCAAAACCTCCAATACATGAAGCTCGGAAATGTGATAACTTCAAATGGGTAAGTGTTAACCTTCCATTTGAAGATCTGAGTGAGAATTTCAGGAGCACAAATAGATTTTGCTTCCTCAACAGTTCCCCCTTCATCTAGCTTCCTCAATGCAGCTCGGGTAGCCTGAAGACAGAACCAAAGAAATATACAATGTGAAGTACATTTTGATATCAAATTAATTGTCAATTCAGTGTCATTGTGCAGCCTTCGTTTACATACTTCCACAGCTAACTCCACTTTTCCCAATGTAAAGGTCTTGTCTACTTGGAGCTTTTGGAAGCTAGAAGCCATAGTGTTCCTCTGTTGCTCATTCATGAACTCCTCGGCATTGAATGATGCGTTGACTTCTTTTATTAAGGTTTCAATCCTACAACCAGGAAATTGGCGACAGCAACACCAAGTTAAAATAGAACATCTAAACTTTTATCCAAGTTTGTGCCAACTCTACAGCTTTTGATCAAAAGAGAAATGAAATTACCCGCTTTGCAGTTGAACATTTACTGAATGGCTTGTACTATTTGATCTGGGTATCATATGGTTGGATGTGGTGTTCCGATTAATCTGGCTACCAAGAACTCTTTGATTTGCATTTATTTTCAGTTTAAATACTAAGCCCTGTTTATCACTTTTCTCAAATGTTCTACTTTTCGCCACCTGGGATGGCTTAAACAAGCTCTTGGAAAGGGACTGCTGACCATAACCTGGGTATTTCTTATTAGACTGATCTCTTGGTTCAGACGGTACTCTGGGATAAACACCATCTTTTGTAGAACTATTTCTTTGTTCCAATAATCCGTTCAATCTATCATCAACTTCCAATATACCAAGAAATTTACTTCTTCTGAATGCCGTCTTTGGGTTGTTTGATGAGAGACCAGAACTATGCTGCTGGTTCTTCCTATCAACTTCGGTAAATAACAATAAATGATCCCTTCTCGGTGTCCCAATTTTAGGGATGATTTTATGGTCCCTGGATTAAAATCAAAGTTAGAGTCAGTAGGATGAAAAACCAAAAATGAGGTACGGTGGATAATTCCAAACATACTAGTCAGATAGGAAAAACTTACCAGCAATATATCAAGATGCGATTTGGTAAGAGACCATCCCAAGATCTTTGTGGCAAGCTGTTCTCAAATGACCTAACATGAATAACCTACTCTTTAGTAATCTTCCAATGAGAAGGAATCCAATCTACTATTTTCAGTTTATGTGAACCTGGTATACTCTTGGACAAACTTTTGAGCAACCATAGCAGAAAAAATGAAGGAAATAACCTTGGCAAGCATTTCCGATGGTAAGCCTTTGGACAGCGTCTGCAGATCGCAAACTGCATTTCATGAACCTCTTTGTCTTCGACTTGTTTACACTCATAGCATTTGTGAACGGGGCATAAAAATGATTCCCCTGAGGCAATCTTGTTCTGGAGTTCTTCTGCATGAATCTTGTTTAAAGGGAAGAGAATCTGTACTACACACTTTGGGTGATAAAAATGTCCACAAGTGGCAGAAATGCAAGGGAAGACCTAAACATAACAAGTCAAATTCAATTAATTTGCACTGCATTGAACAATAAGAACACTAAAATGTTTGAGTCGCAAATGAGCCTTGCCGAGACGTAGAGGGCTCGGTTTTGATTCTCACAGGGTGCATGACTTTCTTCATATGCTAAAAGTTTTATAAATCAAATTAAAAAACATTAAATGGTTAAACTAACCCAAAATGTTTATCAACAAATAGAAGAACTATGATCATCTACATGCTCTTTCCGATTGAAGTCTTATTCATACTGGCATGCCTAGAACTATCAATATCAAATAGCTACATGACAAACTATAGAAAACTTCTCAGGAGCAAGCCAAATCTGGAGGTACACTTGATGACTTATAGTGGTTAGATTCAAACCTCTGCCCCAGCAGATCGATCAGAAGAACCCAACACGCCACAACGAGAGCACTGATGCTGATTATATTTGCAATTGTTGCACCAAAAAGTTTCAATGGCCTGTTAAAACACAAAGCAAAGTGACACGAGTAGTTACATCAAAAATATCACCAAAGGGATAATAGACAAAGAATTGAAAGAGGTACCTCTATTTGGTTTTCAGTATATCCAAGAGACTGACATAGAGAATCAGATCCAGAATCTATGGTAGGATGGAAAGATCTTAAACACTTCCCTTCGCAACTACATTTCATTGGATCAACTGTCAGGTATGTTGAAACACAAAACCCCCTTTGAAACAGTATTTCAGATGGCAAGGAATAATTATAATCATAGAATATTCAGGAGATTACACCAAGTAATATTCAGTAAAAGAATCCCCATTGGCATAGCCAGTTTTTAATTGTGTAGATAATGGGACTATAGGTTGTATTAACTCTTGGAAACTTTCTACAAGAAAAGCGCATAGAATGTAAAATTCTTGATAGTGACCTCATAACCAAGTCACCAATTGAGCAAGCAATTATGCATGGATGGGATGAAAATCATAATTTTGGAAGGCTAAAAATTGCTTCCATTAACATAATTACTTTGACTCACTAAACCACTTTGCTTAACCCACCTTAACCCCACTCACACAAATCACAACACCATTTCATGAATATTCGATAAAAGGCATAAGCCCCCCCAAGTTAGATGCAGAAGAATAACGTAGGACCTCAGTTGAGGAAGAAACCCCTCCTAGTCTACGAAACGTAACGGAGCTGGATATCATACAAGAACAGGATAAATGACAGCATACATGGGGTTCAATATGCATACAAGACAATCATGGGGGAGGTCAAGGGTACCCATGGTCAAATATATTGCAAGAGAATTCTACTAAGATCCATGTTATACAAATAATGCAGACAGATTTTATCTCATACATAAAAAGTCATGGTATTAAGTATGACCCGTCAACTGATATCTGTCATGAAGTCATGGTATTAATTGTAATGTCCACCAAAGACCATTTATTTTCTTGAGGTTTCCAGGGTAGAAAACCTTCCGTCGAAGTAACAGTGGAGCGGGAAAACAAAGAAAATATAATTCAAGATAGTCAGAGACCATCTTTATCTACAGCGTCTGTCCTACCCAGTCTCTGGCAATTCTCTAGCAAATGGTTATATATTTACCTTGCGGGTGTCCGGCTTAAGCCTTTTAGGGTAGCTTTTAAGTAACCTTGTGCAAAAAAAAAGATTGCATAGGAGTTTTTGTTTTTGTTTTTGTTATACGAGCTAAAAAATTATCTAAAACAAACACCCTCTAGCTTGCAGGATAGAGGAAGATGGAGCCTGACTAGTATAAGAATCTAAAAGCTTAATTCTCAGTTATTCCCCTTAATGTTCATAGTTTAGATTAGTAAAGTTCTCACATAAAAGAGATCCCAGAAAGGAAGACCGAATCTAGCTTAGATTAGAAAAGTGAACGGGTTGCTTTTAATGCAAAAATGACATTTGAAGTAAATATATATGAAATCTAATTTCCTTCAAAGATTTGAACCCTACTAAGTGATAGTAGACACATAAGACATTATACTGAACTGATGTCTATTTAAAGTATTTTAGTTTGATTCTGAGATATATTTTCATGAGAGAATACAGTAACTATCTCTATCATTCATGAATACAGGATCTTAAATTCCCATCGGTTTTCAAGTGAAGTGCTCATGTTCAATTAAGTATAGTAAAACAAATCATTATATACAATATTACAATCTCATAGACAAAAGACATGGCCAATATTCGTTTGCCGCATAAAATCTATTTAAAATGGAGTCAAGAACTTGAAATGTTTTTTATACCATAGAAGCTTCCCACCATTGTCGCAAAGACCGCAAACATGATCAAACAAGGCATCATCATCATCGTCGTCATTAACATCATCGCCGTCGTCATCATCATCATCATGAGCACCACTACCACCACCATCATCATCACATCCTCTATCGTCATCAACAATGGATCCTTGTCTCCTCCTTGTGCTGTCTTTCTGAAATGCCATAAGGGACTACTAAAAATATCGACAACATATGAACTCCAGAGATATTTTTGGCACTCACCTCAAGGATATTCTCTCTTGTTTTTCCAGTATTTTCCATAAAAAAGGTAGAGAGATACTACAAAAAAATGTAGCAACCATCAGATATAAGATTTATGAAAAACGTTAAGCACATATTATTCATTGTTAAAAAGATTTAAAATTCACGGGGTCGTCCAGACTGACACTAGATACTCTCAGCCTTCGCGCCATTAACTGTCCTAAACTCCAAATGATTTCTAACAGCCATGAAAGATGCAGACAAACACTGGATACTATTCTGCGTTTCACTGTTAATCAGACAAATATTTGAAAAACACTTCACCTTCAAAAACAAGGGCTTCTGCAAGCAAGTACTCTGTATAAATGATGCAAACAAAAAAAAGTATAAAATAAATTATAAGCATTAATGCATTTGACTCAGCAGTCAGCACCACACAAGTAGTCTGATGACGGCTATAAAATTCTGAAACATTTTTCGATTTTGATGGTGATCATGTCTTAATTCATCTCAAGAAACTACTTACAGGGGTCATAATTAAATTTTGTGGAATGTCATAGTTGTGATAAGATAATCACATAGACTTAGAAAGACATCCCAATGCATAGGTGTGCAAGAAAAGACCCTCAGCTAACTAACACGACACTAACCTTAGACTTCGATATATCTCTATCCTTCTCTGCAACTTTAAGAACAATGGGTATGTGGTGCAACAAATCACTTTCTGAAGGTAGAATCTCAAAAGTACGGAGGTGTGGGGATTAAGTTAGTTCAAGAATTACCAAATGAGGAAGGAATTATCAGAAAACAACTACACATCTACAAAAGTACAGAGTGTTGACTGCAGTATATTCCACAAAGCTTCACTTGATTCCCCTGGGTGATATTTTAAGAAATGGAGGCAGTGAATGGAAACTAAGATGGTCTTAACAGTAGCGACATAATCCTTTCTGGGTTTGTGAAGCTTAATCCAAACTCCATCCTTTGGAAGCACATAAATCTCTGGCAGGTCACGATAAAGCTGAAATTTCCACGCGGTAACCTTCTTATAGATTGGAGTGAGCCCATCGTCTGCAGTTCCACCTAAAAATATCCGCTCATGTGATCCCTCCAGCAATACTTCATCATTCCATTGAAGAGGCAAAATGGAAAAAGAAGAGAGGCATCCCTCATAATTTGTCAAATAGTAATTTATTATGCAATCTGGTTGAATCTCACCCGAAGTTGACATTTAGTAGATACCAATAACAGTTAGTATCTTCTCTACCCTAATCATCAAAACATGAAAACAAACCGAAATGATAAGTCAAACTTCAAAAATCTTCATGGTATTTTAACAGGTGCGCTTTATTACAACTCAACAGACGAAGGACACGATTCAGTTAGCCCTACGGAACATTTAGTAAAGAATATTGCCATATGATTCACTAGTGATATTATGATATACAACATAGAATGAGAAAGATGCACATAAAAGAAAAAAGCGAGATAGACTTATATTTATCAATTATAGTTCAACATAGATCTTTACCATGCCTTTGGAACACATAATCACACACACATACTCATATCAAACCAGAAATGATAACATAGTGGTTTGAGGCTACCACGCTCAACTCGAGTGCGTCTTATTTCAGTAGTAGCAGCTCTGAATGCGTCATTAAAAATAAAAGATAACATAACAATCCTACAACTACGTTAGGCGTAGTTTGGGCGATACAAAGGTCGAGTGGGCGCAACAGCCCCCCCCCCAAGAAAACCGTTTATTAAACCATAAAAGATAACATAGTGGTTTGAGGCTACCATGCTCAACTCGAGGTCTACCCAGCGTGCACTCAATGAGTAACGGTTATAGATCCCCCGTGATAAAAAATAAAAGATAACATCTACAACTACCTTAGGCGTAGTTTGGGCGATACAAAGGTCGAGAGGGCGCAACATCCACCCCCCCCCCCCACCTAAGAAAACTGTTTCTTCTTAAGATTTTCATCCGATTATTACACCTTTATTTAGCTGTTTAGCAGTACCTTAAGCATATAAATTTGTACCTTTTTAACTTTTCATGAAATCATGCAAAACAATTATACATACATCAAATAGGAACTCAACAGTCAACACAACTCAACCACATAGTTGACTAAATTCCACAGCTTCTACCACTTGTACCTTAGCCATCTCCATTTATACCTTTACATATTCCACTAAACACATAATCAACATCATATTATTACATAAACTAAAAAAGAACAAACTTTTACAGTAAAAAAACACAGTTTTAAACTAAAAAAACACATTTTAAAACTTAGAAAAAAACACATTTTTAAACTAAAAAAGAACACATTTTCACACTTACAAAAGCACACTTTTACACTAAAAAAGAACACATTTTCAACAGTAAAAAAAAACTTTTACACTAAAAAAAACAGATTTTAAACTAGAAAAGAACAAATTTTCACACTGAAAAACACAATTTTAAACTAAAAAAACACATTTTACACAAAAAAGAACACAATTTTACACTACAAAAACACAATTTTAAACTAAAAAAACACATAATTTTAAACTAAAAAAAACACACAGTTTTAAACTATTAAATACTTACTTAAACTCCACAAAATAATCATCTTCTTTAACTTTTACTCAACAAAAAACCATCAAAACATAAATAACTAAACAAAAAACAACACATAATTTAAATATACATGAACTTACAAAAAATATTTGATTTTCTAGTTGATGAAGTAAAATGATGAGCCTCTAAAAGTGAAAATATATAAAAATGAGTGAATCTGAAAAGCAAATGATTAAATGCAACAATAAATGGTACAGACTTCAGTGAGCAGAGGGAGGGGGGGAACTTGTCGTGTTTACTCAAATTAGTACATTTCTTGCTCTACTTTTACGTTTCATAACTTATTGTTAATACAACACTATACATACATTCAAATTCAAATAGTATTTTTTTTAATGAAATAGCAATTTTATCGCTTAAAATAGTATTTTTTAATAAAATAATGATTTATGGCCAAAATAGTATTTTTAATGAAATAAACGATTTTATCGCTTAATGAATCTTTTAAAATTCTGAATAGGGAAAACAAAATAGTCGTTTTATCAAACTTCCATTATTTGGGGTTTGTATATAACAACCCAGCTTATTATTGCACTAAATAAATTAAGAATACTAAATTGGGCCCCTATTTTGAAGCAGACTTGGGGAAAGTCTTAAATAGCGTCGTCACAGTTCTTTTATACGATTGTAGGTTCGTCGCGCGAAGTGGCGAGATCTACCATCTGCGATGAGGCAATATCTCGCCCGATTAAGTGGAATAAAGGCGATCTGCTCAGGGCTATTTAGTGTGACAGTTATAATGATGGGTAACGAGTTTTGATTTTCACACTTCAATTATTGATGATTATATTAGTGGAAAAGGTTCGGGTTGAAAACTCGTTTCATCGCTAAATATCGAATTTTCATTTTTATCCGTCTTTCTTGTTTATGAAAAGTTTCCTAAAGGTTTCCATTGCTTTAATAGAAAAGGAGTGTGATTATCACTTATGTAAAGATCAAAGACACTTGGTAATTACTCGTAATAGGTTATGAGCATACAGAGCTGTGCAAATTCGGCCTTGGAGAATTTTGCTCGGCTCGTTGATAGGCTGTGGCGAGCTCGCTTGATGCAAATTTAAAATTTTAAAGGGAAAAAATGTCTGAAAAATAATAGAGATTAGCATTAATTGTCAGCAAATAAATTAAACTTTTTGGCGTTAACTAAGCTATAACAAAAAAGTCATCATAACAACACGCCCAATCATAACAATAAAAAGCTGAATCATTGAAAAATTAAAATATTAGTTTTATGCTTTTATTTAAATATCTGATATGTCGTATAAGCATTCTAGAGGCAATAGCTTTGAACCGACACAAAGCTCGGCTCGATATATACAGAGCCGAGCTTTAAACTTCGAGCCAAATAGCTCGATTAATCTCGGCTCATTAACACCTATATGAGCATCCAACAATTTGTATATATAAGTCATGCTCGAATATCATGGAAATGATGGAATGGTTATTGAGTAAAATGTTTTGATCTAGTTTTAAGTTGTTAATGTGTTATTTGGTCAAGTTGAACATGAAAATATGTTTCTCATTAAACCATAAGTGAGTTCGTATGTAACCGGTACCGGATGAAAGTATATTATCAAATCGAAAAATTGCCTGATTAATTCGGATATTGAACAATACATACAACTCGAGTACAACTTGCTTATATTTCGGATCGAGTTCAGCCCTTAGTCCATTGACAACGGGCTTGGATTAATGGTCAACTAACCCCAACTAAGGCCCAATCAAAATTAGTGGATCGAGACCAGTTTGGGAACCGGGTATCCAATTTAATTTAGCCGAGTTATGTTATGAATATATAAATAAATTTTAGTTCAAGAGCAGGAATATCGGTCACGTCCATAAATACTGGTTAAATTTCGAGTTTGTATTTCGAATCCAAAGAATACTTGTTTAGTTTTGTAAGAGTTTTTGAGATGATAATTGTAGGAAGTTTACGTTGAGCGAAGGGGGTCACCGACATTTGCGGAAGCACGTCTGAAGTTACGCTGGGTTACGTGTCATTGGTTTAATTTGTAGAGGAGTTCGTGAGCGAGAAGAATAGCAGAGAGAACTTTGGCTAGAAAATCAAACAAAATTTGAACATCAACCAAGGCTTGTCTGAGTGCAATTTCTTAAACGATTTGTTCCACTGTATGTGCTTAGGACTTTTTAGAGAGCAATGATTCCCAGGGATACAATGGGGTAGGAGCCGACCTTGCCTTAGAAGCAACACAACGTGTTATTGAAAATGAAGCAGAGTATCACCAAAGAAAATTGTTTGTTTGTGTTTATGGCGGGTTGTTTCTTGATCATTGAGGATGAAGTTGCTCCACTTAAATAGAGAGTAGAAGGGGTGGTGTCGGTCGCTCCTTTACCTCCAACCTTGACCAGCCACTTAACTCTGCGGTAGTTAATGGTGTAGCATTGCTGAATGTGACTTAACTCAAAAGCGGAAGAAAGCAAAATATAATTATATAATAGAGATGCGACCTATAAACTTCGAGTTGAGAGGAGGCCTCCCAGACCCCAGTGACTCCCCCGGACTAATGTTTTTATATTACATTCGGCATAGAGTTTTTACACTAGGACTTGTACACCTCTCATGCACTTTCGCGTGGAAGGCTTTAGTATTTTTCATGAAAGCTTACATTTACTGTGAAGCTAAAATGACCAACTATATAAAGTGGTAGTGTTAAATCCTTTCGATATCGGTATATTCGATACTAAATTTTGCATTAATTTTCCATGATCCCCACATGAATCTAAAATTAAAGAAAAGTTTTGACACATTTTGTTTTAGTTTGGTGATGCTAACAACAAACACTAGCATAGGATAGGTAGACTGAGACCACTTGAACGCTTCACACTTGCGTGGAAGCTTTAGTATTTTTTCGCTGAGAAAACGCGTTCTTCGTGACTAAAATGACTTGACGCTATATAAAGTGGGTCGTGTTTCATCTATCTTCAATATGGTATATTTCAATACTAAATTTTGCATTCATTTTCCAACGATCCCCCATGAATCAAAATTAAAAGAAAAGTTTTGACATTTTGTTTTAGTTTGGTGATAACTTCTAGCGACCAAACACTTTGCATAGGATAGGTTGGCACGAGACCCTTGAACGCTTCCGCATTTGCATTTATAAGCCAAATCCGGGTAGGTGCGCTGCCATGAACCGTTCTTTTTCTTTGGAGTACAACGATACGCGTGTATTGACCCGATACTGTACCGGTTCGTGAGTGTGTCGGTTTGGCCATGGACACTGCGCGCAGTTACGTGAGATTTCTCATCGCCCTCCTGTTTCTCCTCACAAAAGCGACCTCACTTTGCTTCAGCATGGAGTGACTTCTCTATCATATAGAGTAACCAGCGATACTCTTCCACGTGATCCTTTGATCCTTCCAAGAGAGTCATTAAAGAGCAAAACTCATACTTGTTCCTACAGGTATCCAACGTACTCATTAGAGAATGGTGAAGGTTAAAACCCCCCTGATGATTTAAATATGATTACAATAGGTTGTCCCATTGAACCTAGTTCATGGGATCTGCGTCCGGTAAGTTGGTTTCATATAACCGTATTATCGATGGGCTTGATCCCGTTTCCTTTTTGATGATTTCTCAACTAGTTCTCTATTTAATCCTTTGGTTAGCGGATCCGCAATGTTATCCTTTGATCTTATGTAATCAATAGTGATAACTCCAATTGAGATAATTGCCTAATGGTAATATGTACGGCGTATGTGTCGTGATTTACCATTATACATATGACTTTGTGCCCGTCCAATTGTTGATTGACTATCCTGATGTATGCAAATTAGCGGCACTTTGTCTTTCCATTCGGGAATGTCCTCAAGAAATAAGCGTAACCGATACGCCTCTTTACGCGTTGTCAAATGCTATAAATTCCGATTCCATAGTAGATACGTGATTACGGTTTGCTTTGAGGACTTCAATTTGCACCCACGAAGTGAAGACATATCCACTTGTTGATTTCGAATCTTTAAGTATGGGATATCCGATTGGCACCCATTGTATCCTTCGAGGACAGCCGGATATCTTCACAATATAATGAAGCCCATAATCTAGTATATCTCGAATATCTAAATACTCGTATTACTGACTTTCCGATGATGTGACTAGGATTACTAGTATATCTACTCAACTTGCTCACAGAGTGAGCAATATCAGGACGAGTGCAGCTCATTAGATACATGAGACTACCTATTATTTGAGCATACTCCAGTTGTGACACACTTTCTCCTTTATTCCTTGTTAGGTCTTTTATGTCCATCGGAGTTTTGACATTTCTTAAATGCTTCTTGAACTTGTTTAGTATCGTGTCGACATAGTGAGTGCGGCCGAGACTATTCCTTGTTGATTCCTCGTGATTTTACCCCCCAAAATGGCGTTAGCATGTCCATATCTTTCATGTCAAATTTATCATTCAACGTGTCTTTAGTAGATTGTATTATTTTGTGATTGCTCCCAATAATGAGCATGTCGTCAACATAGAGGCATAATATGACATATCCATCTCTTGTAGCCTTAACGTAGACACACGTATCCACCCATTCATTTATTTTAAAACCATTAAAACTGACACGGTTACATCCAAATTTCTCATATGCATTGCTTTGGTGCTTGTTTTAAAGCCATACAATTTACAAGTCACATTACTTTAGCCTCACTCACTGGAACTTTAAATCCCCTTGAGGTTGTTCCCGTATAGATTTCTTCATCTAAATCTCCATTTAGAAATGCCGTTTGACATCCATCGGTGTACCTCCAAATCATAAGCGGCAATTGCCCGATATATGCAATATGGATGTAATTCGGAGGTGGCGGTGAGTAAGTATCAAAATAGTCTAGTCCCTCCTTTTGTCGATTACCACAGATGACTAGCCTACCTTTGTACTTATCAATTGTTCAATCGGTCTTCATCTTCTTCTTAAAGATCCATTTTGACTTAAAACTGCTTGAGCGGAAGATCACTAATTCCCAGTGTGATTTTGAAGAATTGAATCAATCTCACTTTGAATTACTCTTTCCGTAAGGGCCTTCTGGCGAAGATGCTGGCTTCATGGTAAGTTCGGGGTTCACTTTGTGCCATATAAGTCATGATGCAGGCAGGAAGGACTTCTCCCGCTATGCTTGTCCTTTGCTTCGTCGAGGTTCAAACTCGGTTCACCGCTTGGACTATCTTCGTTTATAGTCTCTTGGGCTACATTAGCATTATCGACCTCTTTGGTCAAATGCTCGTGAGTACTCCTAGAAGAGCCTTTAACCTGCGATCTCAAAAGGAAAAACATTTTCGAAAAATGTTGCATTTCTAGACTTCAGTATAGTATTTTTATGCAGCTCTTGGATTTTTCCGATTTATGCACTAGGAACCTATATGCATTCTTGTTGTGCATATCCAATGAAGATCGAGTCGAGTCTCTTGTCTCAGGTCTATGCTCACTTTGCCCATTAATGGAACCATGACCTTAGCAAGGCAACCCCAAACCACTCAAATGATTACATAGGTGGGTTTAAAACCCCTAAATAATTCATAGGGGCGTCACCGTCTTCATGTTTCACGAGGTATACATTCAACAAGTAGCTAATAGAATTGCTTGGCATTTGTGGCAATCTGAGACTTATCAACAAAAGATTCATCATCTCTTTTAAAGTTCTATTGCTCTTTTTCTTGCCCCGTTTGATTCTTGAATGCGTGTGCAACTTCATGTATTATACCGTATTGGGAATAACCGGCCAAATAGTGCAATATTCACAGCCTCTATCAGCAGTATCACACCAGTTTTCTTATCGAGTTGATTACCAACCGTCTTTGTAAAGTGAAGAAACTTTTGTATTGCTTAAATCTTTACTTTCAAAAGGTACACTATGATATTTGTCGTCGACAAATGTTATAAAATAACAATTTCCACCTCTTGATGAATTGATTTGGCGAACTCATATCGCCTTTAGCGTCGCTATGAATTAGATCTAGATGTTTGTATTTCTCAAAAGCTTGACCTTGAACTGGCAGTCTCGTTTGTAAGCCCAGCGCAAGTTTAGCATTTTAATTTAGGCTCAAATTGAAATTTAGGAATGCTTTCAGTTTAACAAGTTTCGTAAAGAAATGAAATTAACATGTCTAGTCTAGCGTGCCATATATCTTGAGACTTAATCAAATAAGCGGAAGTAGTAGCCATTTTATTCATGTTTGAAAGCGATCGTTACATTAAGTTTAAAGAGACCATCAAGGAGATAGCCCTTTTTTGCCTACAAAGCACGTTCACCGCGCTTAGTGAGGTAAGACATCGACACATAACCATGCAGGCATGTTTGCTAAGTAGCGATCCGGATGAGATCCTTTGTGCCTTACGGCACATAAAACACATGATTGATGGCTTCCCTTTCGATGTATCTTGAGCACAATGGTACGCCCGCTAAATTGTAGAAGTCGAAGAATTCCCGTATACATGCTACTCCAGGTGGTAAGTGGCAGAAGTTTGTGAAAAACTCCTTCCTTGAACGGATGTGCCTAGTAGCACCGATGTCAATCCATGACTCACTTGGGTTTGAACCCCTGAAGTTCGCCGAAACCATAAGCAGACGAGGGTTGATGTCGGGGTTCCCAGCTGGTCTTTATTAACCGTGTTAACCAGCCAGGAGGCTTTCTTCTTCTTAGGGAATCGGCAGCTCGTGTGACTTGTGACCATAGCACATCGCGGTTGAGCATTTCTCTTCAAATTTCTTCTTGAGTTGATCCGCCACAGCCTTTGGTTTGTAGTCTTTTCTGGCTACTTTGAAGATGCGGATCCGTCATTAGCTTTTGCTTATGACAAGGCTTTGGGTAATTTCTTTGATCAGGCGTGGGAGACTATATATTTCGTGATAGCGACCCTTGAAAGCTTTCACTGCACGTTCCCTCGGCATGAATTCCATGAAGCGTTACTTCAAATTCTTGGACTTGGGCGTCTATCGATTTCTAAATTGACCGTCTTGAAATCAAAATTTCCCGACAATGAACTAACGACTCCAGCGTCTTGAGTTACGTATTTATACTCTAAACGTCAGCGCTTTCTTGGCCGTGTCAAGAGTGCGATACATTGTTCCCTGGGATATAGTTTCAACATAAATAATTAGTGTTTCCATTACCTCGGCCAGGCGGTAACAACGAGGATTTAGTTCCCCAGCGGAAGCCGCAGGGCTTCCTACGTCGATATATGAGCTTCGAGTTGTCGGTAGAACATAAATACATTTCCTCCACCGTTTTGAAGTTACGCCCAGGAAGACATACGCAGGCAGCACGGATTGAGCGTAATCATAGTCAAGCGTTGCGGAGGCAAAATCGGGTCCATTACTCCCAGCTTGGAGTGAGTGAAGTTGCACCCAAGGTGGGCAAACTTCCACGGAATGGAATCCTAATCCGCCAATATTTCCATCACACACAGCAGGTAATGAACCGTATCGAGTAGCAGCAACCGATGCGTCGATCATGTAGCGTTCGAGTAGAAGCGTTTGGAACGTAAGCAGAGGGGTCTGATATTTGTGGAAGCCGTCTGAAGTTCTGCTAAGGTTACGTGTCCATCTGGTTTAGGCGCAGGAAGTTTCGTTGAACACGGAAGAGCCATGAAGGAAGCTTTGGGTAGAAATCAAACAAAATTTGAACATCGACCAAGGCTTGTGTGACATAATTCGCTAAGCGCAGGATTTGTTCACTGCAGGTAATGATTAGGACTTTTGAGCAACTAATTCAGGGATCTGATAAGTTTTAGAACCGACCTTGCCTTCGGCACTCTAAGCGGTGTTAAATCGAGAATGAGAAGCGAGAGTATCACGAAAGAAATTGTTTGTTTGTGTTTGTAAAAGCGGGTTGTTTCTTGTCGTTGAGGGATGGGGATTCTTTCAAACCCCAAATAGAGAGTAGAAGGGGTGATGATCAGTCGGCTCGCTTTACTCAGCCTTGACCCTTGACAACTGCAGTAGTTAATGGTGTAACAGTCGAAATGCAACAAGCTCAAGAAAGCGGAAAGAAAACCAAAAGTCTTCAACTTTTGGGGTGCAAATATAATTAGCATATAATAGGATGCGATCACGTAGCTGAGTTGGTATAAAAGTACGGTGACTCGGGACTAATGTTTTATACGTCGGCGTAGAGTTTCTGGCTTTAGGACTTGTAGGCTCGTGCACTTTCAGCGTGGAAGGCTTTAGTATTCTCGTGAGAGACACGTTTCTTCATGTTAAAATGGCCAAGTATATAAAGTGTCTTGGTGTTCCGTTTATCTTCGATATGAGTACGTTTATTTCTTAAATTTTAATTCGTTTCAACGGTAGAACCATCATATCATCATTACGAAATAAATGAACTATGAATAACAAGTACATAATCATTGCATAGCGGTATGAAACCTCATACCAAACTATGCATTATCCCACTAAATGGGATCAACCTTAGAAAGACCCTTAGGTGAAATAGAGAAAATAATGTTTGCCTCTTTTTGGCCACAAGTGTAGGACTAGGACACATCAGAACCTACATGAATTGAACAAAAGCCAAAATGTTAAATTGCAAAAGCTCATGGAGGGACCCTAGAAAGATTGCATAACATCATAAATCTACTAATTGGCCTAGTTTTAGGGTGACATGTGTGGTAATCAAAATTATATCCCAAATCTAGCAATACTACACCATGCATACGCCCATTATCTCGACGTTCGTTTGTGGTATCAACACTGATGTCTCTGAAATATTGCACCCCCTCCCCCCCAACACCCAGTTACGTCCGGTCGCACATGAATAACAGAGGCAAATCATGTTGCCTTGCATTCTCTTTCCCTAGAGCAAATTAAGGAAAAAGCAAATACAGAGATATGTGACAGATAGACAACTAGAGAGAAGAAACAGGCTAAGGATTCAAATAATTAAACTAATTAAGATACAAAACAAGGAGATGCAAACATTAAGCCCTCATAACATGCAGACGATTTAAATGCGTACCCAAACCAAAAGCATGCATCATATCATAATTCATACCGAGATACATCTACCACTGGGTCAAAACTACAAACAGGGTCCATTTGATCCTACATCCGAGTCAGTCACGATAGACATCTGGCAAAATAAAAAAGATCATAGCAGAAAGGAAAAGCACGAGTCATTAACCTCATAACATGCAGTCTGTTCTTGCAGGTAATCTTCTGAAGTAGTTGAGGGGCACTGAAGGAAGCTTATAACGGAACCTTGGATGCCTCAACATGTAAAACCCGCTAAGAAGGGCCAGAACTTGGAAAGGTGTAACATAGAGCACGATGGCAGCAACCAAACAGAAAATAACGAACAAGGCACTCGCCCTTGGATCTCTCCAGCTCAACAAAGATTGCAGCCTCTCTCCTTGAGTTGCCAAGTCACCAACAACTGTCTGAATCCTCCCAGCAATGCTTCTCAAGCGATCATACCTCATTCTCACCAAATCAGGAGGCCGAGATGTTGGGAAAGTGTCAAATTCCTCATCAAGTTCATCGGGATGGGCATTATCAGCACAAGAGAGACGAGTGTCCATGTGGGGAGGATGCCTTGGCCTCCATCGGTAGTACCAAACTCCAATCAAGAAGAGATACAAGAAAATCGTTGGTAAAATAAGCTCAGGATACAAAACAAGAATCACAAACAAGATATGAATTAATACAGTGGTTATAGGATTCTTCCAATTGCATATTTGATCGAACCATTTTCCGACAGAAACTAAGCCACCCAAGACCCCCATGATTCTAAAGAAGTTGGCTTTGCTCCTCCTCATACTCCACATGTGAGATCCCACGTCCAACATGTATTCGACAATCTCTTTTCTCAGGGGTGGCTCTGCTCGACTCAACCTCATGGACACAATTTGTGTAGCTTGGTGCCTCAAACTGTCAAGCTGACTAACAGTCAAAGGATGGATGTAGTGCATCTTGGGTAACAGAGGTTGCGAGTACATATGCATCATGTTCAGCAATGATGAGGAAGTGAATCTTACTGCCATATGAATTTCACCCATCTTCTTGACCCCATTAGGATGCAAAACCAGAAGTGGATATGAATGTGTATAGACACGATCAGTTTCTAGGGTAGATAGCCGAATCCTGACCTTCCCAATCCTCGAGTCCCTTGCCCCTCCAGGCTTATCCCCATTGTGTAGATGGCAGTTATCAAACACCCCAATTGTTATCACAGTGCATGGATCAAATACCTCCCACGTGTACTGCTCATTCCATTTTGGAGCAAAGCTGTCAATTATTGTCCTCGTCCGCACCCACTTCTGCCCGTATTTAGCAACACAATAAGCATCTGTTGTTGCTCGGCCGTCTTTTGTTTTCATTGGGGACAACCCGTTTGCATTCAAGATACCCAACTCAAGGACGCCAATGTTGGATTTCCACAACTGTTTAGCTGTTGGTCGAAGATCACTGCTGTAATGGGTGGATTCATCAAGAACATGGTAACCACCTTCCAAGGTGATCCTCATGTGAATCTTGCTGGCAAACTTAATATCCTTCTTCTTCTCCCCGTCAATAATAACATGTTTCTCCAGATTATACCACTTTGCATTTGTTGGCCTATGATCCAACCTTCTGTCCACAGACTGCAAAGGGATAGCACATATTCCAAGAACCTCATCTTTGTTGGGCGCAACCCTGTCTTCCACACTCAAAATTAGTGGCTCCTCAAATGGTTCTGCAGCAACAAACATCAGATCTTCATTCCACAATGGATTAATACTCTTATTCATGGAAATTCTTGTTCTCAAGGCTTGGTTACCAAGAATGGCCTTAACGAAGACTTCTGGGAACCTGCTCCTATCACTGGGAAATAAGTCCTGCGCTTCGATTACGTTAACTCTTAGATACCAAAGCTTAGGTGATAAATACACCTTGGACCTTATATTTGCTAGAGCATCATGCCCACTAACAGTAGCAGCATCAGAATGCCATGCCTCAGGAAATGCTTCATCAGCTTGATTACCCATCCAAACGGCCAACATCAGCTCTCCCTTTACCTTATCCCCCTTCCTATCCTCCAATCTGTACCACTGAGGTGCAAGAGGACTATCCGGAGGAACCCTTTTCGGGATCTCATTCATATCAAACAGAACTCGACCAACAAAATCATCTTTTATAGGATCCTTATCCTTCACTGTAACTTCAAGTACAGATGCCTGAATACGGTCTTTCGAGAAAGCAAACACTTGACTCCATTCAGGGTTCGACTTCTTCTCAAAATGTCGGGTAGTACCCTTATAGTTGCCAAGTCTTACCTCCACATAGGGGTCAAGACTGCCAGTAACATCCTTCCCAGGTAAATCTTTGGCCTTCACAACACGAACATATAGATATTGCATTTGCTCAACAAGGTCGTAGGTACTGGTGAGCTTATCGCCGGTGACCTTCCCTCCACCGAGGTGGGGTTTAGTCTCTTTAAGACTAAAATCTTCATTCGGAGGTCTCTGCATCTTTACTCTCACAACCGAAGCTCTCAATAACACCCTCTACTCAAAATTCGAAACCAAGGTAACTTTTACAAAAGAAAATATGGATCTATCAAGAACCCTCTTATCGAAAAACTCCTATGTGGCCCCTAACAATACTCCATAAATATTAAAAGACTAGGACTTGAACAACAGCAAACAAACAACTAAGAAAAAGATCAAATCTTTCCAGCTCAAGGGAGTTTATGATGCTAAAAAGAACCTCATTATTCATAAATTAAATCTCAGAAAATCCAAAATCTTCCCTCATATCTAAAACCTCAAACCTGCAAAACATGACAAAGAACAGAACTACATTCAGCCCAAAATTTTCACATCTTTATAAAAAGAACATAGCTTTTACTTTGCATATACTCCAATATTAACATATCATAACTTAACATTAAATCTAGAACAACCAACTACTCTAATACCTCTAAAGTGCTTAAGTGCAAGAACTACTTAATAAATAATGAATAAAAATCAAATTTCAATATTTAACAAGCAAGTAGAAATAAAAGTACATAAAAAAGAGGGGGCATGAGTATACCTAGTTAGCATATCAAAACATTAAATCCACAAAAACCAACTACTCTAATACCTCTAAAGTGCATAAACTATAATCATTTATGAACAAAAACCAAATCTTTAATACTTAAGAAACAGTATAAACAAAAGCATACAAAAAATGAGGGGGGCATGACTCATGAGTATACCTAGTTAGCAGCATATCACAACATTAAATCTAGAAAAACCAACTACTCTAATTCCTCTTAAAGTGCATAAAGCCATAAACTCTAATAATTTATGAATAAAAATCAAGTCTTTACTGTTCAAAAAACAAGTATAAAACGTAAAAATGATATTTATGATGCTAAAACGATAACTATTTTCAAACAACTAAAAAAAGGGAATTAGTACAAAAAAAACATACTCTATAAAAGAAATGAAGGGGTGATGAGTATACCTAGAAGGGTTCATGAAAGCAGAATGATAATTTTTATTTAATTTTTTATATAAATGGTTCTTGATAAGGATGTAAAAACAGAGACAAAAACAAAAAAGAGAATTGAGGGTTTGGTTTGGTTACTTTAATGAGACCAAAGTGAAGTTATTACATATAGGAAAAAGCACAACAACATCGTTATTGGGATGTGTGTAATGGGGTTTTTATATTCAAATTTTGCAGAGGAAAATTAAATATAGAAAAAAAAAACGGTGTGTTTTTTAACGAGGATGATGTGTGAATATTCAATTATTTGTTCTGCTAATGTTTACATGTGTTTTCTGTGTGCGCCATTTTAAATGGACAGGGACATAATTGAAGGAATTTATGTGTCGGATAATTACGTGATTGTTTGAATATGGAATAATATAGAATTTTGGATCATATTTAAATGTATGTTGAGTTTGGTTTTTGAATTCCGAAAATAAGTGCTGCTTGAGTTACCGGTGAATTTAAACTGTAGAATGTGTTCAATCATTACCACAAACGATTCGATAATGCATAAAATTCAGCCGGATAATTATTCAATTATATCAAGTTGAAACAATATTTGGACTCGTTTAAATTAGAATATTGAACAAGCACGGGTTACCAGATCTGGAAATCTGTTAGGAGTTTGAATGGAGAAGTTGATGGGTTGTCTTTGAAGGTAGAAAAAATAATTTATTGAAGCCATAAGCCCAAGTATCATTAAGAAGTCCATAGTGGAGTTACAAACGAGTCGAGTTGAGATGCATGATTTGAAGTAATAATGAGTTGAGTAATGATTGACTCGATAATTTATTGACAGTAAACATTAGCTTAGAATTGACTCGATATTGCCCAACCGAGTATTTGATTTCAAGTATACATCTAGCTATTATTTCAAAAAGTTACTATACGAACATTTAGCATGTATTTGAGATGTTCAATGATTTGCATACTCAAGAGTCTCCACGATTGATAATGTTATTCACTTAGTGTAAAGTCAGTCAAATATATAAAATGTCATTATCGAAAATTGGAGTGCAGATTTATTATCTTTGCGAGCCTAACAAAAATAGGGCCACATAATCAAGAAGCAGCTAGATCGTGTTTAACATTCATTTTACTTCGAAAGCATTAATGTGTACATGTATCAACGTTATAGAAAAGTTTACATTTGACATGCAAGCAAAATCATGCATCTCAGTAGCTGCAACTGCTCAAAATGCAATGTACATGTTTTTATCTACAAATGGAATTACAGTCACTTGTCTTCTGATATTTTATTCATGAGATGCACAATGCTAATGGGATGGTGGACATTCTGAAGAATAGTAGCTAATTGATGGTGAACCAATAAATCGGGTGGTGGTGGAACGGAAAGATCGTTCCAACGAGTCAAGTTCTGCGCCATCTCCTTGTTCGTGTTTCTGTACCAGGCCCTTGAGAGAGTTGGCAATCTCAGACATGCAGGGTCGGAACTCTTTCGCTGGCTGCATATTATCGAAACACACTTCCATTAGTTTTCCATTTGAAGTCGAGGGAGGGGCCGAGGGGGCAAACTAATGAAGTGTTAGGTTAAAGTGAATGTGAGTACCTGAATACAAAGAGAGACAATGTCAGCATAGGATGATAGAACCTTGGAGGATATTGTTCTCCTCAGTGCTGGATCGATCATCTCTATCAAAGATTTGTTGTCATGAAGTCTGGAAGATGCCCACTTGACCAGGGACTGTTCTTTCGTTGGTTTTGAGCTGTATAAGTTTCAGAAAACGATAATTAGGATAGGTACTAGTTCATCTTAACGCGCAGAAACATGAAAGGTAAGTATCAAGATTGGGCAACTTAAAAACCTGTCAAAAGGCTTCCGCCCTGTTAAAAGCTCTACAAGCAATACTCCAAAGGCGTAAGTGTCGGCTTTGGAGCTATTGTTTTCAGGTTGAACAGGCTCAGGTGCAGTATAACCGCTGTTTATTATAGCCATTTCAGAAGCCTGTTTGAACCAATGATCAGCCAATAATTACATGTAATAGTGTTAATTGAAGTAGAGAAAATTAAGTAATCTGCTCAATTGAAGCCATATACGAGTAAGTTTTCAAATGTCAAGGAAATTCAAAATCAAAGATATAATGAGACACTGTTGTCATGATGATCTGTTCTAATAGGCAAAAACTTTGCTCCTGGCAAGTATCAGGTATCAACTCGAACGTACCTTCAGCTTAACACTATTGCTGGTTAGGGATCTCAAGATAGCAAGTCCACAATCACAAAGCCGAGGCGTTAGATCTTCATCAAGTAAAATGTTTGCAGCCTTCAAGTTTCTATGCATTACTGGTGGTATGCTGGAATGCAAGTAGCTAAATGGGACACACGAGAACATTTACTCAATCAAGTATCAGTGCCAGGCTTATTGAAACTCTAAATCTAAGCAGTTTATAAGACATAAGAGTAAAATGTTCGAAACACATACTCTAGAGCCTGAGCCACACCAAAAGCAATCCGAAGACGAAGGCTCCAGGATAGTGGTGTGTATGCAGCACAGTGCAGAGCATCTTCAAGGGTAAGATTCCTAATATACTCATACACAAGGATATGTTGCCCACTTTCCACACAGTAGCCCACGAGTCTAACAATGTTCGGATGCCTTAACCGTGATGTGTTCCGAATTGCATCTAAGACTTGTTCTTCTTCATTCAGGGACAGTGGTACCAGCATAAGGCTCTTCACAGCAAAAATCTTGCAAAAGCAGTGAGAAAATATTGATATAACTTCCCTTTCCAAATTTCAATTCTGAAATGTAACTATTATAAGTCATAGGGATATACCTGTCCATCTGGGAACTCTGCTCTGTAAACAGCACCGAGGGACCCCTCTCCAAGAAGGTTTTTCTCACTGAAGCAGTTTGTTGCAAACTGGAGTTCTGCTACTGTGTAGAGCTTTGCACTTATTGGGATTTTCGGCTTGCTAGAGAAACTTTTCCTTTTAGTCACTTTCATAGTTCTTGTGCGAACAGGTGGTAGGTGCCATGGAGCAATTGTTGAAGGGGAATTGAGTGAAGACAGATAAGGGCTACCTTCTAAATCTGAAGAAGAATAATCTACCAACAGAAATTAGAAAACAAAGAACACTGGTAGAATGTCAATGAGGCTGCATTTTAGTCTTTACCTCTAGCTGTACTGACATGTAAAGAGTGAACTGAATCTTCAACACCCTCCAAGGTTCGGAGTTTCCTCTTTTGAGAGTGGCGCACCCTGATCACAGCAAAAGCAGCAGCACAGGTTGCCATCAACACACCCCCAACTGTGCAAATGATCCCTGCTATGCCTATCCTCCTCTTCTTAGGCTTGGGTTTGTCAGGAGAAGGGTGTTTGGAAATGGCATTGGACTCGGAAGTTGGTGGACTTGGGATACTCCGCTCATCTGGCACGACATCAGATGGAAATGTCCATGGCGTATAGTTTGCCCCTATGTCAAAATGATTACCCCCAATCCTGAACACATAAAAGACATCTGAGTGGAAATATGAAATCAAAATCTAACTTCTGAAAATGGTGATGCTTCCTCAGAAGTCAGAACTCAAATCTACTAAACCTATGTTACACGGCTTACCATAAGTTCTTAATCTTTTGAAAATTTTCTGGGATTATGCCGCTAAAATGGTTATCTTCTATGTTCCTGGAAACAGATATTAGTGATTATGTAAACATGTAGTAGAGATCAGAAATGGCGCATTCTAAAACCTACAGAAAGCTTACAGGTCAATGAGTGGGAGATTTGCTAAGTAGATTACTGATCCGGTGAATTGATTGCTCTGCAGGAATCTGCAGAAAGAGTTCGTTGTCACTGATAATCGTGAGAGAAAAGAGGTCTTCAATTAAAAAAAAAAAAAAATCAGTTGATGATCTCAAGGTTTGTTAGATGCAAACGGAAAGCAGTGAATCTCCTGAAAAGCTATTACAAGACAAATCCCTGTTGAAAGAACAATATTCAATACGATATAAAGCTTATGGACATGGTACAATAATACAGTCACTTGTCCATGGATTTCACACATTCAGATCATGATATCAAATATTGAAACACAAGAAAGGGAGAGCGAAAGGAAGTTTACATCTCTCTTAGATTTCAACTACATTGAAGGTATCCCAGGCAGTAAATTCTGGCTCAGATTTCTCTGAGATTGCCAGATCAAGTAAACACACATGGGAAGTAAACTGTAAAATTGAATGCCGCACAAGCGCCTTAGGTGCGTCATGAAGGACAGTGATTGAGGTATGCTCCCAGTGAATTTGTTGTCTGCTAAATTCCTGAATTCACCAAAACGATAGAACATCAGTTTTATTTTGTTTTGCAATAGAAACACAAAAGCTTGATACTAGATCTGATTATCATCAGGTAACAAGGTTCTATGCGTAACCAAAGAAGAAACTATGATATCAAGATAAAAGACCATCTTACAAGTTGGTCAGATTAGGAGGCAAACTGAACGAGATTGGACCAAGGATGTTATTTGAGCTCAAGTCCCTGAAAAAATTTAAAATGAGAATCAACAATGCAACTGTAACTTATATGCCGTTAAAGCAAACAAATAAAAGTCATTGGAGTAACTCACAGTTGCTTCAGATTTTCCAAATTGACAAGCTCATAGCCAAAATTTCCAGAGAGGTTTAATCCATGCAGTTTACTTTGAGATAAAGAAATAGGAACATATCAGAATCTGCTCATCAGTTAAGTATAATGTCAATGAACTGAAACGACAAAATTCATAAGAATATACAGGTGGATAATTGATGATCCTTCACATTCAACTCCAATCCAAGAGTCTTGACATGGGTCACCTCCATCTGATTTCCACATACTAAGTTGGGGTGGTTTGTTCAAGGATTTGTAGAATTCTTGAAGAGCCAGAACTGCAAACATGGAAGTTGATCAACTACTCCTATTTTGACTTCAGTAGCATTGTTGTTTTAAGCAGGAGATGTTCAAAAGAAACCGAACATAACCACTCAGGACAACAAAACTCCTAAAAATCATTTTACACTGGCACTTGCTAATATATAGAGTAGAATTTACCAAGAAGAATAACCAAATACTCTAATAACTTCAAAAAGTACATGAGAAACTTACGATCAAGGATTAAGTCAATTTTTAAACTTGGGAAGCAAGAAACACCCAGAAGATAATCCCCTGACACAGGCAAAGTGCTATGCTTCATAAAATTTCTCTTATAAAACAAATATTTCACCTGGAAAAAACAGAAAATCGAAGAAATCAATCAATGTCAAGGGAAACACAAGAATCAAATTAAACAGTCCAATTTTGCACAAGAATCAAGCTCAATTAATCATAAAAATCAACAAAAACATCAATTCATGGTTTTATACATATGTTCTAAGCTGCATCCAATATTCGACCACTTATAAAACATAATCAACAAATAGCCACTATCAATAGTTTTCATAAAGCATAGATTCAGAAAACTGACTTGGTTTTGTTTTATGAAACTAATAACACACCATTTCTCTCACGAAACCGCAATATTCCACCCGGAAAATACAGAAAACTAACCAAATCAAAATAACAATTGTACTACAGAACACGTAACAATCACGAAACATATCAAAATTTACACAATCTTCAACTAACACACATTATCAAAAACAAATTGAAATATCAACAAATTAAACAGTTCAATTACTCTAAAAAACAATAAAAACACCAATTCAATGCTATATATATGTTCTAAGGTGCATTAAAATATCAAACATACTTAAAAACATAAATGCAAATACTTATCAACAATTAAACAGTTCGATTACCCGTAAAAAATCAATAAAAACATAAATTACTTTATCATACATATGGTCATCTACCAAAATATGTTATGCACTCTCAGCTCAATCGACACATATACGAGACGATTAAAGATACAAATTAAAACGAGACCGATTAAGCACTAGTCAATAATAATAATAATGACTAATGTCAATAATAATAATAATATGGCTGCATGGTATATTCATTTCTAGAACTTTATCAAATTCTAATCCAACACAGAAATTGAAAAATTTATTAATAGTGTGACATAGTTTTGGGATAAATGTGAAATTAATTCATAAGCTAAATATGAAGCTTAGAGAGAGAGAGATTACTAAACTGAGAGTAGAGAGAGAAGAGTGAAGAGAGTGTTATGCTGAGTCAGCATTCAGTTTTGGCGGTTAAGGAAGTTAGTTAGAGATGGGGGTATTAGATTCTCTCTTTCCCGCCTCCAAATATAATGCACCACTTACGCTTAAAAGTGGTTAACAGAGGTTAGTTGAGTTCAAAATTGGCTATTGTGGCTATATTGTGGAATGGGAAAACTATTCTGTTGTTTTGGTGTCCACTGAAGGATAGTAAACCGAGTCCACATCGTCGGTGAAGATCGTACATGAACTTTTAGGATACCGGAACAGAAATCGTACACTGGTTGGGCTAAGATGTTCGAGTAGAATCATACTCCATTCTAACTCAATTAACCTTTAAGCGGGTTATGAGTCGAGTATTTTTTGGATCGAGGAGTTACGGCCGAATTACATTCTTGTTTTTTGTAAAATGTCGATTCACTAGATTACGTGGGTGGTGATAAATTACTTTCAAATAATTTATTAGTTTAAAAAAAATATATGTATTATTTAGTGAAGCGGATGGAGTATACTCGACAAGTTATCGAGTACAAAGTGGTCCTTGAATCCGACTCCCTAATCCTTTAGGCGGGTCATTGAGTCGGATACCGAGCTGGTATCGGCTACTCGTTACATTCCATCACTTGTAAATAGTCTCTTTTTATAGAAGAGGTTATACACAGCTCAGAGTCAAAGTGTATATAAATTCATGCATTATAGATTAATATTAGACTCAACCCAAAAAATTTGAAGCATGTATGGAAAACTACACATAGCTCGATCCCAAAAAGTATAAGAGGAAGCAAAAATGTTGACATAATGGACACCCAAAAGGCCAAAATCATGAAGGAAAGAAGAAAAACTTATTTGAAACTGCACTCTTTATGCACACTTTTAACCCTGGACTATTAACTCACAGAACATTCTCATTCATATGTCTGGCTTTTTCGGTTCTAAATTAGTCCTCGCCGAATAGTTACAAATGGAAAGTCATAGGCATAAAGCCATTGATGTTTATTTAACTGATCTTGGATGGACATTGTGAATTATCCGAACATTCCGGGGTCTGAACCTCAATGACTCCTGGTGCAGGACACATATCATTATTACCGGGAGATGAAATTTTTGGAGTTGTAGTGTCTAGGAGACTATCCGTTGTCTTCCTTTGTTGTTCAATCATCATTTTCAATTGCTCTCCTTGTGCTTCAATTCTTAACTGCAATTTTCGCTGAATCTGTTCATACAAAGCAACAGACACAACGATTAAATGATAAAAGATTTCATGTTGATTTACTATGACAAGAATCTGAAAAGGAATACGAAAATAAGGCATTCGAAATGAGCATTGTAAAGGTACCTCTAGTTGATCATGGAGCTGTCTTTGGACTTCTAGCTGCAGTTGGAGGGCTTCTGTGATTTGCAGACCACTGACCGAAAATTTTGATGTTAACAAAATGAGAAATAAGATGAATCGGATAGAAACCCGAAAAATCAAATGAGAAATTTGAATCACATCCTGAAGGAACTAGATCATGCCATAATGCTATATTCAGGTTTATAATACAAGAACAGAATGATTACGTTTTGATATCGATTGGCGTGGTACCAGGCGTAGTAGTCTTTTTCTCGATTTTTCCTGCTAACCATTAAACATAGTGTGTGAGATATCAAAGATTGTTGCAGAAAAATACAGTTAATCCGAAAAATGCTTGAATTGGATATAACATGCATATTTGACTAATTTGAGACTAAATAAGCAAAATAAGATCATGTTGGTTTTACAAAATTGGAGAGAAACTAAATAGCAGGTAGTCATTAACTTATAGATCATGAAAGCAATTTAGGAAGCATATTTGTACCTCTAGAAGCATCTGGTACATACTTTGCGTTTCGATATTTCTGCAAAAAGGATGTCAAACAAGGACAAAGCTGATTTAAAATCTTCCAGGAGAATGTAGAAATGAAGAAATTTCAATACAGTAAGCCAGATGAATTCTGAATACCTGCAAGTGGCTTTTGACATGAAAGATGGTCAAGCTCTCAGAACCCATCAGCTTTAAAATTGCCTTTGGAGTTGCCTCTGTGTGGTTGCCATAAACTCGATCAATATCTCATAACATTTACTTGAAAATTGTTCAATGCTACAAAGTTACTTACTATCAGAACCACCAAGGCAATTTACACACTCAACGAACCGTGCATGAAGATCTTGAGTCCACCTGATCCTTGACTTATTGGATAAAGCAACAGCTGAAGACGGAGAACCACATATTGGTGAGATGCATATGGAAAGTTGAGGTTGCTTTGGAGTTGGAAGGGGAGAACCATAAATACCAGCCGGGGCCTGTGTTGATAATTTCAATGGAGGTAAAATGATTATTCAGAAACTACCATCTATAATTAGTACTCCATAAAAAGATAATACTTACAGAAAATTCATAGGGGCTATCAAATGGGCACGTCTGGTGTCTACTAACAGGAGAATCAGTATCATCAAGCAATGTATGTTTAAGTTGCAACAGCCTTTCTTTCTCCAGTTGACTTCTATAAGAATTTGCATATAACAATCCATCCGAAGGTGTGAACTGAGATATCGAAAGTGGAGATTTCGAAGAGGTCAAACAAGGAGTCCTAAATTGAACAGCTTGATCACCTTGTCCTGGGGTATCTGCAACTGCAAATAGGCCATTTCCAGACTCCTGATATGTGGATACTCGTGAATCGAAATTTGTTGGCATCAAGGAGCTATTAGTGTTGTTGTTACTCTGGCTATCAAACTGAGCAAACCCCATGAATCTTTCAGCAGCAAAGAATGCAGAACCAGGCAATCCGATACGCGGTATTAAGGAGTTGGATTGATTTGAAGGCCATTGATTTTGCTGTCCTGAGAATTCATCAACGCCAGGAGTCTGAAAATGAAGGCTCATTGGCGTTGACTGATGAGAACTAACAAAACTCTGAGGAAAACTGATGTTGTAATCATTAAATAAGTTCCGCTGCATATTTTCACGGCAACTCATTTTGGGAAACTTCATTTATAAAGTATGTGAAAAATGGAAGCCACAACTTGATCAATGTACAAAAGTAGTAATCCAGAAGGACAACAATAATAATGAAACAGTATTCAAATGAATTTATTTATGAATGATGTATTTTAAAAGGCATATTATTTTAGTGGACAAAAAACTATTGGGACGTCAGGAAGACAAAGCTACACTACTCATCAATTGCCAACATCTGTCCCAAAACCATTTCTAAATATTCCCACCAAACTTCATATTCAAGATTTTCAAGTTTTATGATTCTGAAAACAATTATATACAAACCCCTTATGTTATTTTTCAATTGGATAAGATCAATCAATGTTCTTTGACAAATCCAATGACTCAACAGGTAGAAGAACACAAATGTTTCCTAGGAAAAGTTACATTTCCATATAAATATGCTGTCTTTTTCATTGAAGTTGTAGTATTTGAAAGTGCCCTCTTGTAGAAAGCCAATCAAGATTCCACCCTTATGAATGGAGATGGATGGCCTTTTTTTAGTTCGGATTCTATGATATATTTTATGTGAAGTTCTCTGTAACATTTCGTTAAATAAACTTTTAAAAACAAACAATATCATGTCAATATGTCACAATTTTAAAGTAGTTTGCTAAGGGGGCAATATAAAAATGGAATTTGGCTCTATTAAACTATGAGAGAATATATAATTTGGAGCATCACTCCACACGTAAATTCTCCTAAAGAATGCTATAGTTGGCACATATTCACGAAATGATGATCTTTCTCATTGATTCGGGCATTCGGCTTATATTAAATTCATTTTTCTTGCATTCAAGAGATACTACTTGGTTCGCCTGGCATTTGCATCTTTACACTATAGCTATCTTCATAAAAATTCAAATTGAAAGTTTCATTTTATCTCAAATGAGAAAATTTATTTAATGTAAATAGTGAAGTGAAAAATAATTCATCTCACCCTTTATCATGTACGCTTTTTATCTAGATCAAAATGGTAAATAGTGAAGTGAAATAGTAGATATTAATTGCATTTCATATTGGATCAATTTGAAAATAATTTTTATATGAACACAAGAAGGCTAGTATTATACCCGAGTCCATCTAAGAACACCGCTGCTTTTTATTTTTTCAACCGGCTCCTCCCCGTCCTCCCCTTCTTTTCATTTTGATTGGCCCATATCTTTACCATGCTTAGACGGATGACTTTTTATACACTGTGACATGTAATTGTTAGTAATCATCCACAACACGCGTCAAATTTCGACAATTTTCTTCTTCGTCACATCAGCCTTAACACCATCAAATAAATATTTATTTTTCAAAGAACAAATTCTCGTAGAGTGTTATTCAAAGTCTCAAATTGATTTCTCTCTTCCATATTAATTATCTTTCTTTCACAACATATTCTTTTTTTTGAATTTCAAAAATTCATAATATTTTAATATAATTAATGAAAGGGGTCTAAAAAATTAAATTTTTTTTTGTGTCCAAATGATACAAATCTAATATTTATTTATAGATAACGAAAAATAAAAAATAATGGTATATTTTTTCTATTTTTATTTTGTTTAATTATTGCGAAAAAATTGATTTAAAAGTTAATATAAAATAAAAGCCAACCAACCGCCGACGCTAAGTTTACCTGGCCGGTCAATTAACCTTTTTCTTATTCCGTGTGGCCCCACAATTTGGGATGTTAAATTTGGAATGGCACGGGTTCATATTTTGATTCCGAGGTAAAGGTAAAATTTGACACTATTTGATATGATCCCCCTACAAGTGTGAAATGATTTATTTTTGACACCATGATCATCCAATGTTGCACTTGGTCTTATCATATATTATACAATATATATATATATAAAATTGAGTCAAAATTTAAAAATTAATAATTATTCTTATTGTTATATTATACAACATATATAAAAACAATTGAGTCAAAATTTAAAAAATTAATAATTATTAAAATTGAGACGAATAACAAAAACAGTAGTAATAAATTGGGTTTAAAACGTGGAGGAAAAAAAATAAAAGTTGGCGTACCATATGTTGTTGATAGATACGAGAATCAATTCCAAGATCATTCTCCTCTTTCAAAAGATTTCATCTAGTGCCCAGTGGATTGAGTTTCATAAAACTAAAGGTATTATAGGCACTAGTTCAAGTTTATTATATGTAGTGGTTTCAGTCGAATTTTGTAGCTAAATTATGCTTTTATTTGGCAGCACTTATAATTTTAATAATGTTCACTTTTGATCCATTTTGTTCGGGCATACATACCCATAGCTGTCAGCAGCTTTACTAGTGAACTCCGAATCCTTAATTTATGAAAAATTTAATTTTATTAAATAATTTTTGAAATATTATATTTTTTATTTAAAAATTATGTTTTTTCGCTCCACCTTATATAGAAAAATCATGATTTCGGCTAATCGCCGTCATAGCCATAGCTTTTATATCTTCTCACCATCTTCTAAAATCTTTAAAATGAAATTTTTTGATTACGCCACCGCCGACCATAACCATAGCTTTTATATCTATCTTCTCACCATCTTCTTAGATTTAACTTTTCATTTCTTATATGATTAGGTGCTTAATTTGTACTCATCATCATTTAATTAACCCAAAGAATGATATAAGAAACATATAAAAGTGTAATTGATAATGGCCAATAAGGTTCTGTTGAAAAGCCAAGCATAAGAATACAATAACGAAAAGTTGTATTTGCATAATCTCAATGTCGGAATCTCCGAGAGCAAAGTTGTCAAAACCAATTTGAATCTCCTTGGTTAGCCAGGTTAATTAAGCCTTATCTGTATTTGCATTAGCATCATGGTAAAATACAAATTGTACATACTCTGCGGCTTTTACACTATAAACTACTATAATAATAATAATAATAATAATGTTGGTTAATCGAACCGAATTGATGAAACTAAGAGTATCCAAGTCGACTATACAAATTTGAAGTTTTACTTTCATTCAATATCAGACCATTACAATAATTCAACAACTGTTTTTTTAACTAACCATTATTGTACGTGGCTAAGTTAAATTTAAATTATGTCACACATTAAATATATGTTTGGAATAATTTTTTAAGCTCATATGTATACGATACTTAACCAAATGTTACTTAATTTTAAGATTATCATGATGAATTTTTAACATGTAGTGGAAAAATCTAGCTTTCGTTTATAAATGCTAATCAAACATGTTATTATGATGAAATGAATGTAATTAATAAATTTGATTGAATTTGAGTCACCTTTAGCTGGTATATACGATGAAAAGTTCAAAGACTTTGGAAGTATCAACATATGAAGATGACAATAGAGACAAGTGATAGTGTCGACCATTGCACCATTCAAAGGTTACTAGGAACTTGGGCATTTAGCGGTTCCTTTAATTTGCTGGAGGAGTTTCTGAAACTTATCTACAACATTATAATCCCATTATATTTAATACTTGTTAAATATAAAATAATCAATTAATAAGTGTTCTTCATTTGTATTATGTTTATTGAACTCTGTTTTTCTTATCACCGTATATATTGATATATTTCAAATAACGAAATACTACATCTCTACGTTCATTTTGATTTAAATTGAAAGTTTGACTTAACAATATAGCATATATAAGTATATATACTGTATATTATCTAAAAATTTATTAATTTATAATAAAGAATAAATAAATGATTATCAAAAATATCGATCAGACTATTGATTAAAAGAAAACATCATAATTAAATTGAAATGGGAGGATGATATGTACGTAGTAAATTAGTACGTTCATTTTTCATAATATTAGCAATTCTACACATTGTAATAATTACATGAGGCACACCAAACATACTGCCTTCTAGTTTTCCGAAAGGTCATTGTTATTACAATATTACTACAATTTGTTCTCCCTGTTTTTTCCTTTAAAGGCAAAAAAATGCATCAAAGAATCAAACATGTATGCCGACCAAATAATATTATTCTAGAGACTAGGAGTATTTTAGCGACTGAATTAGTCAGTTAGTGACCTAATTAGATTTGATAGAAATCATTTTGTTTGATTAATTAAACATGATTTAATACTTAATAGTTTTTATCCAAGAACTTGCTCAAAATATTAAGAGAACAAGTTACATGGCCGGATCACAACAAGATTCAGTAGCTTCCTTTTGGAATATAAAGGAATAATTAAACAGAAGTTATGCTAATTGAAACTCATTAACAACTATAACAACATTTGACTTGGTTTGCTACATTTAATATGACTCTGATTTTAGATGTGGTGGTATGTCATAGATTTAGTTGAATTGAAACCATTCAAATTTTTTGATACATACTGTGGATATCAATTTTACTTTCAATTATTACTGTTTTTTTTTTCTCTTCAAAATAGTCGATCCTTGAAAGATTATGAAGTGTTTCTATTGAGTGGGAAAATATAAAGATGATCCTTGATCTAGCTTTTCATTTCTCAATGTCATGAATATCTAGTGTGATAAATAATTGTCCTATAGAAAGACCATGAACATCCTTCCAACGAGGGATAGATTGTAACGGCATTGTGTTTGAAGGCAGTGGAACCGATATTGAGAAACTCTGGACCCAGGGAATTTCACTTGCTGTAGAGTACGCGAGACTAAATCATACAACTGGGTGAAATGGTCACCACCAAGCAATGGCTTCATGAAAATAAATTGCGATGCCGGATGGGAGAAATCGACCAAGCATCCGAAATGAGGAGGGGACTTTTGGGGGTGCTTATTTTCACGTGAGCACCCCTGGGCCCTGGTTGCAGAATCACTGGCGTTGAGAGAAGTGGAGAGCGACTCGATGCCATTAGTCCGGAGTATAAATGGGGAACAAAAAGTGCCATTGGAGATCGAGATTATTGTGGACGACATTCATCATATGGCAAAATACTTGGAGGTAAAATTAACACATTGGAACCATAGAGGGACACCGAATGCTACCTGGCTTTCGGATCCACCTAGTTGGCTAATTGGAGCCTTTTACACGATTTTTTAGTTTAAATAGTCATTATGTATTGTTTTTCGATTGTACACTTTTTAAACATCTTGTATCGTTCGCTGTTTTATCTAATGATATCCTATCGATTGAGTATACAAAAAAAGACCATGAACATAAGAATGCATGAAACTGCAGCAGAATCTAAGTGTTTTTTTTTTGTAGAATTGAATAATTTCTCAATTGATATTCATGATAGAGTTTACGATATATATACACACATAAACTTATTGAGCTCTATACAAAATAAGCTCATACTACTTCCATCGAACTATGCTAGGGACTTGGTTACCTCCCGACCAAGCCCCGAGAACTACTGGTCTCGAATCACTAGACATCGGGACATGTACCTCCCGCCCTCATGTCCCGATCAATATCTATACTAATATATTTCAAGTTGTAGACAAGATGAACATAATCTTGATATCAACAAAAATAAAGAATCAAATACTAGCAAAACATTCTATAATCTAGAGTTATGTTTCATAAATTAAAAGGGTGTTCACTAATTGTGATTAGGACTCATTTGGAGCATGCACGTGCTTAATCATGAATCAGTTCATTGTTGTCTTGTTTAATGCATCTTAGTGATGAGTAATCAATTTCTAATCAACATGGATCCACAATTCTCTTGTTTTTTTGGAGCTGGATTAGATTTCTGACAATTTTTTTTCAATATCTGACAACTTTTCATAACTTTGGAGCTCAAATCTAAAGATTTCATCGTTGAGATTCATCTAGATATGGCAAAAAGTCAACCTCTTTAGTTTTAATTGTAGAACTTGGACTTTGTAGATTGAAATGTGAGACTTCGGATATTGAATTTGATTTCAAATGCTAGTTACTAGTAGTAGTTGTACTGAAATGCCATGAGCCTTGATGTTCACCTAACCCAGCTTCATTAGACTAATAGAAGGAGCCAAATAGACGGTGCAAATGAGAGAAGGAACTTCAAACCTCTTCAACCATCTGTCCATCTCGCCACCGGCATCTCTGAGAACCTCCATAACCATCACAAGTGACACGACTACCGTCTATCTGCCTCATTACTCTGCAAGAGATCTCTTTTGATAAGTCGCGATTCAAACTAAGGTGATCCTCGCTTCCAGTAGTCATTCCTTGTAAGTCACTGTCACCTTCGAACAGGTTCTTCCGTGGCCTTGATCGATGTATCCCTACTATTATACTTTGTATTACCTTTCGCCCTTTATGAAAGTTAGCATAGGCTGATAGTTATAATTTATTTAAGGTTGTTGTTCGAGTGTGTAACGAACAAGGGGACAACTACCTTCAAATTGCTATCCATGATGAACAAATTCAAGAACATAGCACAAGAGCTAGGCAATAAATTCAACAATCAAGTTCACCATTGCCCATAGTAAGCAGGCCTTCCTTTTGTTGGTCAGGTTTAGAAGCAATTAAATGACCCACCAAAACAAATACCTGGGCAGTAGATGGTGATGATTGATGTTATAACTATTTCATGCACATGATATAATGCAATCGACATGACAGCAAAACCCTCGCATGTAATTCAAATTGAAAGAGATATTGGTATTGCTAGAACCTGCAAACAATTATCCGCGTTTATTTGAGACGAACAATGCTATTCGATCCATGGCTGCAAAATTGAAAAACCTAACACAAAAAAACCCATAATAATTGTCGATAGTAGTTTACTGGGAGAATGCAAAACTAATCATGCTTGCATAATTATTAACTACTGTTCTTGAATGATAAATATTCGGATACTATCAACTTAAACCCAATCAACCAGTACCAAAAACGACAATTGACATATATATAAAGGTTCTCCATATTAATATCTAGATTCTCTAATTGAACTAATAATATCAAGATACCACACCACTGCAATCAAGTAGAACAAAAGCTCTTTGTTCTCCAAATTGACATTAATTCGACAAGTTTATGCATTAGGTGCACCCATCAAAGACTTCTTCAACTCATCATGTCTATCCTCCTCAGCTCCCTTACCACCATACACATTTGATCCAGACGATTTCTTATCAACATTGGCCCGACCATCACCTCTACCGCCACCTGAAGATTTCCACCCATTCCTCTCCCCCTCCCTATACCTCCCCCCTTCCCCGCTACCATTAAACGACAAGTTCATCTTCCCTGCAGCAATATCATCCCTCAAATCATCCAAACACTTCCTCAACAGCCCATTCTCGGCTTGTATCACCTCAAGCTGTTTTTTCATATTCAAACAAACCTCGGCTACATCCCCATTCCCCGACAAACCCCTCCCCGTCCCCCTGCCCTTCACATCATCCATCACCACCTGTTCAATCCCAATCTTATTCATCACCAACACAGGACACAACTTCTTAAACCTATCCACCCCACTCGCCCAATCGCCTTTTCGACCAATCATAACCATATCCGACCCATTCCCGTTCTGCCCCTCCGCCGGAACCCTAACCCCCCACTTAAAATTCACAGCAGCCCTTTTCCCAAGGGGCAAAATGGTCCTCGCACTCATCTCCATCCCATCCAAAACCTTCCCAACAACCCCAACTCCAGTAACAGCAGCAGACTCAACAGAAAAAGACCCAATTTTTCCATTTTCCGAAAAGTACCCATTTTTCACCCCCTTTTCAACCCCATTAACCAACTCCTTATTCCCCCCAAATTCAACACTAGAACAAGCTTTTTTGGCCAAAAAATCCCCAATTCTTGGCTTAAAATGGACAAAAAAACGGGGATTTTGAGACCCAACTAAATCAAACTCAGCACTCATAACAAATGGACTTAATTTAGGAGAACCATAATGCCCAATTCCAGTTTTGCAAACAAAAGAAAATGGGTTGTCTGAATTATTCGGTTTGTAAGAGAATTTGAAACATGGTCCGAAATCGAAGTGAGTACTTAGGTTTAAGGCAAGATCCTTTGACTCACCAAAAACAACGCTTGATTCAAAGGGGGATGAGAGGATGTTGATTGGGACCTTTGCCCTTAATAAGGGCTTCTGATTATCATCACGAAATTTTATTGAAGCTTTCATCTTAAGGATTGTTGTAGTGGAAATTGCAGCAAGTTCGGGAGAGGGGGGGATATATATTGACTAGGAGAGTTGGTCATAAGTTGGACCTTTTTTTCGTAATGGAACGTTGAATACAGCTTCATCTCATTGTTATCGTCTGTTCTTAAATTTCGTTCATTCAACTTTAACCTTAAATATATTTATTTCATGTTATATAATATCTTATAAAAAAATATATCAAATTCGAAAAGAGTTTGAAATGTAATTTTATCGATATAATTTTCATCAAGATTATACAATACAAACAAAATATCTATGGTCAAAGTTGGAAGAATGAACAAAAGCTCAAAAGTTTCGACAATCTTTTAAGCGGATGGAGGGAGTAGTATTTTATATGTAACATGACTAATTTATCCTTAAAACCCTTCATATTTTTAAGTATAATATTTAGAAATTAGAATTTGGGGGTAAAATAGCTTCAGTCATTTTTTAGTGTTTCAGTGTGTATATATTGTTACTCGACAATAACTTTTTCCATTAGTCTATTTGATGAATTTGGTCATACGATGGACTCTTGGATTAGGGAAAGACAGATTTGGCCTTTGTGTTTTTGTATGTTCCTTGAATAATTGGGGGAAATTTGTCAAAATTAGATGTAACTCAAATCTTGGGGTTTAGTGAAATTATGAGTTGGGAGTGTGGCTAGTATTATGAATTTTCTTATATTTTATTTGAAATTTTGTTTTTAGTAAGTTTTTTGAAATTTGAATTTGAAATAATAGGAGGGGGATGATTGATGATTATGAAAGCAATAATTGTTGGATATTTAAAGGGTTAAGAATGATGATAGTTTTTCATTAATATTTTATATGTAGTTTGACATTTTATAATGAAATCGATTTTATTTAGGAGCGTTTTTGGTGATTTTATTTTTATATTTTTTATTGGTTTTATTCCGTATGATTTTTGATTGAGCAATTTTAATTTTTATGACCCATTTTTAAAATAAAAATGTGTTAAACTTACGACACCAGCTTGTCTTCTCTGCTTTCTCAGATCTGGCTGAACTTTTATCTTGCATCGCTGCATAATCACACATATTCTCTCATCTTAAAACTGCACTACTGAACCGACTACTTAACCTCTCGATATAAGTGAGAACTAAATCTTCCTAAAAGAAATAAAAATGAAACTCAGAAAATAAGTTTTGTAAGTTCAAAAAATGGCCAAGAAAAGAACGCGCCCAAATTCAACTTTTACAAAGCATCCCTAATTCTCCCCCCCACATCTCAATGGTGGTGACCGTGAAGCGCGAAAAGGTGCACACACGAAGCAACAGAAGCCAAGTAGAGAAACACGACAACAATTTTGAAACACGACAAACAAAACCACCCAATTGCAATAATAATAATAATAATTCTGAGGAAGGAGATGTTGCTCAGCGTCGTGTGCTTCGATCGCGTTACCTCAACGTTAAAAATCGAATTTCTAGTAATTTATTTTTTCAATTTAGTATACTTCAGTGTACTTAATAAATTCGTATGATATTGAGTATTATTTTTAGGTATTTATTGAATATATAATTTTTTTCTTCATTTTATGATATTTTAGCTATTTAATGTACTTGAATTAACATGTTATTATATATGAGCTAATTAGTGTGCTTAAGTTCATATGATATTGTTTTTATTTATTTATTGAATTAATAATTTTGTCGCCATTATATGATATTTTAGCGTACTTAAATTCAAATGATATTATATTTTAGCTTGTCTAGTGTCGTTAAATTCATATGATACTCCGTATTATCTTGTAGCTATTTATCCAATTGAGAAAATTTCGTCATTGTATGATAGTTGAGTTGGATCAAAGTGAACATTTTAAAATGTTGTTTGGGATGCTATTTTATTTATTGAGTTGAATTAAGTTGAACTAAGATGAAATATAAGTAAAAATATCATTCACCTCCTTTACACCTCGATTTAGTGGTTAATGGAATCGGGGTGACTCTTGTTGAATCATTATGTGTCAGTTTAGCTAATTATCGTTGTCGTATTTATTTCACTCAGTTGTAATTCGCAGATGAAAGAGATGATATATCGAAGAAGGATTCTGACAATTTTAATGCCATATTTGAAGAAGTTGAGTTCTTGCATCAACAAGGTATTCTTTATGGGGAATTTTTTTTGCTTGAACTTATTTCGACGGTGTTTCTTTCACTTCAACTTATTTGATTTGTATGGTATATATGAAGAGATATTTGCTTAAAGTTTGTTATAAGTTTAGTTGATCTTATTTCTGTTATTTACAGTTCAAAAGCCGAGGGAGCAAGTTGCTGATGCTGAAGCTCTTTTGGATATAGCAAGTACATTGATCAGCTCTGTAAAAGCACATAGCAATGAAGGAATAACGCCTTCAGATTTTATTAGTTGTCTGCTCAAAGATTTTGGGAAACGAGGTGGACCAAGCAACAATCTTGACGAGGAAAGGAACTCTGTCCGCTGGAGAGATATTGGCTGTGCTGTGTCTAATGTCTTTCCATCTGCTTTTGGGTGCCTTACCATGTAAAAAAAGCAAGTACTTGCTCTTCGTTTAATAAGATTATATCAATATTGCATTCCGTTTTAGAGAGATTAAGTTGATTGAATTTTGGTGTGATACTATTTCAGGGTTGGTCCTTTGGATACTGAACTAAAGCAACGGAAGCCTGTTCATAGAAAACGAACAAAGCTGACTGAACAAGCTCGTCCTGAGGAGGTACATGCTTATTTTGTATCGTTATGACTCTCGTCCTGAAGAGTCTTTAGGCTTTCGAAAAAAAAGTTGATGTTCTAAGTTTGAGGAAGGAAATATGAAGTTGGACTTCTAAGTCCACAAAATACTTGTCTATTGCAAATGTATACACTCCGGGTCCTCTTTGAAGAAGTGGCACATATAGTTTGTTATATGTAACCTTTAAAGGTTCTTCCATGTCGTTACGCCTGTATCACTCTATAATAACCTGAAGCTGGTGCCTCCCCTAGATATTCTGAGTTCTGACAGCTCACTTCTCCCTGCAGCTTGATAGTGGTGAGGAGGAGAAAACAGACACTGATAAGAACATGGCAACCATGTTTGGTATCCTAAGGAGAAACAGGAATGTTAGGCTTGAAAATTTGATATTAAACAGGAACTCTTTTGCGCAAACAGTTGAAAATTTGTTTGCTTTATCTTTCCTTGTCAAAGATGGGCGAGCAGAAATAGAAGTAGACGAGAAAGGGTGTCATTTTGTAGGTCAGACTTCACAGTTCATCCAATTCTACCAGCTTCTTCGAATCATATTTTGCATCCTGATTAGTCATTTGTTTTTTATGCAGTGCCAAAAAATGCTCCTGCTGCCAATTCAGTACTTTCTGGAGAGGTTTCTTTCAGCCATTTTGTCTTTAGATTTGATTTCAAGGATTGGAAGGTATCTGTAATAAATTCGATTCTGAGTTCTTTCTATTGAAACAGCATTCACTCTATGTCCCTTTTAATTGTCATCTGAAATGGTAACGAGACTTAGTTTAAATAGCTCTCACGAGTCCGTAATCTGAATTTAATCATGTATATTGATGATCTATCGCATTTGTTAGTTTATGATAATTACTCTTGAGAATAGTAAGTTTGAAACATAACCTCTTGAAAAGTAAAATGCAATCCTTCTCTGGAGTTCTAATCATGTTTGTTATGTGTTACCATAGGTAGAATGTTTCTTATGTGGCTTGTATATTCATATCTAATAACATGTTAATAATCTGCAGTTAATGTTGTCATCAGTTAAGGTTGGGAATGAACTAATGCCTCACAGGATTGACTCGGAGGATGCAAACAGTTCCCAACCCGGCTCTGCTTCAGAAGATGCTCGAACCCAGCCCCCTACAACGCCGATAAGAAAATTCTGCCGGAATCGTGGTCTGGTTTTGCAAGAGCAGACTGTGGTTGAGGATTCACCAGGAAAGACTGCTGCTGTCCGGAGAGGGAAGAGAAAGCTAATTGCTTGACTTGCGTTTCAATTTTGACTTGTTTATTAGTAAAACTTAAAAAGTACTAATCTACTAATTTAGATAGGTTTTTGAATCTAATGACTGCCCTCGGATGCTAATATCTATTGGCTTAAGGTGCATATGACATTAGAGGCCTATTACATGAATGCCGAGATTATGACCTTCGTAATAGATCAAATCAAATATTCACTTTATGATGCTACTATTTCTAGTTTTTATAATACCTTCACTAGAACTCCTATAATTTATATATAATTACCTATATAAGAAAAAAAATGAACTTAATAAGAAATTCTTAATAACGTTCACTTAGATTATATGCTTAATATTATTCTTGAGTCGAGATTGGTTAATAGAATCCAAATAATTACATACACAAGGGAAAAGTTCTATTACAAAGAGAGTCTAAGACAATGTAATACATTGAATAAAACAACATAAGTCATAATTCAACAAAAACCAAGAACTTACTATTAAAAAGCTGATCTCAACATCAACCATCTTCCCCAAATACTCGAATCTATCCAGTATATTGACCACCAGTTCCATACCCCTGATTAGCACCACCACCAACATGGGTATTATGTGCAGTAGTCGTCCTTGCACCGGTTCCAGTGGCGGTACCAATGGGGTGCGTCGTGGCAGTGCCTTCAACCACCTGCCCTGTAGGTGCTCCAGTGCCGTGTCCAGGCAGTGCCGACATCTGGTTTCCTCCGGTGGACTGCCTGGTGGCGCCAGTGGTGGAGTATGAATGAGTACCACCCATGTTTCCAGCCTGTTTACTAGCTGCATTTTGCTCCTGAGCCTGCTGTTTCTGGAACTCAGCATCCCTGATTCTTTCTTCCTTCTTCTCTGTCGCCATTTGCTTTTGTGTTTCATCGTGTGATGACATCTTCTCCACCTAGAAAAATTATTGAAATTAGTATAATCTGTATATCTTATTATAAAAGTGTAAATGTAAAATGATATTTCTTTTATTTTTTGTAATGCTTAAATTACCCCTTCTAAATTAAGCTAATTACAAAGAATGTAATGATTATCAAACTTCAATTACATTTAAATAAATAATTAAATTTATGTATTTTTTCGTTATAATAGCTCATTGAATTTTTTTTAAGACAAATTATTGCTATCTCTTGGGAGTTAGATGACTGATGTCATGAAAGTTACACATTTTATTAATCAAGACATAGTACATGACAAAATACACAAATCCAAAATAAATTATATTGGCATAAATGAAATGAAATATGTACCATTGTAAATAAAGTAAACATTGTATTGAATTGGTCCTTTATTGCATAATTTATTTGACTCTTAATATTACTACATTAAGATAGAATGAAAAAAAATATTGCTAGTTTCAAGAATTGAATACCATTATTATATTAATACCAAAGATTTTAAAAACATTAATACCAAATATTATAAAATTATTATCAAATTTATTTAGCATATTGGAATAATCAACATTCCCGTTTAGTCTCTCGAGTGACTTCTAATATGAATGTAATAAGGAAGTATTAATATTTATTTTAATTCAATGTAATAAGAAATTATTAATTTTATAATTAATTTTAATTCTTTGTCATTGAATAATTGTTAAATAAGACTCATGTAATGAGTTATGTCCAAATTAATACTCCAATTTGTAGACTACATTTATATCCTAAACTATAGATAAAATTATATATTATTATCAACGCTAATATTATTATTAAATAATCCAAAATATTGAGCTTATTATCGACATAAAATAATAATTGGATCTTAAAATAAAATAAGTAAAACAAATTAATGTATTTCACATTACGATAATAAACACATTACTAAAATTATATTTTAAGATAATTCTATAGTGATCGAGAGTCAAATACTCTTAGTATTCCATGTAATTGATCTTAAAATAATATAAATAAGCAAATCTATGCATTTCATATCAAGATAATAAAACACATTAAAATTACGCTTCAAGCATTAAATTTATAGTGGTTGAGAGTTACAATTTCTATTATTTCATCTTTGAAAGTTATTATCAACGATAATTTTACTTTCTCAAATTTTTTATGATTAAAATTAATAAATACATTCTAAAGAAAGTAATTGTATAAATAGATACAATTAGCTAGCAAGTCATTATGTTCTCTAAAAAAAGTAAACCAATTTCTCCCATATTTGTTGATCACACTGATAGTAAGCTCTTCCTCACCAATAATGGCAAACCCAACAAACCTCCTCTTTTATTATAAATATTATAAATGTCATCAGATTGCGTAGAGTTGAAGTTTTTGTGAGTTGCACCATCTTCGACACGATAGCATGGTTTGTCTTTATATTTTTTTGAACATGTAACACATAAAAATATTTTTTTTTTATATATACTTTATTTCATCTTTTTACCTCTTCAACCTTTATGCATATATATATTTATATAAAAAATAATTATAGACTATTAGAGTTTTACATGAGATTTAACGAAAAATATATCTAACTATTAATTGTTATAAGTTTATAAGTAATTTTTGATTGATTATTTTTCTCCTCAGAATATTTGTTTTTTATTATTATGCATATAATTTGATATGTTGATTATCTGATTATAATAATATATCAAAAGATACTAAAATCTCTTGAAAATTGAAAAAATATTATTGATATTTTTGAATATGATAAATAGAACTTGAATTAAAATTAACATTCTTCATAATTTATAAATTGAGATTAAAAAGAGGGTTCAAGTGGAATTTAACAAAGAAGATACACACACTATATTATATTTTATCCCATGAATGATATATAAAAATCCTCAATAGCTTAGTTATATCTTTCTTAACTCATATTTTTGTACTTACTCAATTATGTATATATATAGATTTAATTTACAAAATTCTAAAAATATTTGACAAAATTACCTGATGACAAACATAGATTAAATTCTATGAAACTTAAAATAAGTATATGAATATTAATCTTAATGATTTCTTGGAAGAAAAGTATATTATGTAGTTATTATAAAAAAATAGTACACATAAATAAAGACATGATTAAATGAGATGTTAGTATGTTTTATCCTAATTATGATTAATCACTTAACAATTCTAATAAATTATGAATGTATCTTCTATATGGGCCCTACTTATCTTTGATAGAGATTTAAACTATTAAAAACTTAAGCAGTATACTTTAAGTTATATATAAATGTTTTGATAAATTCAAAAATTTTCAAGAATGAAAATTTTAGTTATATGTACTTTAGTTATATGCACTTTACATTTTAAGAGTGTAATTTTATAACACCTAAAAAGATTATATTAAAATACTTAAAAAATTGATCCTTGTCATTTCTATTATCGATCTCATTATATATCGCCTTCAAAACTAAAACGAATCTCGCACATTATATTATATATTTTTTGTGATTTTAACTAGAAAATATATTTGTTGAAATTTTCATCCAAATTAATGAAGAAAAATTTATATTTATTCTAATTTAAAATACCTTACTATTTGAATATTTTTCAATTTTGATATTTGTCATTTCTATTATCGATCTCATTATATATCGCCTTCAAAATTATAAAATGAAATCCCCACATTATATTATATCTATTTTTGTGGTTTGAATCTAAAAATCTATTTGTTAAAATTTTCATACAAATTAATGAAGAAAATTTTATATTTATTCTAATTTTAAAAAATACCTTACTATTTGAATATTTTTCAATTTATTTATTTGAAGTAAATAGCTAACATAAATATATTAGTGAGGTAACACAAATTTATTATATTATGTCTGTTAAATATTACATATTAATCCATTTTCGTCCAAGTACCTAATATATACTTAGTTGCTTTTAAAATCAAATCTTTCATATTGCATATGAGATTACTTCAACTATGCACACAAAGCAATACTCTGACTACGGTATTTCTTGAATTGAAAATTTAGATGATAATCTTAAAGAAATACCATGTCCTATGAAGTCAATTTTTTTTATGTATTTCATATTTTGTAGACTCTTGGATATAATAGTATTTATCAAAATAACTACAATTGTGAAATAAACACTTCACTCTTACAATCGTAGGTCAATTCGAAAACAACTGTTTATGAGGGATAAAGGCTAAAGGGGTAAACATTGTATGCTATCCTACCCCTATCCCCTATCCCACTTAGACAGGCCTAATGAACATTGAAACATATTAATGTTACGGTAATATCATCCCGACACACTTAGATGGAACCTAATCCATTAAGACATGTTAATATTCTGACCCCCTATGCCTATTGACGAGGCTAATAAGACATTGCATTATGTTAGTGTTATGATAATGTAATGGTAATTTAAAATCCTAAGGGAGTACCATTCTATTGCATGGAAGATTACTTGAATTATTCGACAATACAATAGAACCAATCTAAACGAAGCAATACTCTATAAATATATAGTTTCTTTAAATTGGAATCATAATCCTAATCACCAAAAAAAAAATGAAAAAATTGGAATTTGTAAAAATAAAGATCACCTTTTCTTGCATGACAGCTTTGGTTTTGTCCATGCCAGATTTGGCAGAAGCGGCAACATTAGCCGCTGCCTCTTTAGCAGACTGCATTCTTGGTTTAGGCTAAAATAAATTACAAAAATCTGAAACTAAAATTTTCAAACAAATTGAGATTATATTTCAACAGAATTGAATGGTGATGAGATGAGCAAAGAAAGCAGGCAGGCTCTTGGAATATATAGATTTGTGTTAGGTACTATATCGATGACACTTGTTATATCAAGTTGCACGTATGATCTTGGATGATTATCATGAGATAATATTATTATGACATGTGTCTCAGTGACTAATTACGTGTTAAAGTTCGCATTATACTCTCGGTTTGGTAGGCGGTGAGATATATACGATGCAAATGCAAAATTCCAAATGTATTCACCATACACACTATTAATTAACATAAATTATTAACAGAGAACGGGAACAATTGTTAGATTTAAAATTTCTAAATTTATTTCTAGCTTCAAGCAATCAATAAAGTTAACTACGTAAATTTAAACGAAAAATAAATGCATACGCGCATCTTTATACGCTTTCCTTAACGCTGAAGGACGTCTCACGCCGCAGAATCCACTATTAAACCGTAAGATCGCTATGTTCTAACACTAAATTATAATCTATATCAGTGATTTTCTTATCACCGAAATTCTCAACAACAAAGCTATGCTCAAGAACAAAACTATATTCTTCAATAATATTAAAGATCTAATATTATTCTAGGATGAATACTCTCTACGCATGATTCATGCTGATTTAATAAAACTCATGTAAACATCTATATTTATAAAGCCAACAAACCTACCAAAGCTGATCTTTCGGGCTTCAAGATGTCAAAACCGCCTAAAAACGAGTTTTCCAACCTCAAGCCGGGAGCAGTGGTCGGGACCAGCAAGTCCCGACCGCCTCCCGAACTCCACTGCTTCAAAAAGCAGCCCGAGGTCGGACCGGCCAATCTCCGACCCGTCCTACTCACAGCCTAAAATATTGCTTAACTCAACAACAATAAAAATAGAAGCACTAATCAAGTGTCGAATCCAATCTCGAAAGTATTAAATGATTATGTAGGTTGTATTTGGAGTCAGCCGAATTCCATGGTTTGGCTGACTGGCCTATATGAAGTCGAGGTTTAAAGCTTGCAAATTAAGTCGAAGCTGAAGGACTTTCACGCTAGCTCGGCTTGGATATATAAATAATTACTTAATGCAGAAAAATATTTCCTAGCATTTTTTTTCTTTTTTTTGAATATCTTGTTGGAAATCAGAGTATATTGATTTATTTGATTATGCCCGTTGCGATAATTGTTGTAATAATTCATTTACTAGTTCTAGTTAAATGCAATTAAAGTGTTCAATAAATAGTAATTGTAAATTGCTAAACAGGAATTCACGATGATATCGTGGAGTTACGCCAGACAAGTAGATTCATGCATACTGCTTATAATACCATTAATTATATTATTATACAACTAATACTATTCGAAAGCCCAAAAGGCCACACACATGGAAAGTGACGTTGAACTTATCGCATGTATGAAATTAAACGCGACGCTAAATCGGGAGCTGATTAAAAATAAACGAGATATTCAACGAGTTTTACATCGATAATCTTAAAATACAAATCGGACGAAACCTAATCAATTAACTCAAAGCTCTCAATTGACGATTAACTTGTTAGCTTACTCTTCACTTAACGCTTAACGAAAGGCTCATCGGTTAACGAGTCGAAGTTATTCGTTTAAAAAGGACGAGACTATAAGGAGAAATAAGCATGGAAAAACCTATGTTTTTTCTCGTCCCCTTCCCCTCAAAGCCTCTCCTCTTTCCATAGACACCGGGAATGCTTTTGACTCAATTTGTTCTTCAATTTATCTCGTGATTCTAACAAGTCCAATCGCGTGGTTTAACCGCCTCCTCGCAAGTGACTAATTGGAGATCTACCTTTTTGCGCGCTAAAAGCCAAGGAAGTCAAAGGAGGTTTCAGAAGAGAATAGTCGCAACTACCGCGTTGTAGTACTCGCATTCCTACGCATATTGAAGATATGTTTCATTGTAATTGCTTATATACATTTATTCGATCTTGGTTAAGCTTTTGTTTACGTGCTTTAAATACGAACAAAGCTCAAGGTAATTTTTCCAACATATCTTTTATTTATTTAAATTCCTATTACAATTTTAATGATTTTGTTCGTCTTAAACTAAATTAAATTTGTGTGAATTTAATTGACTTTTGATTTTAAAATAAATGAGCTAGCTCATAATTCGTTTCGGGATTGTCCACTCGATGAAAAACCGAACCTAAGGTCGTCTAGTGATCGAGCCGAACAAACGTTTCTCGACTTTCGATTGTTCCTCGACTTTCGATTCGACTCGACTTGTTTACTGCTTTACATTTGTTTATATGACCCAATAAAAAGGAAAAGCAAAACCAGCTATGTCCAATTGTACACCATGAACATGATACTATCATGGGATCCACTCAGTCACCAAAGAGTATTATTATGATCACCATTTATAACCAAAGATCTCAACATACCAAATTTTTGAGGTTGATATAATCATGCATGTCATTTGAGGCTTTTATTTCATTTTCCAATTCTTGAACTTGAGAGGGGGGCATCACCTTATATTCCACATAGGCTTTTATCCACAGAAAAAATAAACATACCCCTCTCAAGAATAATCCTTAAGGTACATTCTTGGATTCTAATGATTCAGTTATGATCAATGCTATATGTTTTTTTATGGATTTGTTATTCAAATTGTTCATTTGGTAGAAAGACTTAAGCATTTTAATGTGTATCTTGTTATCACAGTCTAGTTTCAATCTCTTTTGATGAATTTATTGAGAATGTTGTTCAGTTGGTGGAAAGATTGAAGCATTTTAATGTGGTTCTCATTATATTAGTTTGTTTTCTATGTTTTTGATGAATTTGTTGTAAATATTGTTCATTGGTGGAAAGATTGAAGCTTTTTAATGTGGGTCTCATTATATGATGGGGATTGATCATTGATAAAATGTACTAGCTTATAGGGGATTGACATGTTTTTAGTGCCATTAGTTTGAAGAATAAAATGATACTGCATTTTTCAAGTTGCATTGAAATATACTACATTCATAGATATTTGATATGCTGACCTATCAAATCTCTATGTAAATGTGAAATTGGAAAGATGGTTTAAATTATGGAACTTTCATTGTAGAAGTCCGGTTGCTCTCACTTAACTTATATATTGTTGATGGACAAATAGAAAGACACAAATCATATTCGATTTACAGTGATCGATCAATTGTTGATATACATCATGCTCGAATAGATTCTTGTAGTTATCTAGTTAAAGTATTCTCATGGATCTAGGTTCACTTTTCAATCAGTTACATTTATAACTAAGATTGGTGGCATTCCTCATTTTCTAAACTGCGTTGTTCCTCTCTTATTGCAGTAAATAATGGCAGATGGCGAGGAAATCCAACCCCTTGTCTGTGACAATGGAACCGGAATGGTCAAGGTAACTAATTGCGATAAACTGCTATTTGTGATTAATTGTCATATGCTAGTCACATTGATGATCCATGAGCATTGCCATTATTTGGTCGAATGGACCATTATTTTAGAGTACTTAACCATATAGAGCTGCCGATTTCTCATAATTGAACTATCAGGCTGGTTTTGCTGGAGATGATGCTCCCAGAGCTGTTTTCCCTAGCATTGTTGGACGCCCTCGTCACACTGGCGTGATGGTTGGCATGGGCCAGAAGGATGCATATGTGGGTGATGAAGCTCAATCAAAGAGAGGTATCTTGACACTGAAATACCCCATTGAGCATGGTATTGTTAGCAACTGGGATGATATGGAGAAGATTTGGCATCATACTTTCTACAATGAACTCCGAGTGGCTCCAGAAGAGCACCCTGTTCTCCTTACAGAAGCCCCTCTTAACCCCAAGGCTAACCGTGAAAAAATGACTCAAATCATGTTTGAGACCTTCTTACTACCTCTGCAATGCACACGTTGCTATTCAGCCCTCTCCCTTTTGGCGCTGTGGTCGTAACTGGTAAGAAACACCAAAAACTAGCATCTTCTAAAAGTTTGCTGTTGATGCATACAACGTTTCTGATTACATGGTTATGACTTGCCTTTTTTTGTTTCCAGTATTAAGGATCTCTTGGCATGGTAGTCACAGTACCAATTTATGAAGGTTATGCCCTCCCTCATGCAATCCTCCGTCTAGATTTGGCAGGGCGTGATCTCACCGATCATTTGATGACGATTCTGAAAGAGAGGGGTTATTCTTTCACCACCAGTGCTGAGAGGGAAATTGTAAGGGATGTGAAGGAAAAGCTTTCCTACATTGCCCTCGACTTCGAGCAAGAGATGGAGACGTCAAAGACCAGCTCAGCTGTGGAGAAAACATATGAACTTCCTGATGGCCAGGTGATCACCATTGGCAATGAGCGTTTCCGCTGCCCTGAAGTCCTCTTCCAACCATCAATCGTAGGGATGGAAGCTGCTGGCATTCACGAAACAACATACAACTCCATCATGAAGTGTGACGTCGATATCAGAAAGGATCTTTACGGGAACATTGTCCTCAGTGGTGGAACCACCATGTTTGCAGGTATTGCTGACAGGATGAGCAAGGAAATTACAGCACTAGCTCCAAGCAGCATGAAGATCAAGGTGGTTGCCCCACCTGAAAGGAAGTACAGTGTTTGGATTGGAGGCTCCATTTTGGCCTCTCTGAGCACATTCCAGCAGGTAATGTTTCTATTCACTGTCAATGACACATCCAGCTGAACAATTCTTTTATCCAGATGTGCACCCTCAGTCGATGTTCACAACTATCGACATACTACACGAAAATTAAGTAGACCATGTAAAATGTAATGTAATGATGCATTAAAGCTAAACGATGTTGTTACATTGATGTCGATACAAAACCTTGACGATTAACTTAATTTGTTGTTGCAGATGTGGATTGCGAAGGCAGAGTACGACGAGGCTGGCCCGTCCATTGTTCACAGGAAATGCTTCTAGACCAAAGCTTGAGGTGATTGAGAGAGAGTTTTGTGCAACTTGTATTATGGAGAAGGATCACAATAGCAGTATTGCATATAAAACTGCTTCTTCATTGTATTCTTCTTATTATTTTGTTTTATGTCATCTTGCTGAAAGTCCAAGATGTTTATCACACGTAGAAGAGTCTTCTATGTTTACACTTTTACATACCTTATTATTTGGAATTTTCTTGTTGAACTTCTTAATACTCGTACTACTTAATAGAAAGAGCTCATATCAAAGAATTTGCTTTTATAAAGGATTCCTTCAAATTTAAGTACAAACTCATTCAAGAAAATTTACTATCTATCTTTGCTTTGACGAATGTGAAATACATAATATCATTATTTACCTCGTTTATAAAAATTATTATATCTAAGAAATCTGATTTAAATTACATTTATCTAGATATACATTCAATTTAGAAAAATCATTCACCCCAAAATAAAGATAACGATTCAATTCTACCAAAGGCCAGAACAAAAAGCCGTGAGCATCAATTACATGTAATTGCAACTTTTTACAAAATATGAGTACTAAGCATGGAACAAAGGGAATCTTTAAAACTTGATAAAGAGATACAAAATTTTGAACACTCAGCAACCTCACGGTTCTTCTTGTGCAAAGTGGTGATAATATGATATATCAGCTAATAAACTTCACTTATCAAACGTTTATGCCTCTTGTAATGTTTCTCCACGAATATCTTAGAAGCTCCTTCTATGGTTCTACGCCAAGTCTGCATTGTGTGCACATACAACAAAGATGGAAAGATTAGAGTGAAGCTTATAACATTCTCCCAAAACTAATAACTATATTTGAATTACTTGTGGATTACGTTCTAACGTATAAATAATATTCAATAATTTATTGACTAGTATATCGATTTTTGTAACCGGCACTATATTTTTTTTGATAATTTTTATTTTGTACACAAAATAGTGGAAAAAAATAAACATGTATTAGGCGTTTCAAAATCAACGGTTCAACACTTTTAAGGATACCTAAGAACAATTACTTATTAATATATAGAATTTAATCTTGAGCAATTCCCAACACAAATATTAATCTATATATTTCTCCACCCTGTAATATATACGATCGTTTGTAATAAAATTACTTTATTAATAAAATTATTGATTGTACAATTTTTAAGAGAAAGAGAAATTATGAGACAAAATACATTCATCTCAATTTTAAATCTATAAGTCTCATTTTTAATCTTTTACCTAGAAATAATGAATTCTAACATAAACATTATATAACATTTAATTAAACACTCAATTAAAAAATTTGAAATATATTTTTACTACATGACATAAATTATTATATAATACAAACAAAATATTTACTACCAAAATAAGACACTATTTAGAACGGAGGGAATACTTATACAAAAATAGAACTTAAAATTGATATGGAGTGAGTATTAATTAGTCTTGAGCACTTCACAAATCCAATAATTCTCAAGATTCACCCCATCAATGAAACAAAGGGAATAAGGTCCAAGTCAAATGAAACCAACAAGTGCATAATAATTAGATAATTTTTCAAGAATCATCAATTTACCAAAAAATAATAGAGTATTTGATAAAACCTTTACATTATCAAACAATATCTTACCTTTTCAATGGTACCAATGAATGATTTGTTCTTCAACTCCTTTGCTCTGATCTTAACTTTCCCAATCCCAAATCTCCTAGTCAATGATTTTGACCCCATTGGATTCATAGGCTGCAACAATGATTTCCTTTCTACTAAAGCAGGTGCACTTACTCCATTCAAAGACTCACGTCCAACACCATGATCAAACTTTCCTCGTTGTTTTCGACGTTTAGCTAATGCTAGTTCCTTGTTTAGTGTTGATTTCTTGTCTGATTCAGAACCCAATTCAGCAAATTTACTTAGTAGTTGATCTGATGAAGCTTTGGTTACATGTTGTACTGCAGCATTATTTGGAGTAAGGGTGTGATTAGGATTGACATTTTCCATTTTTGGGAAGTTTAAGAAAAGTTGGCAGCTTTTGTGAAGTTTGGAAATCAAGAATGAGAGTGATGAGTACGAAGTTGAGATTAAGAAGAGGTGTTTTGTTGGTTGGTTTATTATGTTGGAATGCAATGTACCGTTGGATATAGCCGTTGTCAAGAGTGTGGACTTGGACATCATGCAATCCACTAGTAGTATTATAATATTGTCTGCGATTGATAAAAAGTTTATAATATTAGTTTACATATCTAATATTTCAGAAATAACATATTACTCAATACTCATAAAACAATCTTGCAACATGAAATGCATGTAAGAAATATCAAGACATTCCATTAACCTATGACATCTCACGATTTACTCCTATACAAAAGAAATTTCAATAGCATCCGTAACGTAAGATTATAGTATTTCGCTCGTAAGTGGTGGTCAAGTTGTCAAGTATGCTACATGAAGTTCGACCCCAAATCTACTGCATTTCTATTGAAGCCATTACATTGACTTTCCTAGTGTAATTTATTTATGCCAATATAATAGGTTTTATCGCTATTTAACCTATGTCACCCAATATTATAGTACATGTGTCATTCCATCTACTCCCTCCATCTTATTCTCTAATGATATTTTTTTCTTTTTTGTCAATCTCAAATTGATTTTTTTTAGTTTAAAAAATAAATGAAAAAAATAATTTGTGAGACAAAATTTAAATTATTTAAAACTTTATGTAAAAGTAAGGCGCTCTTTGAAAATGAGATGGATGGACTAAAATTCACATGATTGGTGTGTCAAATAATGATATAAAATTTGTGCTTTAAGAGTTTAAGTTTTGTTTAGTTGACTTATGAAAATAGTCTCTTCCATTCTTAGTCGATCTTTCACTTTGCCTTTCTAAATGGTTAAATTAATAATATTTGGTGTTTTAATTAAGTCCCACAACTTTAATTTTTCAATGGTTACATAATCCACATTGATTGAAAACGACTAAGTCCATGTAACCGATAAAACCCAACAAGTTGAGCGCGTAGTCTATAGAGTATGCAAAACAAAATCCTGTGAAAGCGAATGCACGAAACCAGTAAGGAAACACAACCGATGCACTCATTTTAAATGCAAAAATTGTGACCAGTCATATGACATTTGGGTCGATGAACTTGTCTTCGGATGATGCAAACTCTGGCTCTGGTAAGAATTCTGAAATTCAAATTGATCATGATCATAGCACCACGACTGATGTGGATCAGACACCTTCCTCTTCTGAAGAGTCCGGAAATTCCGGTAATCATCTAACCCTTAGATACTCCTTAATTAAGGATTGCTCTGTTTTGTTTTTAATTTTTTTGTTCAAATTTTCATTCTCAACTAAGGATTTTGGTGGTTGTTCCACAACAATTCCAAATGCCATCATGAAATTTTATCTTGGAACTGTAGAGGCCTTGGCCGAATTTCACATACCATTTTCTCAGATCCCTCGTGGACGAATTCAAAACCAGAGTATATTCTAGACTTCGCTCTCTTTGCTGATGCTGGCTGTTCACAAGTGGTCTCCTCAGTGGGCCATTGTAAATTCATCCATTCTTCTACCTAAACACCTTATACTCTTTCTAAATTTCTACCTAAAACATTGAACTCCCATCGAGCATCATCAGATCATGATCAATCCTAATCTTAAACAATAGCCTTGAAACCTGGAAATTCATCTCTCAACACCTCAAACCTCTTACAAAACCTCCTATCCTCCTCCGTGGAGATTTTAACCAAGTTATTCTCAACTCTGAAAACACCCAACTCCCACCAACACCATACCTGGATCTCTTCACCCTCTGCTAATTTTTTCTCGAAGTTTGATCAGGATCTTCCGCATATGGGCACCACCATGGTCGGGAATTAGACGAGGTACTAGCATTTTTGAAAAGCTCGAAGGTAGCCATGGGCAATTTTGAACGAGTCACTGCTAATACTGAGTTAACCATTCTTGGTGTTGGCCCCAACATTCTTCTAAACAAAAGCGGCATTACCTTCCAACAATATAATTCATTCGTCAGCTTATAAAAGAAGTTTTCTTCATCCTCGAGGTACATCTTGATTTGAGTGATACCCTCGTGAAGCATCCATAAAATCGAAGACTTCGTGACCCGCGCTACCATCAACAAGTCTCACGAGGCAAGGTAAACGGTAAGTCTTTGGCACACGCTTTAGACTCAGAAGTTTCAGGAACATCCTCCAAGTTTCATCTATTAATCAACAATTACATTTGCAATCCATTCTAGAAACTAGAAGTGCCCGCGAATCGTGCATTTTAAGCCAACTCAACTCGCTCTAATTTTGATTATTCTTATCATTGAATGCTCTGCTTTTGTAGAATGAAGTTTGTACATAGAAATAACGTAAGTACCAGGTAGCCGATCGCCGTTTTCATCCTAAGCATATCCCTCCGGGCCCTACACAAATATATTCTTTATGAGTTCCCAACCGCTCCCACTCAATCCTTCTTTATGGCTCATTCATCGCCTAAGACTGGTAATGTTTCTCCGTTCCTTTTATCGAATGGAACTTTAACAATCTCCTCATGAGGAACTGGTCTCTTGAGATTTTCGCTTCCTTTCGCACATCGGGTTCCTTTCATTCCGGGCGCAGCTGCGGTCACTTCCATCGTGATGATTTTCTCGACCAAGGCTTCCCTTGTTTTTTCGGGTTCTTTTCCCAAAGATGGAACCAAAGTTTGATAACATCTTCTGGTCTTTTCTCATCACGTATATCTTCCATATATGCTCTCATGGAACTTCATCTCGAGGCGCACCGGGAAACGGTCAAGCCTTTTGTAAAGGAGTTAATATTGGTCGTCTAATTAATCCATTGTATGATGAACGTGGATGTCCATCAGAACCTGGCTCTAATTGTAGATTTTTTTGTCCATCCCGCTGAAGTCCCCAAAAATGTCATCCTGACTGGATACAATCAATGCCCAAAGTGAAACTCGCTATGGTATGCCAGATTGGTTGTAATACGCCGCAGGGTAATTCCAAAATTTTATCATAGTGGACAAGTACAAAATTTCTACGAAGCTCCCGCCCACTAACATCCTTTCATGTTTGTAATTGCAATCCTAAGGCTGCCACCATGATCATCAGCGAGGGCAACTCAAGGTGGCCCCTCAGACTAAAGATCCCAAAAAGAAATAGTTTGGCCAAATATCGAGGATTTCAGAGGAAATACACTTCTCTATACAATTTCTAGAATTCCTCGAGTCACCCCCTCCCCCCGTATTTATTCCCCGTAGATTATGCCTCAATGCCACCACTCAATCTAAGCGTAGTCACACCTATTGCTTTTCCTCACGGTGGACTCGCACTAATATGGACTCTCACAGCCTCAGGGGATCAACAAACCTCTTTAGGTGCCCCTCTTAATTAGCTTTTCCATATTATCACACTGCTTGTGTCGCCATATTCCTTATAGATTCGCAGAATATCCTGACTTGTCTTATCTTCGCCCCAAGCGTCCCCCCAATTCGAGGAGGCTTTGGCAACAATTTTTTGTTCGCCATCTAGGAATAAATCTCAGAGATGGCGACTCTTAAGGGGATTTGACCCACCATGTGTTGTTGTGAAGTGGGTTGAGCACATCGAACCAACTCTCTTCGTGGTGGTGAGTAGGGTCTTTTCCTAAAGTTTTGAATCCTATCACGCAACCTATCCCATACTTCCTTTAATCGGCCCTTGAGTATCCCTTCGACCTCAGAGGGTCGCCTCAAGGATCTTCCCTTTCTTTTGTAAATTTTCCAAATCAATATGCTTATTTGAATCATCTTGGCCCTTTCAATGCTTTCCAACACTTGCTTGTTTATAATGGATGTGTTGTATTTGGCAATAAAAACATCCGTTGTATGAGCGTATTTTAATCAATCGAAGTTCGCTAACAACCTATGTATACCAATCCAAGGGTCTAAAGGAAACCATTGGGAATGCTTTGGCATAGATGTTCATATCATTCGTTGTGATGGTCATTTGAGCCAAAAATTCTTTCAAATGTCAAGGGATCTCTATGCCACTATACGTGAATTGGGGCAAAAGTGTTGAACCCACCCCAGATAGTACAACGCTTAGTTGGGCCGTGGAATGGCTCGACCGCCTCGACTTACGTAATGATTTGCTCTTCCCCGTTGAACACGAACTTCTTTTTGCCCGCAAGAAGTTCTTTGTAATAAAGATGCATAGCATCCAATATTCAAAAATTCACCAATGGCCTATATAAGAAGTCAGCCCTTTAAAATTACCATACCTTGAAGCATAGAATTAGTATATATGGATCAGATAAGCCAGGCAAGGAGGGCCACGTATGATACGATTCTCCCTTTCCTCAGGTTTGCTCCCCGCGAATGCCTCATCGCTCCTTTCGCTCTTTCACGAACTAGTCTATCTCTTCTAGGATAAGTGTCTACCTGAATTTCTTGTTCCTCAGCTAAGTTTAACCCGCCACAGACTTCTCACGAATGTCCTCTCATGGTAACTGTGTCATGGGGGAACTGAGAACACCCGGTTGCTGTTCAGATGGACCAAGTATATCCATATGTATTTGTTGTTCAGTGGTATGTCGCAGATATATTTTTATTTTGAGGAACTTGTTAGCGATTCCCATAGACGGTGCCATTTGATCCGCGAAATTTCGTTGAGGAGGGGCTTGATCTTGATCCATGTTCATTACTGGGCGAATCAAATCAACTCGCTATCACTGGCTCAAGCGTAGCAGTCTTCGCGAGGCAGTATCACTGCTCGGCTTTGATCATTTACTCGACAATGGCTTTCCCTTTAGCAACCGAGTATACCTCCTCGAGTCCCTTCACAAAAGCCGCTGGGTTTTAATTTCACCACAAACACCCCACCATTGTTTAGTAAATAATTCAAATAGGTGAAAAGTAATTTCAAGAAATGGAATTAAGTACCTTCAATATTGAATGGTACCAAAGATTTATGCATATAAAGATGCCGCATTTAATTCGCTAAACTGATCAACGTGAAGTGACACGCGTGCACTTTTTACACCGGGCTCATAACCGTAGACCGAATTTAGCACGCTGCTTAGGGGGCTGGGCGTCCTATATCCGTAATGGGCTCATTTATATATAAATTTATATTCCACACCGCTACCACTCTAGATGGTCCCCATAAGTGTCTCTAGATTAGGCCCAATGCTTACAATTTAAACATGTTTTAAATCTGAACAAAATGTTAGTTTGGGACCAAAGCGTTAACTTTTAATTTGGGTGCCACTTACTTTAATTATACTACTACGATAACACTAAGAAAGATCAAAAGCCAGAATTTCCTAAGAGATCATCATCGACCATTTCGATAATTTTCTGGAATTTTCACCACGGTACATTGACTAATTTGGTCTTGATAAAATATTATTATCACTGGATCGGAGAACAGGATGGCAAAACAAATAAAATGAAATATAGAGAACGGTCTTCATGGTATTAAACTATTCATTGGTATTTTTATAAATAATACAAAGACAACTTTGTAGAGAATAGTCTATGCAAATTGCAAAACAAATTGTAAACTGCAAGCAATAAACAAAGACGTCTTTGTACGGAATACTGGAAAGGGTGATATCTCAGTTGGAAGATTATGGCAAAGATTCTATAGTGAAAACCAGTATCAATAAATAAATTCTAGTGTATACAATTTTTTTTCTAGTGGACATTCATTGGCCATGTCTGGTCTGATCTGATAACCAGGGCTCGTAAGCAAGGGTCCATCTTAAAGTGGGCTAAGCCGACTCAAGAAGATCAGGCAAATACGACAAATGGTTTATCTAACGAGTAACGACCCTTTTTCTAAATTCATCGATATTGAATCAATCATACATTGAATTAATCGAATGTGCATTTGGCGAATATCCATTTAGACATTATTTGTTTCAATTCTAGTCTCTAGATGATGAAATTTTAGGGAAAATTGTGTATATCAAAGTTCAGAATTTGTTCAAGTAGATTCACTTTAACACGTCAAGGTGAATTCAATCACAATAACACTCCTGATCGAGCGCATAAATCTAATGTATAGTAAAAACAGAATAAATATATGTTGTAAATTAAAAACACAAGCATCGCTTGTCCAAATACGCAACGTCACCTACTGCTGAGTTCCACCCTCTCTGCTTAAAGGAAATTAATATAGTATACATAAGTATCATAACTCTGCTCCCAATTCTATACTCACTAATACCCATGAACTTCTACCTCGAATTCTCACATGAGATCCCCACTTCACCAACTCTGGCTGATTACAATTGGCAACTTGTTTGTTTATGAAATCATATCTACGCTACAAACTATACAAACTACATCACTAATATTTTCTATGAAACTCATGATATAGTTTGATACATTTAGAGAAACTAATATAAAAATAAATAATTATAAATACCACACACTCTAATGACGACGCCTCCTCACCGACGAGATAAATAATGTATAACAAAGCGTCTCTTCTTTTATATATTAATGGGTCAAAACTCGCTCTTCAAGACAAATCTTTAATCTAAATATATGCTTAAAGATCTTCAATCTTTATGCCGAATACTCCAAAGCTCATTTTCATATATATTAGGACGAGAATATCTCAGCAAATATTACCAAATCTTGTCCAGAATCCCGAAAATATATTTCCAAATCTGATATGCCTAGTCACAAATTGTCAAACCAAATCAGAATATCCTAGATGACACTCGATCACCATAAACTTCAAAAATAGCCACCAATTAACACTCACATATATTAAAATGTATTGCCATTTTCTAGAAGCTAGCCACTATAGTTAATAGGGGGAAAATTTCTACCTACCTTGAGGCTAAATAGACTGTTCTTAATAAGATTGATTTCCAATTAGACTTTGAACTATATTTATCGAATCCAAATATCTGCTGTAATCTTTCTACTTTTGTCCCCTAAACAAAGCATTTTCAAGTAACGATACCCGAGACAAACTTATGCTGGGCTTAAACCAAAACGTAACTTTGCTCCACTCACGCATTAAACTAATACTACTTCGCGACATTATCGCACTGTGTCAGTAACTCTCACGCCATTATCTGGCACTCATTTTAACAATTTTCTCTTTACATAAACATAACACATGCATGTCATACTATTAACCAATTGCATCATATAGTATCACCCACAATGTTACCCAGAAGGCCACAACCGAATCTCAATTGAATGATCATGTTTTTCTATATTTGGGTGGGTGGTTGCATCGACGTAATGATTGTGAAATCAACAATCAACATTCAAATCTACTACTCTACAAGGACGTTAACAACTATGGAGTTCTAAAAAGTGACCTATCAATTTCCCAAAAATGTTCTAACCCATACTTCACGAAGTTGGAAAGAAAAAGAGGCAGGTAAAAAATGTAGGTTTGTGAATGTAGGCGGGTTGGCATACACCCACGAATTATAGACAATTTGTCTTCCCTCCCAACAACTCCATACACATTCTAGTGAATTGAAATAATAATTTAGCATAGTCTATTCTATAATTCTATGTGATCATTGTGGAGTGGACCGACCAGTTGTCCACCTTCCACCAACTTTTCCTAAAATTTCGGTTTATAGTGCATATGTGAATTTTACTTTTGCCTTGCATATACTATTAGTATGAAATTGTATCTCTTATAAAACTGGTGACACAGACTTTAAAAGTAAGGTTAATGACAGCTCACATCAGTCAAACTTAAACTGAAGACTACTCTATCTGAGAGACCTCTCTCACGCTCTATTATTAACCACTACAACAAGGCCAAAATCAATCTCACACCACCAACATGGCAAAATCCAACTTCAATTTCACCCCGACCATCTTCACCCTCCTCCTCATTCTCTCCATCTCCACCCCCCTCAACTCCCAAGAATTCTCCACAAAACTATCCAAGAACAAACTAGGCCTCAAAAAGGAAAAGCTAAGCCACCTACACTTCTACTTCCATGACATAGTAAGTGGGAAAAACCCCACAGCAGTGCAAGTAGCAGAAGCTTCCATAACCAACAAATCACAAACAGGGTTCGGCTCGGTCGTAATGATAGACGACCCTTTAACTGTTTCCCCTGATGTTGGCTCCAAGATTGTGGGAAGAGCTCAAGGAATTTACGCGTCGGCTTCGATACATGATTTGGGGTTGTTGATGGCTATGAATCTTGTTTTTGTTGAAGGGAAGTATAATGGAAGTGCTTTGAGTGTTTTGGGGAGGAATGCAGCCATGAATAGTGTTAGAGAGATGCCTATTGTTGGAGGAAGTGGACTCTTCAGGTTTGCTCGTGGCTATGCTCAGGCCAAGACTCATGCATTTGATTACAAGACTGGTGATGCCGTTGTTGAGTATGATGTTTATGTATTTCATTATTAAGTGTGAAATTGTCGTGTCGTACTAACGGGCCGTTGAGGTCTAGAATATTATGAAAGAGTTAATCGTATGTTTATGTATTTCATTATTGATGAGATTGTTGACCACTTTCTTTTGTGATGAACTTATTGGTCTTATTGAGGAGACCAGCTATGGTTCATTAATTTGTATTTTTTTTTAATCATAAATAAATCATTAATGAATAAACAGTTTAATGAGTTGTCATTTTCCATTCTATTGAGAGCATTAATAGTTTTTTTTGAATGTGACTTTCGTCATTGTATAATTTTATTGCTTCTATGTTTGATCTTTGTTTTAATTGTTTGGTTACATTTTTGAACTTCTATACACAACATTATAATCTTGTTAATGATTAGTACTTAATTGATCTACTAATAGGGTTAGAGTAAATTATATTTTTCGATACATGAAATTATTGGATAATAACATTGATATGGTTTTACTCTAAATCATTTGAACCCAAATGATTCAACACTCTGTATCCATTGATCCACCTACCCGATCATTTCAATTTGTGAGTTGTGAAATACATCTTTGATGAGAATTATGTGCAAATTTGTTTTTCCGACTTATTACACATTGACCAACCCTTTCATTGTCCCAAGAAGACTAAATAAATGCTATTCGAATTTTGATTTGTTACAATATTATAAAATTGGTAAAGTAGGAAGACTTTATCTTGTTTTTTTTGCCAATAAAAATTAAATTCAACACCTTCTTTTAAAAAGCCAATACGTTATATCATTATTGCCTATCAATCAAAATATTTTAGATAGCTAATAATGCAGAGTCTTGCTTTTAATATTATATATATGGTCGTGGTCCACAATAAACTTTGACAAAAGTGGCTTAATTATTACGATATCCACATAATGAATAAAAGAATAGGTATTGAATATTATTAGTCTTTGAACATTGTGGACTGATGTCTTATTTTAGACTTGAAATGTGAAACGCTAGTCGCTAGTATAATTCGAAAAAATAACAAAAAATGAAATATGGAAGAAATTATTTGGAAAAGAATCAAAATTTTATTAATTTATTGCATCCGTTGAATATCAATATACTCGAATGGATAATGTTGAGTAAAAAGAGAAATGAATATACTCGAATGGATAATATTGAGTAAACAGAGAAATGAATATACTTAAAAAAAATTGCTATAACATTATCATTATTCATCGTTTGAGACTATGTCGAGTTGACTCCATTAAGGCTAAATTTTTTAGACAGTAGCAATTCGATCCCGATTTTGAACCCGAGTCTAGGCTCGCTTCTTTAACTTGGCTTGAACGAGGACAAAAAGGCATGTTTAGATTCGAGCCATCGGACATGTCCACTGATAAAGGACTGTGCTATCGTGGGCCTCGAGGCCCAGACTATCAATTAAGATCATGAGCCAATACCCCATAATGGACCATCCACTTAATCTATGTGCTTAAGGCTACTGCATTTCTACTAACGAATGGGACTCACTGCCCCTCACGCCTAATGATTCTAAGCTCGAATTCTGCCCCGGCCCACGGCTAGTTTGTTAAGAAGTGGATGGACGCCGAGTGCCCAGCCCCAGCCTCCGCCTCAAGCCCACTAAAGATTTACGGTGATTCTACGGAGTCTCTGCCTGAGTACCAGCCTCTTTAACAAACTATATAGTTTGATAAGCTGTGGGTCAGTTTACTTTGGCCCAATGATTTGAACTTTAGACCTTACCACCGCTTCAACGTAACCGGTCGTCAGGTTACATGTTCGACGTGGGCTCGAGAGCCTCTTAACGAACCGGCCGTTGTTGCACGGCCCTATTCATTGTGCGCCCGCCAGAGGCTCACGACACTGCTTGTATTAAACGACGCCACGCTTGGCAACAATTTTTTTCCTGCCCACGCTTAGTGCCAATAAATCTAACGGCATTTTTTACTAAACGGGTACCGCTTCGATCAAACGGTAACACGCTAGATCCCAACGACAAATTTTTTCCAGAACGGCTGGGGCCAGCAATCCGTACTTTTAAGAATTAACGTGGTACCGTTTGATCAAACGTTACCGCCATTTTAATCCCAACGGTTCTTAGACCACTTTGATCAAACGCGGCACCGTTTATCAAACGGTACCATGTTTATTCTAAAAACGGTAGGATCATTCATGGAGAGCTCTATAAAAGTGGGGCAACAATTCATTCTACTTCAACCTGCCAATCATTTTAGGAAATTGCTGGGCCACTCACAATCACTTTCTAAGCAAATTCACACACTCATTTCTTGTTTTTTATCAAGTTCATCAAGTCTAAGGATTCCTTCTCAAGTCAAGCAATGTCTCGCTAGACCTCCGCCCTGTATTATCTACCATCCTTTTATAGTCAGGCTATTTGTTATTCTAAATTTTAACACATCAAAATGTAATCTCAAAACCGTTCAGCTTATATCGCATGTTTAGTATGTCTAATGATTTTGTTAATATGTAGGATGATAATCAAATGGATGAATTATCTCAGAATTAACTCTCACCCAGCGCTACGGATAATACTTTGAAATGAAAAACGCCGAGATTTGGCAACATTTTCAAATGCACCGTGAAAATCAAAGTGGCCACTCAGAGACTGTAGCCAGGAGCCCCACTACTAAAAGGGTAAAGGAGGAACCGTCATCTTGCTAGACACTACTCAAGTCATTAAGATCACTAAGGATTAAGCAAGCGAGGGCGCTACACAGTTAAAACAATTAATACCCAAACCGGGCAAGGAACTTTTTTTCGTTTTGGCTTATAAGACGTGAAACCATGGGAAATTCAAAATTTGTTTTCACCTCAACTATCAGGATTTGACGTCACTTCATTGGATTCAAAAAGTCAAGCACCCCCGAGCTAACCCTATCCCCCGCATCTACTTTGCTAGAACTTATGTTTTTGGTAAAATGAAAGAGCTCTTCTAGGTGCAACCCTTTGACCTTTGCCTATAAAATTTGTTTGACTAGTATGGTCAAAGTGTCTTGATTTGATATAGTAAATATTAAATGGGATCGATAAAGACTGGTTTTAATAAAAAGGAGAATTGTTTATTTTAAGACTACAATAATATTCCAAATTATTGAAGGTATACCGCAAGAATACAATCAGATTTAATAAGACTAGAATTAATTACCTGATAACGCCTAATAACGCCTCAACTGAAAAATTAAAGATGCCACTCAAACCGATTTTGGGTGAACTTTTCAATGTTGGGATGTTTATGCCACGCCTTAATTGCTAAAGATGGAATAAAAGTTGTTTGGGATGAGTTTATTTTACCAATTGTGAAGACCGTTAATTTTGTTGTTGGGATGAGTTTATTTTACCAATTCGTGAGAGACTCACATTCTCAAGTTGTTAATGGGGTAAAAACACGAATAATATAAAATTGTATTTGAGGCCTGCAGAAGTTGAATACCACTGGGGATTTGTGAAATTAGATTAAATCTACTTAATAATCTACTAGTCAGTATATATGTATAAGAAAGAAATCTTAAACATTTTATAGTAAAGCAGTCTGCCAGAAATGTTATGTGTCACAATAAATTGAAAATTTTGTTATGAATTGCTTAAGTTCCTAGAGCCGACAAAGATTTCATACTAAAGTTTTTTCTAACTCAATATCATCCAAACATCTAGTTATTTCTTTCAGAAACGTGTTGTTATATTTCCCATTCATAATGACTAAACATGTAGATAAATATGTCGTTGTAGACATGACTAATGGAAGAGCAAGTTTTAAAATATTTCATCCTATACCACATGCATATGTAATCTGTGCAATAATGGATCCTAATTTTAAATTAATGCTTTTTCATTTCTACGTAGCGCTGCTTTATGATGCTTTAATACCCTTTTAACTCCTAATTAAAAATTTTGATATTAAGAAATATAAAGCATTTGAATCGAAACTTATTCAGATAATATGTATAACAAATATCAATCAAGCGTATTGGCAGTAAATCAGACCCCTCAAATAGTGTGTGTACAGTAATGTGTCCTTCCGCATGGAGTTAAAATACGTTTCAACATGATCACCTTTAGAAATGCTTTATAATTATTAGTGAAAATAATCCACCCCTCCATACATAATGAATGAAGCAATTATTATTTGACCACTAACTTTGAATTGAATCAATATAATGATAAAATCCTTTGATATATTAAAATAGCTTAAGAAAGAAGGAAACCTTGTTTCCGTATCGTTTAAGACGGGTAAAGAAATACTTCTATAATTCGTGTCTACAATAGCAAATGAATCCGCATTTAGTATAGCGAAACTACAATACCAAAGACGCTCAAGACTACGTCAAGCACAAGTGTGTGTGTCGTGTTGATTGACGGCCGCCGAACATAGGATGCAAAAGATCAAGACTCACTCATAGAACAACAAAAGCAAAAATTTATGTTCGACGATCTTAGCGATATCAATGAAGAATCAAGCAGTTAAGAGAACATAATAGACAACTGGACTAAAAAGTTAAGAGTCCAATACGAATTAATTTATGACGATTAGATTCGTATAATGTTTATTTTCAGGAACTCATAAACCCCAAAGTCCGCACGAAAAGCAAACTGTGAACGGCTTAAAATAATAAAATGTTCATTTCAGATTATGTTAACCATTGTATACATTCGCCAAAATATGTTCTTAACGTGGTACCGTTATACAAACGTGACCACGCAAACGCGCCATCGCTGATTTTAAATATCAGTCACCGCAACACACCAAATCTTAATTAAGTTCAACGCACCACGCGAATTTAACTTAAGATCTGTTTTCAAACGACGACCACGCTTAATTCACCAAAACCCAATATATTTTAGGTGTAACAAACGGGCCACGCTTGTCGTGGCGTATCAAATACTTTTTTTCATTAACGGTGGCATCATGCTTAAATTAAACGTGCTACCGTTAGGTTCTGCTTAATTGGGAATTTATAAAAAAATGCTATTTTGCAACATAAAAAACATATATTTTAACTTCCTTAAACCAAATTTCTCTCTCTAATTCAACTTTCAACTCTCATCCAACTCATCAAATTAAACTCTAATTTTACAATAACGGTACCTCAAAAAAATCAAAAGTAAAAGAAATTGTTCAAGACGAAGAAGTTGCTACCAATACCATGGCCCCAGGCTGCATGGCGGATCAACTACATTACAATATATACGGCCGGATCAGATTCCCGATCACGGCGAATTACGGAGGTAAATAAGACATTATTTCAAATATTAGTGATGAAAATGTTCAATTATTTGCATCTTTTACTAGTGATCAAAAATTCCCGAGATAGCTCGCCCAATTTCATCACACAATTCCTAAAGTTGTTTATTCCAGTTCCGAGCGTGTAATTACTGATAACGGTGTCCGGTATCACGGAAGATGATTAGTTGCAATGGTTTGCATGTGAGTGGATTCCCATGATTATAACGAAACGGCTTGGAAGAATTCTAGCCGCTTAGTTTGAATAACAATGGACATATAGCTGGGCAGTTCGCATCTAGCCTATATATTAATTTGAACGACCTTCAAAAGTTTGTTTGGAAGGTCGTCATGGATCCTGCCCACGAATAGTCAAGTCATTTTGAGCTTACTTTCAAGCATGCTTGCCACGGGCTATCAAAGTAATGGAGTTAAAGGTTACCTGCCAGCATACGCTTATAAACATATCAACTAATAAAAAGAAGCTCACAGATCAATAATGGGATGATACTCTCCCATTTGTTGGTCAACTGCCAAGGTGTTCTGCTTAGAAAATCAACAAACATATAAGATGGACGCGATGATAGGGGAAGAACGCCGTCCGCGGGTCAGAGCATATGGTGCGAAGTTTCATGTTGAGAAGTTTTGGAGAGATTTGAGTTCAAGAGTGGACGCAGGTCAGTTTCAACGTATGCTGGCCCCGGTGCCGCCACTAGACGGGTTACCGGGCACCGAGGAGCCACTAACCTTCCTACAACCCCCTTCGCCCCCGGCAACCGAAGCAGGTCATATCACGGATCATCCGATCGAGCCTCCTGCAGAGTCAATCTAACCACGCAATGTTCAAGAAACGAGGGGCGCAGACGCAGGAACGGTGCTCATGGAGTAGATCGCGTCCGACGACATACGCCGGCGCGGAGCATGGCAACACTACGCAGGACGCCACCAATGCACCTTCACCACCGGCCACCAGTTGACCGCCAAGAAGCACGGTATTAATAATGAAGAATGACAATCGATGGCATTTACATGTACTTTGGATACCGAACAATTATTTTGGGCTTATTATTGTACTTTCAATTTCAAACAATTATGGTTCTTCATGTACTTCGATACTCATAAATAAATTTAGTTTTTATGTGATCGTTGTCTCTTTTTCGTAATTTCAAACATTTTAGTTTTTATTTTGGCGACACGTACTTAGATCAGGTCATTTGTGAATTTCATTTTACGTTATTTGTTAATCGCTTACGCTGCTTAATTTCTATTGTTTTTTGCAACATTTATGCTGCTAAACGTTATACTTACGTGTATCACATAATTGTCTTTAAGATTTTACGTGGTTAAACTAAGTGAGGCTTAATATAAATGTTTTGGGCCACTGATGTCAAGATTCACCAGACTAATCATTTTAGAAATTGCCTGCAGACCCCTCGACTCCCATACACCTAATTTTCATTAGCTGAACGACTATATCTCTTTAAAAAATACATCGAATCACAAGAAACGACTATTTTATCCCTAACACTAAAAAGATCCAACCCCTTTCTTCTTATCATTAACTTGGCACCCCACCCTGCACCCTGATAATACTTCCTCCATCTTCATCTCCCCGTTCAACCACAAATCCATTCTCCTCACTCACAGCCCCCACTATCCACCCTACTGTACCCGCACTGTACCTTGCAACTTCCTTTCTCAGACAAAGCTGTAACACTTTCCAAACAATTCATCTCCAACGGCAATTAATCAGTTGTTTTCAACTCATTCTAGGAAAAGATACAATTGTAAGATCCATTTGTTTTGGATCTTCAGTACCCTTCTTTGATGACCATAACTGCATATTGTAGATCAAACCTGTTTTTGCCCTGTTTATCATGGTTGGTATTTAAAGATATAAAGCAATAGATGAATCACTTTCACAACAAGATAGTCAAATGCAGTGTAATTGGAAAGAGGTGTTTGAGAGAGGTTTCTGTATGGAGCTTCCTATAATAGAAAAAAGCTCAGTGACCAAACTTATATCTGAAGCAAGTTCTAAGTTATGTGCTTTATGTAGAGGCACCTGTAAAAAGCTGGACAATCTGGCTTTCTTTTGTATTAGGAAGGTACAACTTGATTCTTGAAATGTGATTCCAAGACCAATTTGGAGGGTGGGTATATGCCCATATTCAAAATAAAACAATAGAAAGCAGAGGGGAGAGTAACCACCGTCCTCCGGGTGACCGGCTTCCTTGTTACCACTGTCTACTAAGAGAATTTTCAGTGGAAGTGAACAAGAAAGGAAGTTTATTTTGGCCTCTTGATGATCATATTTGGTTTTACCCTCATTTCTACCTCAACAAAACCATCAAATAATTGATTTACCATTGGCATAGATGTTATCACCAAAGTAAAAATGTTGAGAATCATGAGGAAGTTTAATGTCAGACTGCAACATTTGAGGTTGTGAAGTAGTGTTGTTAAACATGTCCATTGATGATAGTGAAAATTAGAGCCAATTGTTCTCTGGTGCAATAAAACCACTGGTGCAGTGGGGAAAGAAGCAAATTCTCAAATTGGTAATGATCACAAGGAAAGTTTTACAACTTTGTCTGAGAAAAGGAAGTTGAAGGTAGAGTGGGGTGGACTGGTGGAGATGGTGTTTGGTAGGGTGGGGTGGACTGATGAGATGGTTTGGTAGGCAGAGTGTTAGGGGGTGTGGTGGTGATGGTGAGAATGGTGGTGGTTGTGGGGCGTGAGATGGAGGCATGGTGTATTAGGCGTAAAGCTGTACAAGGAAAAGCCATGGAGCATTTTTGTATTGCTATGAGAAAACAGTTTACTCGTAACTCATTTTAAGCTGAAACCATAGCCTGCCCTTAAACGCTACCACACGCTTAATCCAAATCGAAATATGTGATCCGCAAAACTTTTCTTTATTTTAAAAAGCTTCGCCACGCTTGCTATGGGTCGAAAATTTCTAGCCGAATAATCGAATATCGGGTGGGCTCGAATTGCGCCAAGGATCTCATAATCTGGGCATTTAATTTCCATTCATGAGCAAAGTAAACACCAAATCCATGTCCCTGATCCTCAAAATTGATATAAATTAATTTAAATTCATAAGAATGAATTTATAATGAATAATGGTAGTGACTACAGACGCTGCAATAAGTCTAACAATCCATTCTTTCAATGCCTCCTTCTAATTCCATTATCGGAAGACTTAAATGTAGCTCCTCTAATGCAGACACCGGTGAGACAAGTTGAATCCTACACTTCAAGGCTTAACAATATCGATTGAATTGATGAAAAGAAAATGAAATTTTCTTTTCTTATTTTTTTTGAGAGCCATGGCCATACCACAAATGGTGGAAGCTTTTTGTGTTTCATAATCACAATAAATTGATAGCGTTCGTTTAATATTATTATTAAACCTAAAGTTCTCAATCAATAAGAATGAACAAATTTCTATTTAATTTAATTAAACTCATAAGAAATCAAACACTAACAAACAGCATTGCAAGAACTAAGCTCATTCAACTATCGAATTAATTCAATCGACTAATTAACAATTTTGCATTCACTCCAAATTTATATTTTACACTATCAATGTAAAAATCCCACTGGTAATATTCGTTGATTACAATCAACTCTCAATTTAGTAATGTAGCTTAATTTCATACACGAAATATAATCTACACCTTCTGCGCCGATATTAGAAATTTCAGATAATAATAATCGATCACTACTATTATTATAACGATTAATTAGTAGCATCTAAGAATCGTCATAACCCCCCAAATTATCACGTAGAACCCACACTAAGAATAGAGAATGAAGTGAACACTAGCCCAGTACATTTAACCAACCCTAGAAATGACTGATACACACAATCGTTTGAACTGACATAATACAAAGAGTAATCAATTTTCATCGATTAACAGTACCGTCTAATCCCTCGACCATCCGTCTCATTTTGACGGGTCGTGTCGCTCGGATCTAAGTCGAATTCAAACCCGTCATACGGCTGGATCTAATCTACCGCCACTGGTTCAAGTTAGGATGTGTCTGCATCTTACGATAAGCCAGAAGTTTGAATCGTTTAATTTGTATATAAGAAATTAATCAAGTTATTTAGTTTCAAACAATATAAGGCAATAAAAACATAACATTCAATAATACATTATCCTTTATAAAATAGCATATTTATAATTCAAAGACTATTTAAATAATTGCAAACGATTCTATTTAAACTGCGAAAAGCTATTTAGCATTGCACACATATTATCCTTCAAATAACAAAACATATTTCTAATTAAAAAACTGGGCCTGGAAGATATCTTATAGATTTGGTATTATTTTATATGTCATTAAAGTTATTTACTATTGCACTCGAACAGATAACAACATAAGATTCATCAATATGAATAAAAATATTAGATGCATCAATATATTATTTAAAATAATTGAAGACTCTATTTAGTTAATTAAGAAATAAAAATGTAAATACTAAAGAATTGTATATTCCTCAATTTCAAATCACTTTTCGAGACACACAACTTTAATCATTAATTACTTCTTATATATTATGAAAAACTAAAATAAAATAATATTACTTAAAATATGTTTAAAAAACCAATACAATGATATCAATTTTATATTTTAAGAAGCGAATAATGTCTGCTCTCTCGGTTAATTTTAATCTCAAAACGTCAATTAATTTGAAAATCTGAGCAGAAGGAGACAAGTAAGAATGAAAAAGAATTTACATACAATCTTATTACTTTCTTTATATACTTACAAATATTATTCGCTAAACAATATATTATTTAACTCAAAATTTTATCGATGATAATATCAAACATCATAAAACAATATATAAATATATAATACTAAGCGGTAGCTGGCTCAATTGGCTGGTTGTCAGTTTTATCTCTTGGAGGCCCGGGGCATCCAAACCTCACAAATCCACTCAATATTATTTTCGCAGACAAAAATTACAAGCGCCACCAATAAATATTCCTCCAAGAACCTTAACGGGTTGGCTGCACCATTCATATGAGACCCTGCCATTCGATGGTCGCCTGCCTGAAATCTTGGGCCAATACACTCAGAAATGATATTAGTAGGTCGGGTAAACCCGGTACCTTTAACGAATCAACCAACCACCGTACAATCACCATAGACACCAAACTTCTCAACCCCAACGACCTCCAATACTCCCAAACCACCAACCTTTTTAAAACATAGCCCAAACTCTACAAGTAATTAGAAATAAGTATCAGTTTTTGATGTTGAATATATTTTCAGTTTCCACCTAATTTGTGTTCTCATTTTCAATTTATGTACCAATTATTTTGTTGGCATCAAGAATCAATTATTCTCCTTGCTTTTCAAAAATGTTTCAATATTCAAATTTCTACTTGATTTTTACTTGGTTGTGACTGTAACCACTGACAATCATCATCCCCGGTCCCAAGTTCCACCCTGGTCTGAAATGTAACTATCTGGGCCTGATATATCCCGATATGCTTATCGCATATTAACGGACGCTAATATTCGAACCGATCCTGACCGATAACAAGAATACACTATGACTCATGAAGTCTAGCTTTATTGAATAAAGCATGAAAAGAATATTTAAAGCTCGAATGGGTTAAAAGTTAGGTTCAATAATTTGATTCTAAAAATTCGTCGATATAGTTCGATTGGAATGAACCCATTAATTTAATTCGAAGTCACTCCACACGATTTATATAAATTTATAAAAAAATCGCCTTTCGAAGGCTAAAATTTGAATTTATACCAGCATTTAGCCCTGCTGTATCCCAGAGAAATTTTATTCAAGACGCCTCCTATTGACCTCTCTGAGACCATTAATTTCCTACTTCATGCTTCAAAGAAAGAACTCAAGTATTTCAATAAATATTAAATGACGCAGAATATCCAAAGTCAAATGTCGAATACCTGCTGCTTACATCGCCTGCAGAAAAACAAACCATCACTTCCAATTTTTGTAATTTAATCAAGTTATAATGACATCCTGGGCGTAATCTTTAATGTTGTCAAAAAAATCATAATTATACTCAATGCCCAATTTCTCTAAAAACAAAGGAAACCGTAAAATGGGCTCAACAGAAGTGTGGATAAATGGGAACTCGAGAAGTATATGAAGAGAAGCTTCGACGTGGCAATCTTCATCACGACCCAACTATCAAGCCGGGCTCATCTTATTTTAATTATATTATTCTACCCCTTCCAACTCAAAAATATAGTCGGTTTTGAATTTTGATAGTTGAATTTTTAAATATTGAACTCGACTATTTTTATATATTGAGCTAGAGGGAGTTCTTTAAAAAAAGTATTTATGAAGCATTTGGAATTTGATATATTGTTTTTTTCTTTTGTAGGAAAATGGTGAATGGACTATCACCAAAGTCTTACATGATGCTACTACTGTTGTAAGTCTTGATATCTAGCAATTATTTAATTGGATTTATTGATGTATTTGCTATGTTTTATTGATTTTAGTTGAAGTTTGAACTTGTTTTGAGATATTGGAAAGATAATTGTAAAGTTGGTATTTTTATTGCCATATTTGAATATTAATATTACTGTTCAACTTCTTATGTACTTTAATAGATTCTTGAGCAGATTAATATGTAAGTAGGGACATGTAAATTGCTTCCGGGGCATGTTGAAGTTGTGTATTATGCCCCTTTGAAGTTCCTTAGGCAATGCTAGAGTTTATGACTTCAAAAATCATGATTTTGCCCGCTTTGTTCGTTTTTCGGACCAGAACATAGGGTCTTAAGAGCGGAACTCAGTTCCATATAAAAGACGATAACGAAAACCATATTACAAACTGACGTAAGTAATAGGGACAAAGAAGATTCAAGTGGCCATAAGGGTGTTCTTTGCTGACCCAACTTGATATTTCGGTGAATTCACCACAAAGAAGAGTTTTCGGATTTTTATTTTAAAAACCTTTGTGTACAAATTGAAGTGTAATGTTATGTTGTGTTTCATTGCTTATCTATTAAGAAAATTGAAAACCAATAATTCCATACGTTTTCTCTTGTTATTTTGGTTTGGCATCTTTTTTAAGTATTTGTTCATTATTTGGAACACAGGCTGGTTCTGGAATTGGTGGACTCCTAAGTGCAGTTCATGCCTTCAATTCAGGTTCAAAGAGATTTTAATTTTTTCCCCTTGTTTGTTTAGAACAATATGTTCACATTGACTAAACTGTATTATTTCAGGACTACCTTATATTCAGAAGCACGTGAAGGGCCCGAAGTGGCTTCCTTTTGTTGTTGGGGTATGCATTATTTTCTCAAACTGTTCATACTGATTAAACATTCCTCCTCTTCAGCGCCGAGTTTTAAGTTCTTGTTGCCCCTTTATTCATCCGATGTCCTAATATTTTATTTTCGTTTCTTCCTCCCAGGTTCCTCCATTCTTAATGTACTCTGCTGCCAGTGCTGCATTTGGAGGTATACATCATACCTGTTAAGAACTTAAGATGACATTTTCACTTTTCTTCAATTCGTGGTGAAGTTTACTCATGTAGCATGGTGAACTACCAACTCAGTGTGGCGGAGAACTCGTTCTGACTTAGCTATAATTTTCCTGCCTCTCTTAATAATCTCAAACCATCTAGCCATCTAGAGCTGATGTAGGGAACTTCAGTTCTAATTGGACATATACACACTTATAGTATAGGAGAAGAAGGATGCAAACCACTGAATAGAATTCTGTCAATCTCCTACAAAATTTGTAATTAAAATCCATAAAGAATTGCCATTTAGTTTCTCTTGCCACGTGAATGGATAATAACCTTCTTAACTTTTAAGCTATTTAGTTTGAGTATAGGTTTAGAGCCGCAGGGGCCAGCATGTGTTACCTCTAATCCATAGAATCTGCACTATTGCTCCTTGATTTTTGAGTTATAGTACTTTTAAATGGTATTTACCTTCATTCGGAAATCTCTATATTTTATTTAGTTTTGCTGTTTACCCCACAGGTTATGCTCTCCCAAAATTTACGCAGCTCACAGTGACATCTTATTATGCTGCATCTAGTGCATCACATTATGGCCTTTCGTTGCTTACCAGACATATTGAAGATGCCCATACTTCCCGCATTCAATGCCAAAAACTCCAATGATCAGTCACAGGTGTAAAGTTAGAACCACTTCCAATCCCCTAAATTTTGCAATGAGTTCTATGTTTGTACTTTGTAGGGTACTAGCATCCATTCCTACATAATATAGTACTTGTTACTTGGGCATTTGTTAATGGTCCGAGTCCGAACAAACCCATGGACTTGAAATATGAGAATCTAAGTGAAGAGCTATACGTACACATCATAATTTTTTTTTAATAGTTATCTTGTGAATGCTTCTCTAAACAATGCTTTATTTGGATTTATTAATGTCTTTCCTACAAACAAGTGCCCTTCGTGTTGTGTTAGTGGTACATGAGCAATTTGCTGATGTTTTGATGCACGCCTGACCATTGGAACTCAACTTATCTTCTCTTATGTACATTTAGTAATCATGTAGTGTTATATGCAATTGCACATCTGATGATCTGGACTTGTAAGTTTTATTGTCCTTGACTAATATCCTTCTATTCCTAGTGTTTCAAAATAAGAAACACTGTAGTTTATTAGCTACACACCTGCCGAAATAACTTATTGCTTTCTTCTTATATCTAGCACTGGCAGTGCTGAGTTCTTACTGTATCGGTCTTGGTAGGTTACCGAACACTTACAGACTGGGAATTGAAATGTGTCGATTGCTCAATATGCAAGTAGAAGTATTATTAACTCCGAACAGGTAAAGCTATACTGAATTTTGGTAGGTTGGGCACATGTTTGCTGTTTGTACTTTAAAGAAAGAAGTATGCTCAGCAAGCCAACCTAGTGGCTTCAATTTATAATTCAGTCAGAGTTGGTCCAAAGGGTTTCAGTCTCTTCATCTTGAACTTTGATCTATACTGATATCATAAATGTTCTTAACTTGATTATCATAATTTTATCAGTTGATGCAAGAACATAGCAAGACAATATATGCATCCTCAGTATTATTAATAGTGGTAGATATGTGCCCTGCTGTATAGTTTATAGGTGAAGTTTGTTGGAATTTGGAAGTAGGCTTAAATTTAAACTCATATATATGGTTGCAAATTAATTTACAGACTGATCTGGCCACATGGTCTACAATATCTGGGGGTTTTATTACTGACTGTCTCAATGTATGCAGTTTACACCCTTGTTAAATTTTAGCACTAGGGTCATAGAGTTTTTTAATCTGAGATGTCTCAATTGGAGATCGAGTTTGTCTCTTGAATAAGTATAACCTGCAAATATAGAGTGTAATACAAATTGTAACATACAAATCCGAAACCTTTGATTGATATCTTGATTTAGAACATTCTTGCATGTCAAAATATGATCTCTAGATAGAAAAAGGTTCTTTTAGTCATTGGATATTTTGAAAATTAAAACCCACAACTTTATTTCTTCTCTGATAAAGAAAAGGGAAAAGACTAGCAATCTATGAAAATTGCCAAAGGAATCAAGCTCAAACTTTGACTATTCTCATTATGGTACTCTGTTTTAACTTTCTAGTTTCTATTTTACTTTTTTAACCTTTAACCAAACTTACCTTTGGTGCTGTGGTCCTAAACTGCAATGGTATTGTATTGTGTGTAATATTCAGTCTTCAACTCTCCTTTAATCATGTTAGCATTTACTTGGGGACCCCTAGATAGATGGGGAACGTTATCTCATCGAGTTAGGAATCTTATAGAATACCCAAAAAAAAAAATTGCATCTTATTATTAGACCCTTCATGAGTTACATAATCTCACATATATAATGGTTAGATATTTCTCATCTAATATGTGTAGCAAATCTACTATGGAAAACAAATATTGGTATATATACTCGAGAGAAGACATGTTACTTGTATATACTTAGAACATATAAATTTTGCTAAGAATTATTTTGAAAATAATAGAGGGTACATATATTTGTCGTTAAAAATCATTTTAGATCCTCTGTACCATTAGATGTCATGTTACTAGTAATATCCTCGAATCTCTCAGATCCTATATTTTTTACGCTGATATAATGTGATGATGATGAATACTTATACAATGAAATATGCACAAGATATACGTAGCATCGAATATCATAATAAAAAACATCAATTTATAAGAAACTATCTAAATTTTTAAGCAAGAATTAGAATTACATCTATTTATAAGTTACAATGCCTTTAAGATAAGAAACCATACCCATAATAAACAAGGAAAGGCAAAGTGGGAAGCTTTTATATACATCATTTCTTGGGCCATGGGACATTTACTGACCTAAGGCTGCTTATAAGCTCATCAGATACTGCTTCTATCTAATACGCACTCAAAGAATAAGATTTACGATTTTTCGTTAAAAAAATGAAAAGGCAAAAGGAGAACAAGGGATGGAGGCTATATTGTTATTATTAAGAACAATTGATGTTAATTTCTCATGTTGTTTGAAAGAGAGTTTATGATTTATTTATTGTTTTTTTGCATTCACTGCATAGAACAGAGTGCAGATGTTTATGGAAGTACAACATTTGGTCACTGTTCTCCTTTAATATGGCAGGTGATACAACATTGTTATTGCCCTTTCAGTGCCTTTCTGCTGTGCAGTTTGAGCCTCGGACCACATTTGTATTTGCTATTTTCCCCACACTATTTAAGAAGATAGAGAGTTGGTCATCCAATTAAATATTTGTTGTATATCTTTTCTCCAGAAAAAGGAACCATTGGATAAGAAACAATTAATACTAGCAGAATCTATTAACCTAAACTCTCATATCAATCCATCTAAAAGAATGTAATTCGATAATGAAGTACCACGTACTTTCAATTCAATTATATGGCGTTATGGTTTCTTTAAGGTGTAAAATCGTCACCGATTACTTCTAAATTCTCGCCTGTAATATTATGTAAGAAGCACCGCCGGACGCTCTTCAATTAATCGCGACTAAATTTTTCATTTTAAAGACTTCAACACAAGGCCGCTCTTTTATTTAGCTGGTTCCACTACAAGAAAAGCAGCTTACTAACACTTAACACTTTGGGCTTTTTTAACACCGGGAAAGATGCTCTGGGGCGGCATTATATTTCTTATGCAGCTTCCTTTATCAAGTTAAAGAAATTATAGTAATCCATTCATCAAAATGATATACATCAGTAATCTCATCTTATGCTTGATTGGAACTTGGGAGTTGTTAATTGTTGAACGTATGTACTTCACCTTAATATATAATGCGACATGAATGTCATTCAATTCTTTTTGAATGGACAATGTTCAAATTAACCATGTCCTAATAATTTACATTGTTTTAATTGTTCGTGAATTAATGGTAAAAACAGTTTCTGAAGTTTGATAAAGTCGATACTTAATCTTGAAGATTATATTGGTATAATTATAATTTTCGAAACTTCAAACATATTGTACAAATGGTCATTTTCCTCCATTAGTAATACTATGTAATCGGGCCGCGGACTATCAATGGATCAATATAAATTATGAGGAATGTTGGTGCAATCTTCAAGGACTATCATTTTGTTTCTACAAACTTTATAGACCAAGTATTAATGGTTTATGTTATACTACGTATAATTTATTGTATGATGTACAATCATACGTACAAGGGTGTTGGGGACAAACGTGCACAATTAGGATTGGGAGGTTCATAATTTATTTGGGAAATACATTCAGTATATTTATATTTTATCAAACTTCAATCAGATGGTGGATGTATTGTGAGTGAAACCAAGATATTTATTTCTTCAAGGCCGGGGACCAATGCTATTCGCTTTGCAAGAAACATATGTGAAATTGTGAATTGAGATTCCTATTGGCACATTATCGTTTCGTAGAGTGGTCTTAACGGCATACAATGTCTGTATTAACGGAATAATTTATATAAACTTTGGGGATAAATTCATAATTTAAATAATCTTTTAGGATAAAAATGAAAAATAAATAAATTGATCTCAAATTTTATTTAAATTATAAATTTGTCCTTTAAATGTCCCTTATTTACTAACTTGTTTTTCATCCGAACTTAATACTTCCGTTTAGTTTGAGGATTACATTGTAACAATTGTACCACGTTCATAATTAATATTTTTTTTCGCTTTTTTTTACTTATCCAGACAGACAACTACACAAGAAAAATTAAAAGTAGTCAAATCGCCAGACAGAAATATAAACGCCAATTAATTAAATTATATCATTTGCATTGACAAGCTTCATTGTAAAAATACCAAAAAAATATATCAAAACGTAAAAGATAATCAAAATATGCCAGAATTAAATATTTTAAAATAAAAATTACGCTAGAATCTATTAAACTAAAAAAAAACTGCTTAATATATAATAGTATGTTTTGAAAGCTATTAGCTCATTGCCTTTTGCTCATTAATCTTGTCATTAATAATAAAAAATAAGCAATTATACCATTTTTTGATATATATTTTTTTCTTTTGGTATACATTTTAGGTAATATGTATCATTTTCTACTAAAAAATCATTAATTATATAACTTTTAAAGAATTCAATTCAACTTATTTAATCTAATTTCATATATTTTAATTGCTTAATAAAATAATTTCTTTATGACATTTTTTTAAATTTTTTCACTAATTCATCTTGTACTTGGGTGACATTTTAAAGAATGCCATCCATGTATCAAATTTCGCATACTTAATATTAATGAATTAGTTCGACTGTGATCATTAACGAATCCATAACCGTTTCATAATATAACCATCTCATATATATCAAGTACAACTCGATTCTACTATCTTTGCATCACATCAGTAATTTGCTCTATTTAATATAATTGTATCGTAAAGAATGTTTAACATTTCTAATCGTTACGTTAGTATACAAACAATGTCCTATGATGTTCTCTGATCAAGTTGTTCCTAGATTTCACCTCAAATACATAACTCTACAAATTGTTTGCACATGGTTTTATGACTGATAGGTACAAATGCATGTAATTGAGAAACCTGTTTTGTATGGTCCCTAGCTATTTTACATGTAAACCCGATTTATCAATATTAATACACCTCTTTTTCCATAATTGCTGAACATCTATATGTCTCCTTATAATTAAATATTTTATGCAATTCAGTTGCAATCAACAATCCATTCTTCAAATGTCATTTATTATAGGGCATTTCTGTCATGGATTAATGGACGATTTAATTTTCAAGGTATTTTTAATAAAGCCGTGAACTACTTTTTCCTGAAACTTACGTTTAACAAAGAATTCATGCGTTCCAACATCATTTGACAAGATTTAATTTATTACATAATATCAACAATACGGAGTATAATTTACTACTCCAACTCATCGTCTAGCCTTTAGATAGCCGCTTAATAATGTAACCTAAGATGTTTTAATAAGGCTTAAAATGGAGATAATGAAAAATTATCCCACTTGATATGAAACAAATAATAAAAAATATTATCCAAATAGGACTTGCATGTCATTTCCAACTACGATATATATACGTGTGAAACAATTCAAACAAACTAAAAGTAATTAATTAGTAAGAATGTGCATGATAATGTAAACAAAAGATGTTATAATTAAAGAGAGAATAAATGATTCTTTTATATGGACTCATCTAGCTTTGTGACTAGAGAAATTATAAATACTTTAAATATATGTAAATCAACTAAACTGGCCTGGATCAGCCGATTTACAGGCGTAAATCCAAGCTGACTTGATCTTGAATGTTAGCTGATTTTGACTCAAATTTAGCTAGAAAGTTTTGTGATGGAGCCGAAGAGATATTATTACTAGCCATGGATGGTCTCATTTCATCTGAGGGAGAAAACATTGGCACATGGACTTGACTTACTGAATGGCCTTGTGAAATTCTCCATAAAGGGCTTCCATTAATCGGCGCCGCCGCCTGAGAATAGTTATAACCACCATTTCCCACGCCGTGGAATCTTGTTGAGTGGTGGTTCCAAGGTTGGAAAGTGGTGGCTGGAGGTGGAGTTGGTGGCGCGGAGCCGAGCCGGTGGTGGTAGTTCATAAGGCCATAAACATGAGCTTCTGGATACCCTCCATGAGGAATTTGTAGATGTCCACGTTTTGCATTTTGACGCTCTCTTTTGTGGGCATTTTGATGGCCTCCAAGTGCTTGAGATGTTGGGAAAATTCTACAACAATAATGGCACTCGAATTTTTGTTTGTTGGTTTCTCCACTTTCATTGTTTTCTTTCACATCTTCACTAGCATTAGTGTTATTGTTGTTGTTGTTAGTCTCCATTGAATCAGTCACAAATTCCTTTCCAAATAGTCTAATTCCCTTTTCTTTGTTAGATGATGATGTGGGACGAATGAAGGGTAGTTGAGAGAATGATTCCACGTTCATGAAATCATGAGTTTCTCTAGTTTCTTGATCTATTTTCTCCATGAAAATTGATGTTTTTGAGAGTAAAGGTTGAAGTGAAAGTGAGGGGGGGTGTGGGCAAACCGCAAATGTAAAAGAAAATGGAGATGCTTTGTATATGGAGTTTGAGAAGTCATAGATGGTAATGTGGGGCCTTCTAGAGTGAGTATAATTGGAATGGATCCCTCCATTCAGTTGAGTTTTCATAAAGAAACAAATTTTTGTTTATGAATAGGGTGCATTGGATTATGGACATTCATTTGTTTCCTTGTGCAATTCTTGTTTACTTGAAATTGTTCTATGAGTAGCTAGTGCAACGTATAAAATTGTGATGCATTTTATGGGACAACTCATCATGTTGCTTTTATCCCATTTATTCAAGAAATATATTTTCTAATACAATAAGACAGCTTGCATCCCATGACTAAATTAAGCCTTTCACAATAGGGAAGAGCTCTTAATGATAATATGTTCTTTTGTGATATTTAATTGTTTATCCTTAAAAGAGGAAATATATAGATCCTTATTTAAGATCAAAATATATTAATTTTCTTAGTCATTATCGTGCCGATTCATTATATTTTTTCTATAACTATCCCTGATTTTTTCTTAAAGGGTGCGAGATTTTGTATAAAGAGATTTTGTAAGTTCACCATCAATCCATCATTAGAAATTACTTAGTTTTTTTTTCTTAAATAGCACTCTATAAATGGTATAAAGAGATTTTGTAAGTTCACCATCAATCCATCATTAGAAACTACTTAGTTTTGAGTGCGAGATTCCGACTTTCTTTAAATTTAACGAAACACTTGATATTCAGGTTAAAGTCAAGCTAACATTTGGAATTCGTTAGACTAAACACAAGTATTATGAGAATTATAAAAATTAATAATACCAATCACAAAAATTAAAATGAATGAATAGTAAATTATTTTAACACAAAGTTATAGAGTGCCATTTATGATGGTCTGCATATTAAGTGATGGTAGACATTAAAATTTGAAAGATAGAAGAGTTCATCTGTTATAGGACTTGAGATCTAGCAAGTAGACAAAGTGTCTAACAACCCAATATGATAAGTTAGGTACGTAATTACAATGCAGATTCATTTCCCTAATCAGATAAAAGCTACCTAATTGAGGTTATAGGCCTTAAAGGTTTTCATTTTGCAATTCCCAAATTTGGCAAAAATTACTATTTGTTAATCCTGTGATCCTAACTTTGGCTTTTGTCAAAGATATTCTATATGCAAATGGGAATGATAGACAAACAAACAACTACTGAGATATATATTTTCTATAAATGTATTAATTGAAGCAAAGAACCTCTAAAGGAAACATAAAAACATGAATATTTCTGTCTTAATTGAATTCAATGCATGTGATTATTGACCTTAACTAAAGATATGCAACTTTGATAGAGGAGACCTAATTAAGCACTCTACATACATGAATGGGAACGGTTTTGTCTTGTGAACTAATTAGGCTAAATAAGACTGAATTAAATTCTGGAGCTGTTATGCCTGATTTTATTAGGAAATGCGTGTCTTGATTGACATCTCCTTGGCTTCCAAGAGTTTGGCAAGTAGAATAGTTGATGACATTTAATTTGACTTTCTATTGACTGTAAGTCATTTCTCTTGCTTGGGTATATTAAATTTAGATAAATACTTCCTTCCTGCTCCTAAAAATTATCACATTTTCGACTTTTTCATAATCAACTCGAATTACAAATATTTTTATTCATAAGTATATAATATTTAATAAAAAATATATCAAATTGAAAGCACTCAAACGCATTTCATATTTTGTATTGACATATTTTTTCATAAGATATTATAAACACAAACAAAAATATCTATACCAAAATTCAACTATCAAAATTTAAAAAAGTCAAATGTGACAATCTTAGGGACGGAGGGAGTATTAAGTACGGAGAGTACTACCCTCCAATTCATTTTAGTTGTCATTTGAATTTTTGAAATCAACTTTGGCTTACTAATTACTAATTATTCCTTATTTTTAAAAATATAAAATTTATATATTTGGATTCATCTTTTAAAATACTTTCATAATATTAATTTTTTAATTTTTTTAATAATATAGTTAAAGAATAATTGAAAATCAAAGATTTATCTCGATATGTGAAAAAAGTTAATTAAAATTTGAATGGTGGAGCCGTAACGCAGTTAAGAATTTTATTATTTATGTTGTGGGTAATAAAATAAAACCACCGTAGGGAAAAATTCTCGCAGGTTAAAGTTTTATCAAATCGAAGAGATCGATTGTCCGAATTCATGAGTCCCTAACCGCTTTCATTGACGATTTTAAGTGGTATTGCCCGACTTACTTGCTCGATTTGAACTCGATATATGAACTTAGTACGAATGGCTTGATTCTCGAGCTTGACTTGTCTTTGATTTGGGCTGAATATGCCTATTACGGCATTTTATACGTGTCATAGTCTTCGACGGACAAAGCACTTGGCCCGATTTCGATACGGTCCAGTTTCTGTGGTTCTGGGCAAAGATATTCTTGTGTGTCGGGCCGCTATTTTGACTTGATCTCGGGTTCGACTTGATCTCCGGTCTATTTCCTGCATTTGATAGACTTATCGTAAGAGTTTAAGGGGCCGCGAGACTTGGCTTTTAATGCTGGGACTTCACCTTTACGTAGCTGACTCTCATAAATTTATACGACAACCTTGTGGGGGATTTAATAAGGTTTAAGAGGTCTTTGACCGTTTAATTTTTAAGAAAAGTTAATACTTAATTTCACCGGAATTTACTTTAGCAATTTGTAAACAAACGCTTTTAATAGGCTAAAATAATATTAACGTCTCCTTTAAACAATGTTTGATTTGATATATGAAACACAATGCAAATACAACTCAAACAAACAATATAATTTAACCAATGCGGAAATAAATAATTAAGTTCAATTGATCAAATCTATTATGGAGATATAGAAAATACAAATTTAATTAATCTTTACGTTTTAAACTATTATATGCAAGCATACATAATTAATATCACATTCAAGTATATAATAGAATCTTTGTAATTCTAGCATATAAATAATATAAACAATAAAGTAAAGTTAATGTGTTAAGACGCAAACTCAACATGGTATTTTTTGGCGAGGTTCAAGTAATCTTACATCCCCCATTCCAAGCGCCTTTACTCACCTTAGCCACTGGGAATCCACTACTTGCATTTCTTCCAAAAGTTGGTGAAGTCCAACCAACGCATGTAACTCTTAACTCCTCGTTAAGAACCCAAGCCGCAACCTAGGATTTCAACTCATAGTCTACCACTAAGAACCCAAGGAATCTCTCTAGGGTTTCAACCCAATCAAGTCGGAGATCCAACTGCACTACCTCGAACACTCTATGTCCTATTTCTTGAGCACAACCTCAACACTACCAAGAATCTCCCTCGATTCCTAGCTCGCAGTTCCCCTGCCAACACTTCGAACCCTTAAGCATCTAAGATGTAAGATCAAATCCTAACTTCTAACGGGATATCTCTTTATGTAAATGGGAGATGATTGCTTTATCCCAATCTAAAATGCTCCTCAATGAGCTATAATTGATTATGCAAATATTTAGCACAACTTACAACCTCCTTAATCGAGTAGATAATAAATTGAAGCCAGATGAACTCCTTTGTCGAAAGTAGATATAATATCAGGTTTCGTTTGGAATCTCCTTTGAATACTTAATGCTTAGTAACTCGAGGATGATGAAATTTTTCTTTTGAGCAATTTGTCAAACACTTTGTATGCTCCTTCTTTAGCCTTTAATCTCTTTAAAAGTTATGAATCAAACCCAACTAAAACTCTTTTCAATAATCTAATTGAAGCATAATTTATGAGAATTTTAATGTTTCAAAATGAGAGATTTTGGTCTTAGATTGATATAAAAATGTTGTGCAAAAGATTGGGAATAAAAGGGATTGAATGGTGTTAAATAGGTGTTAAAATGGAGTTCAAACGGTCTAAAAATGGCTATTTTCCTCAATTCTATCGAGATTCCCCATCGAGACCTTCGTGTATTTACATTTGGGCCTTGAAATCCCGAACTCACGGTATCTCATCGAGAGCGTATGGTCACGATGGCCCAACTTAAAAATACCGCTTCGTTATAACTCTAATTTTGACGCATCCAAACGAGTTGGAAAGCTCTTTTTAAAAACTTTAATACGAGATAAAACTTGAAAATTTCTTATTTTGAGCCAAATATCATTTTGGGCATATAAATATTTTGGTAAACGCTTTGCCAAAAAATATTTCATTTAAACGCTTCAATCAAATAAAAGCATGAAAAGCAAAGTAAAAGCGTTCAAGCCATGACTTTTACCTAAGCTCCGACTTTCTTCCAGGATCGTATCTTTTGATCTTGATTCTTCGTTGTCTCTTCTTCATTACTTGATCCTTTCATGACCGCTGAATGATCGACTTTCGCTTTCAACGCCATTCTTTCTTTAAAACTTCTTCGAGTCCTCAATGACTAAGTGGGGTGGTTGGATCCTTCATCATCATCACCACACTTCGACTCGGTTAATCCAACGACAAAAGCATCTTTTAAGCCCAATTTACATTTCTTCATATTATCTTCAATGCTCGATCGTGCTTACATTATATGACTATCAACTTTACAATTCGAGAAGCACCTTTCTAACATGTCTAATGGAATAAAACACTTGAGCATACATGTTAGATGCTGAATCAATATTTAAGTCATCATTAAATAAGTGTGTACAACTTGTAAATTCAAACATGACTTTGTAGTCATGAGGCTATTGTCTCCGGGTGGGACCTAACGAGATTTGACCTCGATGGGATTTGATTTGGGATATGACTGAGCTTGAAGTTGTATGGAGTGATAAAAGCAGTTACGGGCGCCGCTGCTTACTTGTACTACAAAGGGCCTTAGCAACTTATTGTCAGAAGGATTTAGTATTTATGACCATTTAAGCTTTGAAGTTAGCCAAGCTGCTTTCTAGCTTATACTACAACCGCTTCTTTTGAGTTTGCTGGCCAGACATTTATTAAGTATGAAGTGGAGCATTCTAACCTTATTGACGATACTGACCAACTGTATTAAAGGCTTAGCAGTCAAGTGGTTTCCTAAGCACGGAATCTAGCTATAGCGACCAATGTTCAATGTATTTTTATATTCTGAATTTGGATGAATCAAACCCCGAGCTCTATCGTGTGTTCATTTAAGATTTTTGAATAATCATGGGCTATTTAGCATAATCTCAATATTTGAAGCATTCTTGAGAAATCTCGAGCCGATTCTCATAGATTTTGCTTCAAATTTGAAGAATTACCGCCTCGCTGCTAAAGTGAATTCCACAGGGCGTTTCTTTTGGCCGCCTGAGTTTAGCTACTACGTGGTGTTTTGCTAACGGTTTAAAATTTAACATAGAGAAAAGTTGGAGGTTTTTTCTACGTATTTTCTGCTTAAAAAGATTTCCTCGAATTATTTTCGAACGGTGCAATTTTACCAGCTGGGGTTTATATAAAGCCTCCTAAGCCAATATTTCCTTCAATGGCTTGTTGCTGTGGATTGAGGCAAAGATTCAATCGGTTTGATTTTTAATTACTTTGCCTCCAAGAATACAAAAGAGGCGCCTATTTGTAGTAATAGGAAGATTTCGGATCATTTTTCTAGGTCAAATATATTTTCATATCAACCCTGAACTTCCTGGAATCTTCATTTTGAACCCCGTTCTTTCTAGAGTCTTCATTTTGAGCCACGTGGCTTCCAGAACTTCTATTTCAGGCCCCATGGACGAAATTAACCAATAAAATCGTGATTGAAATTTCGATTTTAATTGACATTTAATTTATGACGATTTTCTGAAACCCTTGCTCGAGTTTAAAATTAGGTTACCAATGTATAAACCCTTATTTTGACTTCGATTAATTCCAGGGGCTTAATTCCCGGAACCCTATTTCGATTTAGGGTTTAATCGAGAATCCTAATCAACCTCGTGGAATTTTTTAGAGACTCGATTATTAATTAATTTGATTAATTCGTCTTAACCAATTTAATTATTTATTTAATAAATTTTCACTGTCTACAAGGAATACATTTGTCATTTTAGTCATTTTTCAATTTTTAGATATACTTTATTCAAATATCTACATTTTCCCTTGATTACTTATCTTTTAAAATAGATGTCATAAATATGACAAAAAAAGTTTTTATTCGTACTCTTTTCTTTATTGATAATTCAATCCATGATCTTAAGCCATTTATTCAGGGATTTTTTTTACCAATTAACAACAAATCATTATTTGTGTGCACGGTGAATTCAATAAGATTAATTTTGGCTATGGTATGATTTCTTAATTAACGTAAAAGTCGTTAAACTGATACCTACCTAATACGCATAGTAGATACGGAGTAATATATAAAATTTTCAGAAACGTGTGAAGAGTTCAAATTATGATTTCTAGAAATACAAGGCTTTGGATTTAATTTTTTTATGTGACTAGTCAAACGTTTCAGGTACAGTTAAATAATTCAGGTGAAAATAATATTGTTTGATTTATATAGAGATGACATAAATATAATGTCCAAATTTATCATACCAACTCAACGTATTGTTTTGGTTATTTACGTGTTAAGAAATAAATTCAGTTTCTCGTTTTCAATCCCTCCACTTAAAAATATATGAGTTGTGTTTCTTCCCATTTTACATTATTAATTATTATATTATCCTTATTATAATATTTTCTATTGGTTAAAAAAATATATTTCTAAAATTTAAAAAAAAATACTCCTTTATAATAATCCAATAATAATAAGTATAACAATTCAAATATAATTATAATATAATTGTGATATAACATGTTACTTCTCTCCCATTTTTTAGTTGTCATCCTAGCAAAAAAAAGTTATTTTAAAGTACTTTGTCACTTTCTTTAATTCCAACGCAACATTTGACGGCTTTTCCTAAAGTTCTCATTAATGATATGTAATAAAAAAATTTAATGTCAATACATTCATTAAATTGTTGCTTGATCTTATTATTAGATATATATATATATATATATATATATATGTATGTATAATGTCATTCATTCTTAATTGACATGAAAATAACTAGGATGACCACTAAAAAAACTGGAGGGGTAGTTTTTATGCTTAAATAAAAATATTTTTATCTATAAATTATAGAGGCAATAATTAATTAGAGTTAAATTCAATATATGAAAGTAAATTGAAAAATTCAATAGTCATTATTTAATATTGATTAGTAATTAGTAAACTAAATAAGAGTATATCATCATAATAATACTTATTTATACTCCGCCACTCTTACATTAAATATCATAATTCATTGATATGGCGGTCTAAAACACATGCATGAATATGTATATTATATTTATATAAAGACACTTTATCATTTAATAAAATTTGATGTACAAATCGACACTTTAGCTTCTATTTGATTTTTCAAGTGATCTTTATATTGTTTCTTTTATTTAAGGCCAAAATATTGCTTTTCATATCGCGAATATTAATCATATATATACTACTGAGGTTTAAATTTTATTAAAAAAATTGCAATAAGATATACTTTTTAAAAGAGGTATGTCACTTTATTTCATTGTTTTTCAATATAATTCATTTGGAGTATTTCTAACATTCAACAAGACATCTAACGCATGGCCTTCTGGACAAGCTTTTACATGACTAAAATTGAGAGAATTTCATAAAAAAAATCTTCATATTATTTAGTCTTGTGCAAATATTATTGAAACAATCATCAATTAAAATATGTTAAAATGAATACATAAAATCAAATTAACTATTAAAACTATGAATTATTTAAACTACTAATCAATTCTGATATTTTCTAACAATAACTAAAATAATATAAGGTACATTTTTTTATTAAAAGAGAAAAGTGATATGTTCTAATAATAACTAAAATTACATAATGTGAATTCTTTTATTAAATCTTGAAATCATGAAGAGTAGTATGGTAACAAAACTTTTAAATCTATTATTAAAATTATATTATTAAAAAATTATAAGGAATCATATAACTATGAACAAAATGAATTATAATATAATACAAAAGTATAATTTATAAATTTATGTAAATAGTTAATTACTTTATTTATTACTCCCTCCGATTTTTTTTAGTTGTTGTTTTAGCCAAAAAAATTATTTATTTTAGTTGTCGTTCTAGCATAACAAATAGCATTTTTACATTTTACATTGTTTTAATTGATTATCATTTTATATTTTCAATGCACTTCCTTAAGTCATGTGCAAATGTCTAAAATGACAATTAAAAAAATGGAAAGAATATCTTAATTTATAAGTTTAAATGTTTGAAGTATATATAGTTACATGTAATACACGTATATTTTTGTTAAGAGAATAATTAACTCTTGTATTCATCACATTGTAAATACACATATTTATATACATAGTTCTAAACCCTAATGGGCCCACTCAACTATTAGCCTATACTACACTACATAATACACGTATCCGTTAACAATTTTACATTTTATTAGTTAGTTTGAAGTGATTGAGTGAAAAGGAAATTATGAACGTCTATGAGATGATTCTCTTTCTTTTACTTCATCATATCTAACTATAGATATAGGACCATTGCATGTACGAACAGTTGGTGCAAGTTCTTTATCATTGATGGCTGTTTTTCATATTTGTTCAGGCAATGTTGCCGTGGTGGTCCTAAGTACTAACTCCTAAATAATGTGAACAATTAATTACACAAATGGAAGTTGTTGATGCGACGAGGAAATGAAATATAGTGATAATACGTTTCATTTCTAATCAAGAGGTGAATTGTTCGGGTCATCACATGAATAAATGGGAGAATTATTATCCTTTTTAACCGGATAAACGTAACAGAAATTCATGATCACGTTATTATGTGAAGGAAAATCATTTATATTGAGTGCCCTGTTAGCTTCCTCCTTAATTATATAGAATTTGAAATGGTTCCAATAAGTGTAATTTTGATGCAGTTTGGTCCCCGATAGTGGTAATGTAACAAAGTAGTCCCGTAATTACCATCCCTATTCAACTACACCAGAATTACACTTATTGAGACCATTTCGGCAATTCCATCTATCATTGCAGTAGATGCAATAGAGCTAGTTAGTTATTCTAATTTATTGGCTTAATTATGCTTTTGGCCCTCCGATTGTTGAAATCGTAATATACGATTAGTTGGTTAATAGTGAATGTTGAGGTACTAATACTATTTATTAGAAAATGAAAAGTATATAAAATGGAAAATGAATGCTCTTCAAGGAAATCGATCTCGAGAATAAGCTCTCCAAGCTAAAATAAACAGAATGATTCCCTCTGAGTGCTCTTTCCCACCAAAAGATCCATTTATCTATTTGAGAAACAAATAAATTCATACTCCGTATTTCTAGTTTTAGGAACTTTTTTTACAGCAAATTTCTCTTTTGGGGAAAATTCCATGTTACATTACATATTAGTTCAGAATTTTTGTCTTCTATGTTACTTGACTTGCTCTCCTCTTTCATGACCAGATTTCTTTGTTTTGCTGTTTGTTACACACACATATATATGATGCAGGTAGTGAGGTATATTCATGTTTTGGGCATATCTAAATTTTCTCACTATTTTTCTCAAATGGTAATTTAATGATGTGCAATTTTAAGTCCTCTTTAGTGGAATACTGGCACAATTTGCTGTGCACATGCACTGGCCCGACTCTTTTTTGAAATCATTCCTAAAACTCAACTGTTGGCATATGTAATAATTCCACTTTTTATTGCCATTTAATTTGAAGTCTGGTCACCATCTTTGGTCAACTTTCTCATGCTATTGCAATTGGTGAGACTATCTTAGCTTGCATCCCAGTATACATTGAAAGCACTAAATAAAATACTCCTTCCATCAAAAAAGATTATCCCATTTCAATATTTTGGATCAAATTTTATAAATTTTTGATTACGATTTTTATACGATAATAAATAATATGTATTATACGCGACTATAGATTCGCTTCAATATATATTAAATATCAAATTTCTTATAATTTTCAAGCATGAATAATTAAAGATATTTACGCTTTTGCTCGCCATTTGCACCGTAAAATCAAACGTACAATCTTTTGAAATTTGGTGAATACTTTATTCATCCAATTTAATTGAGAGATTTTTAATTTATTAAATTTAATTTTAAAATAATAATACATTCATACAATTTTATTGGTTTTATTTAAATATTTATACTATTAAATGCTACAGATAAATCAGATATATGCCATAAATTTTTTTTTTTTGTAACAACACTGGAACTCATGCTCATCGACTCAAACTACAAAGTACAAACATTACCGCCACAGAAGTAACCCGAAATAAACCTGCTTCTTAACAACAACAAAAAGGTTGCATATAGCTATACTCAGCGAATCTTCTTTGAATTTATAATACTTAAATTACTAGTACTTGTTAAAGGAATAATTTGATAAGCCATTTGCGTTGCAATCACGTAACATATATTTTGTAGTATGAGTGTTAATAACCTGGTGACATTCAACACGCCTACACAAGCGTGAATCATTTAATTATTTCTGCTAACTGTCAGCTTCATGATATCGATTTATTTATAACGCTACGTCAGACTAAATCTGATCATATGTAGAGTCTAACGTCAGAGAATGGAAGGAGAAAAAACCATAGATATGACCTTGTTTAAATCTCCATATCCCATAATAAAAAATCACTTGTTTGCTCATTTGAATATTTGTGTCTGCTAAATTTGAAAACTGAATTATAACTAATTTCAATATCAAAAATATTTAAAGGTTGATAACATTTCAAAGAAAAAACTTAAATCAATCAGACGATGTGTTTCATCTAACTCTATTTCATTTATATATATGTAATTATATATTAAATAAATAATACTACAATAGATAAATAAATACTAAATGTTATTAATATGAATAGAATAAATATAATTACTCAAATATATTATTGAATATTATAATTATTATCATTAATTATAATAATTATTATTATATTTATTATTTTTAATATTATTATTATTTTTAATATTATTATTATTTTTAAATTATTCTTATTATTATTTCATCTATTAACAACAAACTTAATAAATTAAGTACTGAATTAATTAATTTTAAGTGCTTAATGAGTTTAACAAACACCCCTAAGATGAATTAGTCAGTACTCAATCAGAATCGTAAGATAGATTTTATTATTTATAATGTATGCGCTCCAATACAATAAAACCAATTTGGGAAACCTATCTAGTACTGTTAAGATTTATCAAACGATTGGCGGCCCCGACTCATCGCCCATTACTCTTTAAACCTGATTGGCTGACCGCTGAGACTGACTGGATTCGACGTGAAGTCTCGACTCGAGGTCTCGACTGGGGCGCCTATAATTGCGGGGTCGGATTTGTGCCGATCGTCAAGTGATCTCGAGCCGGACTTGAATTTGTGCTTAGACCGCTATGCGATCCTAAGGATAGAGTCCGGATCGCACATCCTGTGACCGGGACAAGACTAGTCTTTGACTCGTCGCCGACTGATATGACCAAAGTCGGGAAGCTCTTAAAATGATACCGTACGGTCGTCTGAGTCGATCTTCGTCTTTACTCGAGTCGCTGGACTCGAACTACGCTTCTAGCCACAAGGCTCAAGAAATGATTCGCATAACACTGCATTCAGTGCTTAGTAGCTTTACTCCGATCTTCTCAGTGCTATCATGCGCTGATACGCTTGTTTATCAAGCCGCTAGAATGTTTTAGCAGCCTTTTACTCGTATTTCTTGGATGTAGAGATACGGGCTATGCAAATTTTATATCATGCCTATGATTAACTATGAGTCTTTCGTGGCTTAATCTTATAGCAGTTATTTAATCTCTATTAGATCTCAATGACGATTCTCGTTAGTTTTTGGATATCGATCATGAAATTGTCACAGGCAAAGAATTCAACCTTGTGCCTTTGTTTTAGGCGCCCCTACTGCTACGGAGATTTAAGAATTTTTGTGTTCTTTTCTCCGCTCTTCAATTTAGTAACTGCTTGGGCTTTATGTCAAGATTTCTGTGTTTTTGATGATCCTAAGGTGTTTTTCACTTGAAAAAGAAACAATCTTCAGAGGTATTCTATGAAAAAATACCTGCAGATTCGTTTTTGTGTTAAATTCTCTCGTGAACTTTTGTTGTGTTTCGGGACGGAGTTTTCGAACCATGTGGGGGTTTATATGATTTCGTGCTCTTTTCTCATCAAGCCGATCCATTTATCACCGAATTTTGATTTTAACCACCGAATTTTGAGGCAAGACAGCTTTAATTTTATGGAATTACTTTGTCCCTACTTCAAGCATATGGCGCTCTATTACTTACGGTAATCAAGAAGGTTACAAACTCTTTTGTGTGTCAAACGCATTTTCATATTAGCCCCAATTCTTCTGGTCTTCGCTTTTAAACCCGCTGCTATTTCTGTAGTTCATTTTAAGCCCCAAGCTTCCTAATCCTTATTTAGGCCAAAATAGTCTAAACTAATGTAATGAAATTGGGGCTTTTTCGAGCCCTAATTTTAATTGACATTTAATTTAGAGCTTGGCTTTTCTCGAACCCCGGTTGGAGTTAAATTTTGGGGTTAATTAATGCATAACTTAATTTTTACTGATTAATGTCAGGCTTAATTCTCTAAAATCCTTATCATTCTACACGTGTTCGATTGTCATTAGAACTCTAATCGAACCCTAATCACACGTATCTGCGGTGATCAATTTATATTTAATCGATTTCACCGATTAAAATAAATCGAATTTAATTAAAATTATTTTTATTGAATTTCGACGCCTACAAATGCCCCCTCGAACTTGGACACATACTTGGTCGTCGGGTTCGACTGATACTTTTAATACCAACGTGAATTGCACGCCGCTTGTACTACATTTAGACTCTCAAGATTTATTTCTATTTCTAAAATTAATTCCGTGAGTTTAACTCTAGTTGACATGAATTTATGACGGTTTGAAAGGCTTTAATGAAGCTAGTTTCAATCTCATGTAGATTTAGAATTAACCTTAATGCAGCCGAATTAATCTTTAAAATCCTTTACTGGATATGTCGAAAATTAATTCGGGATAGTCTTAACATGAATTTAAGTCATGTTAATTTTATGGCCAATTACTCCTTTGACCTCAATGGTCTAAAAAATCATTTCCATATTTTTTGGAATTTTTCCAAATTTTTTGGAATTTTCGGCATTTATTTGGATTTTCTTACATAACCGAACAAGATGACATCCGGTAAAAAATGAACTTTGACCCGGTACACTAGTGGTGGCCTAACCATCTGTGAGGGTGAGGCGGCATTTTTGTTTTTTATGGTAATAGTTATTTACTTCATTACCACTCTTATTACCCCTTGGCCCTATTATCATAAACATCTTTTCTTTTAAGGTAATAAAGTCGATTAGAAAGAACCCTAAGTTTCCGGAATAACTCATTTGGTAGGGTAAATAATCGAAATTCCCATGTGTTTCTGTAATGGAATCATTTTTTTTTTTTGGCAATTTGTGCTTTTCTCAAGCGACTCAAGCCGCTTTATTTCCATATCTTTCCAGCACTTTTGTCTATATAAAGGATAGCTTTCATGAAAATTTGAGACAACTTCTTCCTCTTCTTCCCCTAATTTTTGAACATCAAGCAGAAAGTGAATAACTCATGATGTTGGCTCTTTTTGTGTCAGATTCAAGTGGTTATTTTTTGCTTGGATTTTTGAGATTTCTTTCATCAAGAAACCTTCTTATCTCTATCATCATGTATCTATGTCATATAATTTAGCTTGATAATGACATGATATGACTTTAATTTCATGTTAATACTCAAAATAATCATTAAATTGAGCATTGTCTGATTTGAATTTGTTGCTGAAATTTCCAGCATACTGTTTTTCACTTTGCGAATTTTTTCCTACTTCGTTACATACTGGAATATCATGAAATTCATAAGAGTGATTTTCCTATGAATGTAGAGTATTTCCAAAATTTTCCTCGATTTTTTAAAATTGGTGACGGGTTCGTGAATCTATTTTCATAGTTGCCTCTGCTTTTTTAGTAAGTACCTTCCGATAAAATCGATTGCGAATGCTTTTGCTTATCCGCTTGGAACGATCCATTATGTTGAATCGGGGCGCACCGATCTTTTGCATCGGGTTCTTTTACGTGGTCGATCTGAAGCAATTCGCAGATCCATTCACAATCTCTCCAGCTTGAAACTTTCAAAATTTCGACATGTCGAACTTGGAAATTCATATCTAATTGCTCTATCGAATTCAGCGATCTAAGCGCCGACGGCTGTCTTGAGTTTTCGCAATGTAGTAGATAGGCCTAAAATTTTGTGTATTAGCCTGCGTCAAAATCTCTTTGGGACAGTGGCTTTTTGCTTTTTGTCTTTTGACGCCGCTTTTTCCATAGTGTTTAAATTTGAGGAACGTGGTTCGCTTCTTTTGATTTCCAATTCACGAGTATCATACTGCAGCGCAATCTGCATATCAAAACTCGCCCTTAAATTTATTTATGACTTTGGTTTGCCGGTATCAAAGTTCCATCAAGTTGCACCTTCTTCCTTTTTACCTTATTACGGTCTCGGGGTTAGCTTACGGGAGTGGGATCTCAACATCCACTCCCCCGCTGCTCCTCTTAATACTGCGTGAACTACATGTTTCATGCATGATTTCTTTTCTGTGGTTACGAGTACGGATAACTTCGAAAGTGTAACTTTGATTCACTTGCGGTCGTCATCGTTCCCCTGGCCTCACGCATTACAACATATGCTTCACCGATTTAGGCAAAGAATCGCGAAGAGGATCTCATAATCAACTTCTCGTGATTGTCCTCTTCTATGAAAGTATATAGTCTCTAAGCATCGCTTACTGGGATAAAGGTTCTCAACTTCTATTTCTAAAGTAACTTAGTTTTAGATATTATCATTCATTCTCATAGAGATGTAGTTTCTCAGGGATCTAGATATTCTTTGAAGGATCGCTTTATCTAGGCTACACAATTTAGGGCAAAAATATTCTCACTTCTAGATAGCATTACTGCCGGAACCTTTCCCTCATGTAGGCTCTTCGGGGTTCCGAGACTTTATTCCAAAGTTGTTTTTACTCACTTACACCGAGTATATGTGGTGTATTCTTTAGGACTTCCCATCCCTTTATTCCTTAGTGTAGCTCTTGTTACTTTGTGCTTTTTGTCATGCTACGAAGGTTCGTGTTTTACCTTTTTCTTTCGTGCACACGGCCGATGCTCCACCTTCTCCCCGAGTATACTCCTCCTGGCCCATCACGCAATTGCTGCTGATCATAAAGGATCTCTACGGGTTCTCTTAACGGAGCCGCGCCTCATCTCGTGAGTTACGGACGGTAGTACCTTTCTCGACCGTCGAGGCCGACTGGGCCATGATCCCGACTTTCCTCGCGATGCTGGCTGCTGAGAACTTCTTTTAATATATTGACTTTATGGATTTGCTCGCCGGTAGACGGTGTGTAGGCAGCTCTCGCTTATCTATCGCTTTCTCTCTTCAAGATGCTCACTCCAAATATTTATCTCAAGCCATGTGAACAGGGGGTGGCTTACTCATGTCATCACTGTGAGGCTTCACCACCGACGCAATTTCGACCATGTATCTCGATGTAGGAGGCTCCTGTGCCAAGTTATAGCCGCCGCTACCCCGCGTGTCGTATTTGGTTCGGCCTTGTTCGCATTTCTGACGACGATACCGCGCTATTGACCATACAAAGCAGCTGCGTTTCGATGAGGCGATTTTGGGTGCACCGCCGGTGGTCTGCATAACCAGACTTAGATACATCTTGAGTGACGCTCGACGCCTCGAGGCTTAGGCATCCTTCTAGTTATTTTCTAGGTTTACTTTATGCACTTTGAGATGTTTTTCCCTTTTGATGTATTTTGGGATGATTTACTCGCATCTTCCGTTTTGCTTTGCCATACATGTTTTGTTTTAAATTATTTCTTGCAATATTGATCCCTTCCTTATGAAGAAGAAATAATCTTTGTGAAGCTACGGGTCGAAGCTGGTGTGCCCGTGCTACCCACGTGCACTGTGATTTTCCTAGGACTGCCCAAACGTAGTTCGCTGCTCGACCCTTTAGACTCTTTGTCCCGTGGTTTAACCGGTGTTTTATAAAGTTCTCACCAAGAGCTAAGTAGTGTTTCTTTTTTGTATTTGGAATGTAAGTATGCTCAAGTAGTTAGATAGGTTTTACTCATATCCTGAGACTTACAATTTAAGCTCGTGGTCAAGAGCATTATTTAGTTTTATGGGTAATATTTCTTTAAGTAGCGACCATTTATGGGTCCTACCATTTGTCCTTCCTGATCGGCTATCAGGTATGACCCGCTAGTATAAGTTTCTTGGACCACATAGGGTCCATCCCATTTGGGCACCATTTTAGCATTCTTTCTTTTGAATGGATTGCCGCCCACAAATGTAATACCACATCTCCAACTTCATGTGACCATTTATTTACTCTTTTTATTGTAAGATTTGGTGACGAAGTGATCGGGTAAAGACTCCAACCTTTGATGTGCATCAACAGTCGTTGCTCATCTAGCTTAATCTTAACTCTTGCAACGTGAATCAAGTAAATTTTCTTCGGGTGATTGATGGAAAATACTATGGATATACAGTATAAATACAAATCCATAATTCCGTAGATCTTAAAAGTGCATACTATTGTTTAATACAAAACATATATTTACAATATATGAATAAACAGAGTACCTTACATTTTGAAAGAAATTCCACTAAAGTCTCCACACGCCTCAAATTCACAAACTATTTCACTTCCCTTCAGCCTGGTTGTAATATCAATCGTGATGATATCTCTACTTACCAATTGTGAGGGGTTGAATCAAGAACTAATTTTACGCCAAGAAACAAAGCGATTTAACAAAACTAAAAAATCCCAAAATTCTTTTGAGAATTTCAAGTGATATTACTTAGGTTTTTTGATAAAAATTTTGTCAAAAAACTTGCATGATGAAAAATCCTAAAGTTTGTTTATATAGGGCTAGGTTAAAACAAGCCCCGATAAGCAACCCGTTAAGTATTAGTTTCGACTCGTTAACTCTATTAGTTCGCAAGACACTAACGAGTTGTTATCGAGTCAACTATTTAATTAAGCTTAATTAAATAGTAATGAGTCAATATCAATAATCTTTCAGTTATCGATAAATACTAAAATTACTTCGAATAAATTAAATAACTATTTAATTGATTCTATTTGTTCAATCGATATTCTATATAAAATGACCTCAGAATTGAGAAATACATTTCTCAATTATATAGTTCTCTTTTAATTTCATACATGAAATATAACTCAACGTCATCAGATGTAGGACCTTCTAGGCTCGATAATAGTAAGTTGTATGTACAATAATAATTGACCAATTACTATTATTATAACGATTAATGAGCAAGATCTAAAGAATCGTCATAACCCCTTAAATTATCAGCTTTAGAACCCTACACTAAGAATATACAATTACTAAGTTGAACACTAAGTTCGATAATCACATTTAACCCAACCCGGTAAATGAATTTGACACACAATCGTCGCAATCTGCATAATAAATGGAACCCACCTCATCGATTTCCAACACTCCCACTTGCCCTCGACTACTATCTTACACCTTTATCACGCGATCTCAAATTTAGGCTAACCATGCTAAGTTGGTGTCAGCGAACACCCACAACTTCTCTTTACTCGAGTATGACTAATAAGCATTTACGTAAGGCCCCATAAACCAATCAAGACTCAATCAAGCATGAAAGTTCGAGATCTTCCTCGAATATCAAGTGACTTATTAAATCCTCCCCAATATATCAAAATCTATCGCCATTCATCAAGCGCGACCCAACATAAGGCCGTTATAATCCCCGCTTAAGGCGTACGCTTGGTCATAGTCAAAGTACGTAGCTTCAGAGTAAATACGATTGTTATATATCGAGGTCTAAGAATCGAATAACCTAAAATTCTAAACAAATGTCATAGATTACGTATATATACATATCTTCTATGAATTCGCTTTTCGTCATACTACCTCCCTCAAATAATTGCATCAAGAAATTTCATGGTATCGATCTAGTCCTCGTTGTGCTAACGTGATCAATCTTCGATTTACAACTACTCTTTAAAGCGAAATGGATTTGACTCTTAACGGAGAACAAGCCAAGTTCGTATACCAACGCATAAGTGGTCTATCAAGGCTGGAGTTCGTGTTGGAAAAATTACGCAACTAATTCATAATAAACATGAACAAATGCAACCAAGATCGAATAAATGTATTAAATCGAATTACAAAACATACATATATATAAATTCTTATACGTAAGAATACAAGAGTACTTACAATACGTAATGGGATATTTACTCTAACTTTCAACCTCACGACCTCCGTCAATCCATTAGCACCAAGTTGAAATGCCTCAGTTAGTCCACACCAAGAGCGCTTGAACTCGTGACGGATTTCATGTAATCTTACGAGCAATCGATTAAAATGTAAAACGAGTCGTCTCTGACTCAAAATGTTGGGAGAATGCATGGAGTACAAGCGGCTTTCTTTTCGAGGAGTAGCATTTATGTTTTTCATTTCATCTCTTTTCTTATATAGTCTTTTTCTTGTTTCGCCTCGAATAGTTACTCGGCCGGATGACATATTTATGATATCGATGTCATATTTTACGCGCAGCACTATCCGACGACATATTTACATATCATCAGGATTCTCTAAATCAGCATCGGTAGACTTCATACCTTTCAACACCCGGATATATTATATTCGCAGGTCATTGGGTGTCGTCATCGATCGAAAAGTAACCTTGTCGTAACAAAGATATCCACAACTACCTCACAATTAATCATATATCAGAGTTATATTTATTTCCCTTTTTTAAAGCGCTGACGCACCTCGATCTCCTACCTATTCTAACTTATAAGATCGTGAGACCCTTCCGCACAACTTCCTTTGGGTTTCCATACAAAGTTGTCATCGGGAGACACAATGTGACATTTAAGAAGACCCGATAATTTTCTACAAGCATTGCCGAATTTTACGATGATAAATTCCTGAAGACTTCAATGAGGTAAATACACCGTCGTTTTTTGCCTCAACGGTACTTTAAACTTAAATTAATTTATTTTTAAATGTTCAATTAAATTAAGATGGAGTCCAATATTAATTTATAATACTCCTACTCTAAAAGGGAGTATTTTGATGAAAAAAGAGGTAGGTTTATCCTTGTGTTAGAACGAGAGAAAAAACAGTTCTTTCAGCTAGCTCTAATGATTCGAGAGAGAATGTATCGGAATCTATTTCTTTAAGTGAAATTGTTCTTAAAACTTTAAACGCAGTAAATGAGGATATTTATCTCGATATTCCTAAATTCATCCCAAAATAAACTCACATATAAGTATATAATTCCTCACCCAATCTTCGGAACCATGGAAAGCCATTTGAAAGGTATTTTTGGTGGATAACACCATTTCATGAACTGCGGGACCATTTCTTCACCCAACAAGACTTCACGAAATCAACATCATCCTAAGAAGTAAGAACAACAACCTTTCATTCAATTCATGCAAACATTTTCTTTTGCCATTAAAATATTTTTCAAATATAGATACTATAATAGGCTCCTCTTGAGGGACCATAATGCAATTTAATTAGGCTGCATAATTCTGCCTTCATAATGTGGAATATTATCAATTTTACCCCTATTATGATTGTGTATCTTTCTCGATATCTATACTATATAAAAGATTTCAATTTATCCTTCAATTTATTATTTAAATATAACTTATTCAAATAGGTCGTTCAAACAAACATGCCCAAAGTAACTACAACACTTTTGGTCTATTTACTTGAAGTAACGGGAAATGTTTTTTTGACGTCAAATCGACTAATAATATTGTAAATTTGTAATTAAATAGTTTAAATCAATCATCTCGAATTTGTATTTGAAATAATCAATCTAGAATCTGTATTATCAAAATAAAATTATACATATATATATATATATAATTTGATTAATCGTATTTAATTAGAATCTCTATTTTTCTACGCATTACTATAAATATTTTATTTGGATCCTTTAATTTATTTCTATAACGATTATAGTAACAAATATTATGGCCTCCCTAATTATCATGTTGCAGCGTCGGTAAGTCACCATCTTGAAGTTCACTTTCAGAACTTAAAGTGGATCGAATGTGACATTATTTTTTAGGAGCTCTTGTCTTCGGGACCTCTGAACTCCCCCTTTGTAATGTTCTATAACAATATAAATTTTTATATGTGGAGTAGATTTGATTTGTTTATGATGCCAAAATAATTCAATTTATTCGGCTGTTTAACTTCTGTGTTTAATTTTCTGTTATACTACGTATTTCAAAAGAAAATATATGGATGAAGAGGATGCATGGTCCTTGGTTTTATGGGCATATCATTAAGATGCCTTATCAATTACAGTATTAATAATATTTTAATTCGATCATTAACTTATAATGGATCGGATAATATCTCATGAACATGTTTTTGGGAAAATATGCAAAGTTTGTATTGTAATAAAATGATAAAAATGCCCCTAAAAGATGGTTTGGTGACCAACATGTGACTTGAGGTCATGTGATTTTATCGTATGAATAATTTTAAAAGATGTGTCATCGAATGAAATCTTAACACAAACATGTATCGATTATGAATTATGTTGTCTTTACCAAATAAATTTTTAATTAGTCAATCATCCAAAATATTTAATTAACTCATTCCATTTCAAAAAGATTTTTTCAATTGGATTTTCAATTGACAGAATTAAAAAAAAATTGTTAACTTAATTGACAGAGGTAAATTTGTTTTGAATTGAAAAGATGATCATATACATTAAATTAATAAAAATACTAACATTTATATATTTTTCTCTAAATATTATATATTCAACATACCGAAAATTACTTGATTTCAAACTTTAGTAATTAACTCATCAGAACTCAAATTTGGACAATCTTTTTATTATGGAGGGAGGAGTGTTTTGTTCACTTGGCCCTTAGCTACTCTTAACATTTTTCCATACTAACAATTAAAATTCTGAAATTCAATGAAGTAGGAATTGAGATATTTTGTGAGACCAATGCAAATTTAGAGATTGTGTGACATAAAACTAGGCTAAAATGCAAGTGGAAATGAGATGATATGAGTGCCAACAAGTTTCTTGTAATAGAGGATAAATGAAAAACTAATAAGGTCAATGAATTAATGTCAAAACAGATGTCCTTTGACATGCACTGCTGTGGTTTTTAACTCTTGACCATGATGTATGTCATATATATCCATTCATCTATTATCTATCTAACTTTCATCTCCAAAACTGTCGCCAATTTGATGATGAGAAGAGAGTTGCTTGAACTCTTTATGGTCATAAGCTTGATGGGTTTATATGATCTGTCGTTGTTGTCTGAAACTGAAGTTTGTGGACCACTTAGGTTCAAGGCATCTTTTGAGATGTTGCATTGATTAACTCACTACTTATCATTATGATGATGATGAGCAGAATGAAGAACATCTTAATATACTTGCTATATCTTTTAAGTTTTATCCCACCCTATTCTTGTAAATATGAGTGATTAACCATGTATCCTCCAAAGCCTCCTCTCGAGAATCTCAGAAGAGGGTATCCTGGCACCATGTATCCTTGGCCAAGTTCCTGCTTTTAAGTGTAAGTGTACATCTATGAACAAGTTCTAACCATATACGGAGTACTAATTGGCAAACTTACAAGTTCCAACCATATACTAATTGACAGACCTACATCAATAAGTTATGTTACCAATAAGAGATAATTGATTATTTGGTTTCAAAATCGCAAAGCTTACAAACTGGCCTCCCTCGAATGATCATAAAGTTTAAGCAAATTAGTCCCCGAATTATCTTAAAGTTGTAAATTGATCCTCATTTTCAAGCAAGATTAATCCGTCTGGCCAAATCTCCCAAGTACCACTCAGAATCTCTCACACAGAATTTCTAATTTCATTTCGCAACTTTTACATCTCTGCCAAAAGCGCACCTCAATCCACTTTCTCGATACTTAAAAAGCTCAACCTCGATCCATTTTCAGATCAAATCGTTAATTATCTTTTCCTTAAGTCAATCCTCATGTTATGTTCCTAGCTAGAAGCTCCAATACTACCGTTGAAGTAAGACTTCACAATTGATATGAGTAAGTAGCTAGATGATCATAAAAAGAGATAAATAGTCATTTCATTGCATATCTCGAACTCAAGATTTTAAATGGAGGAGATCTTATTACCTCATCTTGTCATACACTCATACGAATATATTTTTATACGGAGTATATTTTTATACTTAAATGCTTATGAGAAAATGGGTATTGGTCCCACTCAAACAAGGTTTAAAAATCCGACAATATTAATTTTTTTAATAATAGGACAATATAAATTAAATATTATACCTAACCATCTTCATGAATCCTAAAAGATTCTCCAATAACCAATTTTCTCAAATTTTCAAACATGTCATGATTGAAGATTGTTCATGTCAAATACACCTATTAATAATTTGCTCAAAATTTTAAAATATTTTATCTTCTCACTTGTTTAATTGTACTCTGCACTCGTTTTATTGTGTAAATTCCATCAACATTATATAATAACATTATTGTGCAAATGAACTGTCGGTATAATCGACATCGCTTTCCTTAGATTCTAAGAAAGATTTGATGTTCAATCCTTAAAAGCACCCTTGCCTTGGCTCACTAAATAAGAACTAGCTCCATATGTCCATGTATGGTGGGAACCTCATCATTGTATGCATCACTTTTATTTTAGCTAATAATACAAAAATACAAATTTAAGAATTTGATAAACAATCATACCTCCTTTTATTTTATTAAAGTTTCATGATCAAAATTAACAAATTAAGTATTTTAAATTAACTCAAATAATTTGATTTGAATCAAAATTGTTATGTTAATGGTAAATTATTAAAGTATATTAAATATACCATCCTTGAATAATACTAAAAAATCACCAAATATTATTCAACATTTAAAAAAGTATTTAAATTCAAAAGAGATAATTGCCGAACGTGTCCTCAATAATAGAATGCCTGCAAGTAATTGTCCCTAATGTCATACTGCAGCTAGCTTATCTCCCCAAAATTATGACAAAAGCTTATACTTTGTCCCCACCTCAACATTTCAGCAATCTACCACTTGAACAGACTGTCCTCTATAGTGACACATTAAAGCCAGACTTTGCCCCCAAACTAACGCCTCATTTAATCTCTAATATGAAGATTTAATGGAAACGCACAAGGGATCAAAGTCACAACTTTGCGCCGCCTAAACTAATACGGCCTACTCTGCATACTATCATGATCAAAAATGCAACTTGATGCCATTATCGGTGAGCATTTCGCCAATTAACTCGACCAAAATTTAAAAATTCAACAATTAAAAGATAGAATCTGAATCAATTTTTTGAAAAGAGTGAGTTAAGACAATAAAAACAAAGTAGAAGTTAACAATTAAGTCCCATATAACGGAATAATCACTAATGTAGCTCAAGCTTTTCACTGTGAATTAATAATTAATAATTAATAATTGTGAAATAGACAAAAGTGCCGCCTGATACCGATAATCTCTACCGACGCGATGAAGGAGTTTCTTGTTTGTAAATAGTTGTATACGAACGGAATTTAATCGGGCGACACTAAATTTCATACCGACACGAAACCTACTCACATAAAGATAACTACGTCTATTGGGTTCTAAGTATACCGATGCACCACACCGACGCCTATATGTAACATTTTAGTTTTTCTTTTATTTATTTTGTTTAATGTATTGACTTTACCGATACCCTTTGTGGTTATAATTTCATTTTTTGAATCATTTTATTAACGACACCATACCGACAATGCATCAATTATTTTTATTTTTGATTTATTTTATTACCGACACTATATTTAATTAATTTTATTTTTGATTTATTTTATTACCGACACCCTACCGGCTGTTCACATAGTTTATAAGCCACCGCCAATGTGCTGGAAGACGACACAAAAACCGACACCACATTCGACATAAAACCCCGACGCTACCCCGACACCATACCGGCTAATTCACCTGGGGAATTTTCTCCGTGGATTTATGCGTACTTGACAAGCCGCAAATACTGGTAAACCAAAGCCGCAAATTCACAATAATACCTTAAAAAAAACAGGCAAACAACATACAAAAACATAAAAAAAATATAAACATCAAACAAAAAACATCAACATAACATCAAACAAAAAATAATAACACAAAATAATTAATCTAAAAAAAAATGAACAACAATATAAAAGACTAAACAAAATTAATAACACAAAAAATATTCAAAAATCATCAACATAAACATTAAATTATCACTTTTTCTCTTGGATAATTTTTCCTTACAATAAAAAACAAAATGTAACATTATTATGAAAATAAAAATTAGAGAGAGATAAAAAATCTAAATGTAACAAAAATTAAACAAAATAATTAGATAGACATAAAACGAATAAAATAATTACTTTCAAACAATTTTCCTACTAAACGAAAACAATATAAATGCTGTTAGTAGGATTCTGTAAATAATTAGACATCTTAAACAAAATAATTACCTCAAATAAAACTTCCTACAAAAGAAAACAATTAAAGAAGTTAGTAGTCATTATTATAAAAATTAAACAAAACAATAAGTAAATTATAATTGAGGTTGAAATTGTGAAAGTTAAAATCTAAAAAATATAGTGATTATGAGATTGTGTGTTTTTATATCGGTCCTGCTCCAGATAAACAATTAATTTTGATTTTTTAAATTCACAAATTCCCGACACCACCCGACGCCACACCGACATCAAAAAGGTCCAAATAAAAATTTAAACGACGCTTAAAACCGACACTATATTCTATACACTATGCGCCGTTTGCACCGACACCATACCATACCTCCGCTTTCAAGAGACGATTTGCACTGATCGATCTAATAAGATAGTTGAGTGGCCACCTAATAATTTGAATTAATGTAACTAAACACAACGTACATAGATTTAATGAACGTGTTCGATCATTTTATTCAAGTGGGCAAATGTTTGCACAACTTTGAAATCAGATAGCATTTTCTAGGGCAGCCAGCCATGGTTGCCACGATGGTCCCCAACATAGTCATCAAATTATAATTTAGTCGCTAATAATATAAAATAGAGGATTAATACAAAAAATTATATAATCTAGTAGGTAATCTAGTATTTTTATGATAAATCAATTCTATCGTTACGATTCAAGTGTTGACTTTATTATGAATTTCTGATCATATTCTCCATTCCCAAAACATTATAAATGTCAAAAGTTAGAGCATAAATGCAACTTTCAAAAGTAACTTTCAATTTACTTCGAATTGACTAATAAATTGCAATTTCTAAATAATTATCAGATACTAAACTCTAACTTAATGGCATTGAACCACTTTAATTAACTCAATGGCATTGAACCACTTTAGCAATTTCGTCAGTAATGTATGTTATGGAAATAGTAGTTGTAAGTGAACAATGGTCACTTGAATAATGTTAACGCTTGGTTTACTTCAATCACTACCAAAAGGTCCACTTCTTTGATTTCAGATGTTGACCTAAGAAAATGAATCATAATTCATTAGTTTTCTTATGTAATTCTAAGAAAGTCTTCCGTTATCAATTTAATTTACCTCATATTTTCAATGATATAACAGTAGAATACCTCAATTTCAATACAAACAGTTGTAAAACATTGGTCCATGATAGGCCTGTAGTTGTATGTGTCAATTAAGATGTTGATACCCCCACATGCATACAGATGAATTGAAGAAAAAGAAAAGAGTGCAATTAAGTTCTACACAAATTGGTGGGGCTTTGTACTTGCCTTGATCAACTATTCTTTGGCTTCATCGTAATTATGTGGTCCCAAATCGTACTCAGACAACCTTTTTTGGTAAGTCATGTGTCTACTTTATTAATTAAACATGTTTGTGGTTGATATTTTAATAAAATAAGACTTTGTTTGGTATGACTCAATGGATATACAGTTTCTTTTATATTTTCCATATTCTTAGATTATCAGCATCTACATTATATCATTACATACTTTTTTTTAATTACTAGTAAAGGAGATATGGATACACGTCATACAATCGATTTTTTTAAATTCGATCGTCGGAATTATAAGAACTCGATCTCGGATCTCATCATTATGAGTTATATTCCATGGTCATTGAATACATATGCATTTCTCGACCAATGGCCGGATTAATTGAGGCAAGCTTGGACCGTCCAGTCCACACCAAGCCCAATTTAATTTGGGCCAAGGTGAAAGGTGGGAAGCAGTATAGATTGTATATTTTTTTTCTTCATTTATATTTAATATTTATAATTTATTCCTTCACATTTTTATATGAAATTTATGATTTCGTCATTATCATTAATTACTATTCAGAAGGATGGCAATCCTTTATTAAACGGACATCAATAATATTTTTTAGTGATCATTGACGTTCAACAATTTTAGCCATCAATGAATCTTTTTAAAAAAGAACAAAAATTACTCCGTATAAATTAGATTCAAGAATCTTCCTTGACTCATGTCAGACTTTTTTCTGCCAAGTAAATCCATCATCATTAACTATATCCAAACTAGTAATCTGTTCAAAGTGCAAGATGTAAAATTTTATTCAAATATTATTTCATAAATTTTTATATAATCATTATAATGTAATTACATGCAATTAAATACTAAAAATTTAATAACCAAAAAAAAAATAACCAACTCAATATTTTAAATACATTGATAACTACTCTATAGTGTATATTATGATAGTTATTTTTAACTGTTCCTTTAAAATTAAATAAATGTCAAATAAATAAAACGCCAAGCGAATAACTTGGGATAAACTTCTGCATTCTCACCTCAAACAATTTAGTATTCCCACTTTATATATAATATAGATATAGATATCACCATTTAAATACTTGAAAAATCATAATCATAAATTAATTATAAAAAGTCACTTTATGACTTAATATCATGAATTATTATTATTTAAAAAAAATCATAAAAAGTCCACCGTCAATACAATAATCAACCTCCTTAAAAAAAATTCCAAATATGCATGATTCATATAACTTTAACCTTCTTCATAACGAATTTCCAACTGAAATTTTCAATTAAATTCAACCCTTTTCAGTTTTATTCAAAATAGGACAAATGCTTGATTTTGCACAATCGGAAAATAAAAAAGATTGGATTTTTAATGGGAAGTATTGTGGGTTGGGAAGTTCTTGTTCTTATAGGGATAGCAACATGGATTGTTTTATCTTCAATTCTTAATGTGACAAAAAACATTAGATCTTTAACACAACCATGTGTTACACAGTTTGTTGTTTTTGGAACACCCATGATTGTAAAAATCCAGGTACTATTTTTTACGGTTAAGATACTCTACCTCGTATGTGCCTCCGTACTTTAAATAATTGTACAATATGCATTGGCGGTTAATATACTCTATCTCCTTTATGTATATGCCTCCCATCGCGCCTCCTACTTTAAACAATTGTACAATATGCATTGACGGTTAAGATATTCTACCTCATTTATATATGTGCCTTCCATTGTGCCTCGTAGTTTAAATAATTATACAATATGTATTGGTGTTACATTATCGTTATCATGATGTCCACGATCAATTAAAGCAATGAGGCACGATAGGAGGCTCACAGAGGACGTAGAAGATGTTCGTTTTTTTTTTTGGGTATTTAAAGATTTGATTTTTATGTGATGGAAAAGTGGAAGGTGTGAATTTTTTAGGTGTTTTATGATTCTTGACTAATATTATTGGGTTTTTTGAGTTTGTAGAAATACCAACATAGGTATTTGGATGCATTGTTTATTGTGGTTTCATGCGTTGTTTCTGTCCCTTTCTACACTGGTTTTCTGCCTCTGCTCTTTTGGGTATGTTCTTTCTCTCTTTTGTGTATAAATTTGTTATGTGTGTTGTTAAGAACTACTTTTGTCTGAAATGGTAAAATGTAACAACAATTTTAAACACAACAACAACAAATAACGTGCCCCGATGTTAATAAAGTACTAAAACGCTGGGTGGTGTGCTCTGATATTACGTAGCCTCTTTATCCCCGATAACGCTTATGCTTGTTCCGACCGACTACTGGAAATGGAGCCAAGTAATTACTATCTTTACTACTTAACAACTGATAAGAAGATAAAGAATGGTGAATTTGGTACCATTACCTCCATTATATCCAAGTTGTTTGTATCATAAAATTTTGCCTCCATGTATCGCTAAAATGTAACAATTTGATATATTTGGTGAAATTGTGATGTAGAGTGGGCACTGCAAATTGGCTAGGCTAATGACCCTGCTGTTGACGTTCTGCGATTTTGTCGGAAATTCCATAAAGGTAGCACTATTATATATTTTCTATTTTCTAGAAACTTTGAGTTTGTAAATTGTAATACACCCTTCTGTAGTTCAGTGCTGATGACATTTCACAGGATGTGGTTTCAGCACCTAGACCAAGCTCACCACCGGTGAAGAGAATCACGCTCACTGAAGATGAAATAGCTAATGCAATGGAATATGGATTACCATCTTCACATACACTTAATACTGTCGGCTTATCAGGGTATATTTTTAACAGTTTTTTCATCTTATTTTTTGTGTGATACATTTCACAGTTTTCATGGGTGAATACAGTTAAATTGAGCTTTTGGTATAAATTTTTATGCTAAAGTTGTCTGATTGGGGGATTTGAATGCACAATATAAGTTTGGCAAATGGTAATGCTCTTGGCAGAAACTATTCAAAAATCTGCATATTTTAAAGTTGCCTCAGGCAGCTTTGGAAACTTTATTGATTGCTAGTGTTCATAGTGCGTTTTATAGCAACGCAAGAATAGCTAAGGTCTAATGCACTTTTGTTGCGGATGAGGGCACCCTTTGTTTTCTCACATCTGGCAACATGTTCAGTAGTAACACCATGTAATTGGATTTGAATGTATCGTTTGAACCTTTATCTTTTTGGGTTGCAGATTTCTTATGCATTATGTATTATCCTACAACCAGATTAACAATCCAACCTCCAAATTGATTGGAATTGCAATTGTATGTATTTCTGTGGGTCTCGTTGGCTTTGGTAAGCAAAAATTGCTTCAGAGTTCCTCTTGATAATTTTATATTGTTGGTTGCCCTGTATATTTTAAATTGCTTACAAATTTATTTCTTGCATCTCCAGCTAGAATATACCTTGGGATGCACAGCTTGATAGATATAATTGGCGGTCTGGTGCTTGGGTTGGCCATCTTGTCATTTTGGCTCTCTGTGCATACGCACATTGATACTTTCATAGTTTCAGGGCAAAATGGTAAGCATAATACTCTGCCCAATTCATCATTCTTACTAGATATGCTTAGTTTCTTTTGCGCAGCTATTAATCTTTGGGGGTGTGAATTGTGTGATATCCTTTTCTTATAGTTTTCCATAATAAAGGATCCCAGTTTATTTGCTTTTGGCATGTAGTTATTGATAAACCAACACTAATGCATAAGCGTTTCAAAGAAAGCGAATCCTCCTGTACTTTCAAAGTTTCTCAATAGTGCACCTGAAGTTGATAATGCCATTTGGCTAACCCTTGTTGATTGGTTTCTTATTATTCATAAAGATATAAATAAATAAAACTTCATAATCGAGCTGAAAGGGGATATAAAACATGGGAAAGATGGGTGAAAATTTTACATACATGGTCGACTTATGGTTTCATGCTTGCCTTACCTTGTTGCATATACTGTTTCAACCCTACAGTTTTATAAGTGACAAATTTTGTCTTTGTTACAGTGTCAACCTTTTGGGCTTTGTTAAGCTTCTTGTTGCTCTTCGCATATCCAACACCAGAGCTTCCCACACCAAGCTTTGAGTATTCTACATCTTTCAATGGTGTTGCATTGGGAATTGTAAGCTTCCTTTTTCTCAACATTTAACGATTAGTAGTGTCTTTCTGTTTTCTTCAAATAATATAAATCCTTCTTAAATTGAATGGAGAAAAATACCATTTGAGCTGTACTACTTTACAACCTTGTTTTCCAAGATAAAAGATCAATCTATCCAAGCTTCGATTAGTCTTGTACTCCTGTCTTTGCTCGGTGTTTATTATATACTGGTTAACTCAGATCAATATCAAAATGATGGCATATTCCTGAAGTTTCCTGAAAGGGAAGTGGGAAAAGAATTACATATTTCTTCAACCTTTGAGGGCTATCTGGCATTGGTAACGAAGATAATTTGTTTTAGAAATCTATTGACATTGACACATCTCATGGTTGAGGTGTTTTCGTGTTTGCATTAAGATCCATCATGAATAAATCGCCTCTCTCCTTCCCGTATTTATTGACTTTCAGAATAAATCGCCTTTCGTAATAATGATATTCAAAATTATTTATGCAGGTGACCGGTGTTCAGCAGACGTATAGCCAGTTCCATCATGAAAATGTTGCGCGTATCTTTACTCCACAACTTAGGCTTCCCTTATTTATTGGTAGAATGCTTGTGGGAATTCCTACAATTCTTTTGGTCAAGTTTTGCAGTAAGGGTGTTGCTAAATGGACCCTCCCCATTATCGCCAACGCCTTAGGTATCCCAGTCAAATCGAAGAGCTACATCCCCTCGTTGAATGCATTGGAGACTGGTAGAAAGCCTGGTAAAGCAAAACAATCAGGTTACTTATTCTTTACCTCCCAGGATTCATTTAATGTCGATACCGGTATAAGGCTAATTCAGTATGCTGGGTTAGCATGGTCTGTCGTAGACCTCGTTCCATCAATCTTTTCTTATCTTAGCTTGTGATATATGATTAAATTCTTGTGCAGTGTGCTCGCTCATAATGTTGGTCTAGGTATAACAATTTAGGAAATGAAAAGTATCCACAAGACCAAGAATTTTGGTTATTGCTGAAATGGTAACCTCTTGGGTCAACACTAAAACAATCTCTTTGTTATCGCATGGATAAGCTTGTGTATTATCCAATAATGATAAACTTGTGTACTATCCAATAATGATGTACTTAAGAAGAGATTTTTCAAATGAAGAACAGCTACTCCCTACATTTTATTGTTCTCAGTTGTCTAAAGGAAGATACCGAAAAGTAACCCTCCCAACAAGCATACCAAAGATAGCTTCAACATGCACTAATATTACAGACTCGCTACCTCCAAGATCTAGAGACTAGTTCAAGTTAAACTAGACAGACACTTAACATCTAAAGAAATCTACTCAGACTGAGCCAATTCACACCACTTGGGACGCCGACTCTTCCATCAATATTCCCCATCGCTCCTACTAGGGCTTCTGCTTTGCTCGGGAATTGGGCTTCGGCTCCTGCTCCTTGAACCATAAGGAGAACTGGAGTAAGATCTCTCCCTATACTTCCGCCCTCGGGGTGATACAGACCTGCAGATAGTATATCACACCGATGAGATTCAAGATATGAATTTTGATAGATGGTACTTTTACACCAGCATTTTGACTCAAATAACCAACCTTGAATAAGGGGATGGCAAGTAATAATCAGGGCTCCTGGAATAAGTCCGAGCATAACGTGGGGAACGAGAATATGACCTTCCATGACGGGGAGGTGAACGTCTAATGACCCTATATATGTTGTATAACTTAAATCAGAAAACCCAGGAGATCACGTGAAAAAATAATAGTCCGTACAACGTAATAACATAACCAAAAAAAAAAAGCAAAAATCCTATAAATTGAACTATATTGGAAAAATTGAAGGTGATATAAAAGGAAGGACTGTTTAACACATTGTACATAAAATTTTACCTTACACGGTCCCGTGCTCTCATTTCTGAAGGCTTTTTCCTATTTTCCTCGGCAAAAACAACAGTTATTTCCCGTCCATTGATAACTTGTCCATCCATTTCATACTTAGCTTCAACGGCATCCTCAGAGTACACATATTGTACAAATCCAAAGCCACGGGGATCCCTGTCAATGAATTTTAAGTCCCAAAACGAGCAACGAGGAGTTGACAACGAGCATAAACCATACTTGCACTCTTTTACAATAAGACATTCTCGGTCCAAGATAGATAACAGAAGGCAAGACACCAACTTATACTCAACTCTGTTTCGCTAACCTTGTGTATGCCAATGATTCAAGGCTTGATGTTCTTCAAGACTTGAATGTTGACAAATTTGTTTTCATATCAACTTCTTTCAATCTTCAAGTACTTAAATCATCTTGAATAAAACCCTTATTTCTTGACTCATGTCTTCAGAACTTGGGAATAAAAAACTTCCATGAAAACAAAAGAACATATATGCAGAACACTAATGTAGCAAGGATTTAAAATCATTTCACAAGCTTGATAGACCATCATTGCAGCTATCAACAATATACCAGCTTACGGCAGGTTGAATGACACTTACCCAGTATAATAATCTCTCGGCAAGTAAACATCTTTCAGAGGACCAAATTCACCAAAAGGTCCACGAAGATCTTCAGTCCTACACATAGTACAAACTTTCTCCATCAAACACACGAAGTCAAAAGAAAAATATCAAGATCCACAAAAAGTAGGAGCAGACTTTTTGAATGTACTGATAATGGAAATGTAAAATAACACATTACTACAATGTCAAAGAACAATAATATTGTGCACGGAGACATTCATACTAATGTCCAACAATTATTAGATTCCTCTCACTACAAAAACCATCAGCCTTACGAAGTGCTATATATACCTTCTTTGGCTGTACATTTTTTAACTTATAATCGCTCCAATTCCCTTTACTTAACATTACGGAGGTGTTTGTTAAATTCATTAAGCACTTAAACTTAATTTATTAAGCTTGTTTGTTAATGAATTATTTTAAGTACTTAATAAATTAAGTACTTATCAAAATACTTAATAAAAAATTAAGTTAAAATTCCTAGCTTATTTTTTATTTCTTAATCACATAATCTCACAATTCTCCTCTTACCCAATTCTTAACCCTAAAAGAAAACCTCTTCTCCTTTCTTCACCTTACACATTCTTTTTCTCTTCTTCTCCAATTTATAATAGGTTAAAATTTTTTATCCTTTCTCTTTTCAATTTATAATACTCGAATGTGTTATTTTTTAATTTAATTCTTTATATTTTATTCAATGTATTGTATTGTTAATATGAAGAGTCAATTATTTTGTCGTTTTGTTAATTCTTTGTATTGTTAATATGAAGAATCAATTATTTTGTCGTTGTTTTGTTAATTTTTTGTATTTTATTTAATGTATTACACTGTATTGTTAATACTCCGATTTATTATCAATTTAATAAAAGACGATCAAATATATATGATTAATCTACTGATCAAATCGCTAACCATTGTACTTGAAGTTAATTACGCTTTAATTTAGCCGTTAATCATGCTCGCTTTTTTAATAAAGAAGATGTCTCCTCGCATTATAGTTCAAATGAAACATGTTGCTTATTTTCTTATTAATCAAGAATTCCATATTATCCAATTTTTTCAATAGGTATATTTGATCAATTTATTGAATTTTATATATTTTTTTTATAAATTTCAGTATTTTATTTAATGATATTTAAAAATTTATTTATATTTTAATATTTATTTAATCAAATTATTATATTTATATACTACTATTTATAATCTAATTACTAAAGATTTATTATTTAATTATCGACATAGTATTATTTTATTTAATATATGATTCATATATAAGCAAATGAATTAAGATAGTGGGACAAAATTGTCAAAACAATCAATTTAAGTCTTTTTTTTAAACTCATATCAAAGACCTAAGTATTTTCAATATTCAGACATAGCTTATAATTTCTGGGATTCAATAATTCACCCCTCAGCCATTCACGATTTCAGTTTTCAAATTTAACAAACACCCCCATATCTCATATTATATTTATATTTATCTCATATTATATTTATATTTGGCTGCAAGCGCACGTGATACTGCACTCTTACCTCGACCATTACCTTTTTGAAAACCCTGTGATAAAAGAGACGGCCTATGTTAATGTTATTGTTGTATCCTAATAAACAAAAATTTGATATAATTGGACTTGTTCAAAAACATATCTCCATGATTCAATTTTCTTGAGATTTTTCATAGTATAATTGAAAAAAAGCCAATCATGATCAAACATCAACTCAAAAGTAAAAAATATCAATTATGCTCCTTCCGCTCTTATTTACTTGACTTTCTAGGCCAAATATTTTGCTTCAAATTACTGTCTTTCTAAGATGTAAAAAAATCATATTAAATTATCAACCAACCATATGGGCTTCAATTAATTATCATTCTACATTTTCAATGGAATTTTTTACTATTTTATTATTTCATTAATCTATGTGCAAATTGCTAGTAAGACAACTTAAAAATAACGGAGGGAGTAATAAAGTGTAGGTAGTACAAATCTCAATGCTAAGATCATGGCTACACAACAATATGCAGGAGACATACAAATATATATGGTCCAAACACGATTCTATACCTCGTATCACGACGAAGGTTACGGACCAACAGACTGGTGGGAGGGTCTCTCTCACGTCCTCCATATCTTCCCTTGGGACTCGGGCTCCGATAACGGCCTCTGTAACACCTCGATGGCGATGGACTGTAACTGTAACTTCTTGCCATTTGCACACCTACAACAAAACATCACAAATCCAAATTATATTGTGATTAAAATTTCAAACTTAGCTCACATCAAATGAATCTCAACATAAAATACTCCCTCCGTCTCTATTTAGCAAAAATTTAATTGTTTCATTTATTAATGCAAAAACATTGAAATTCGTTTGGTCTCCTCTATTGGTTGATAACTTTTATAAGGAAAATTGATTGTAAAATCAATAATTGTGTTAATAAAATAACAATCAAATAAATAGAGACAGAGGGAATATTAAATAAGCGAAAAATATATACAACATGCCCCGATGGCCCGATGCCTCTAAAGAATCTCCCACCGCCTAATCTAATTTTAAGGTATTCATGCCCCGATGGCCCGATGCCTCTAAAGAATCTCCCGCCGCCTAATCTAATTTTAAGGTATTGGATAGTACACAACATTTCATGTGATAAGTTCAATTGTTTCCAAATTGACCCGAGAGAATATCATGTAAACATTATATAAATAACCATATGTCTATCAAAAAGATCGTTACTTTATTTTAAAATGGTCAAAATTAACAACATTCGTAACCTTAATTGATTAAAAAACTCGATTTATATCATACTCTTGTCAACCTACAATTTTGCACAACTATTAAGAAAAAATAAAAAATAATCAAAATATGCATTGAAAATATAAAATATAAATTAATTGAAACTATATTATTGGTTAGTTAACAAATTTAAAAAAAAAATAGTCAAAAGTATATTGAAAATATAAAATTATAATTTATTATGCTGGAATAACAAATATTTTGAAATAAAAAAATTATGCTAGAATGACAACTAAAAAAAGGGAAGGGAGTATCATACAACATATCAAATATATTTAAAAAACCAAAAATTCACAAATCAAATACATTAAAGCAATAATATGGGAAGATTCATTAATAATTACCTTTTTGAAATTAAGCAATTACTCTAATTTTGTGTTGCTGAAAGCAAATAACAAATAAATTTACTTTGATTGTGTATATATATGCCATTTGTTCCGGGAGTCTCGAGAAGCTTCTACTATTGGGCTTTATTTGGACTATTCAACAACTAATTTATGGCCCAATATTTCCCGTTTTATCTTTATTAGCCCACTTATTAATGGGCTGTATTGGGTTGAGATTTTTGTCCGACTAGTTCTACTTCGATATCCAAAAAAATTCAACATTTTCTTAATTATTAGTCATGTTTAGGTGAATGATTTGAGATGTTGCCCTTAGTGTGACATGTTAAAAGATAGTAAAAATATTTGATGATGGGGTGAGAAAATATCTCATTTGGGGAGCCATGCACTGGAGCGAAAAGCATGGTGCTTTTAAAGATATAATTATATTTTCACTTTATTCAAGAGAATGACGTAACCACTCTCGTTGGGCTAATAAAAAGCGAACGCTGAAACGCCTTTTAAATGCCTATTGTATATGAACCGTACGCTCAAATATCATACTTATAGAATGATCCAACGGTGTGTAACTATGTAGGCTTCTTTCATACAATACATTTGTAATCTCTTAAGATGGGGCTTAGTGAGAGAGTAATCAGATGTGATAGGAAATTATTGTTTGTAAAGATGTACTCCAGTAGATAGTCTTATTGTCAACAAGTATGTAAGGTTGTAATAATCTCGAGCATGGGCCTAGATCTCAATGGACACCTAAACCGAAATAGGACCAAAAAACTATGATAGGCCTCCTCATGATCCATTAACAAAAGAAGCTAGACTAAAACTTAGGTCCAAATCATACTCCCTCTAAAGTCTAGTCAGTACTAGTCGACTTTGGTACCCATCTGGCCTCTGCTCTGGCCTTGCTGCAGATTTGAATCGAACCCGACCCTGGCTCTGGCTCGGGATTGCATTTTAACCGAAAACCTGCCCCTGCCCGGCCTGCCTGACAAATCCTGCCCGACGGCTCTGGCTCGGGTTCTCGCTATTTTCGTTCCGGCCTGCCTCGTTATTTTCGGTTTTTTTCTCGTTATTTTCACGGCTCTGCTATTTCTAAGCTATATATATATATATATATATATATATATAATATTTTAATTTTTAATTAAATTAATCGGGTTCGTTCTCGAACCGAACCGAAATTTTTTCGTTTTATTGCCAACCTAAATCGTCTCGGTTCCAATCGGTTCCTCCACTTCGTTATTTTCGTTCGGTTCGACTCTGCCTCGTTCTGATTAGATTTCAAGTTCTAAACTACTGCCATCTATCTCTTTTACTACACCATTCCTTTTATAATAAATGATTATATATGGAAACTTTACATTTTATAATAATCGATTGCTTATAATTTTAATATAATTTTATATAATTTCAATATAGCTTTTTTATAATCTCAAATGTGACTTTTCATAATAAATCAATTTTTATCTAAATAAATTTTAATAGTCATCACTTCTCAATAGTAAATAGTCACTAATACTCGTAGCAAGAAAGTCGGTGTTTAGAGAGTGATTAAAGTGAGATTTACCAAATCAAGGGCACTGAAAGTAGCAAGTAAATCTCAGTCAAGTGCACATTAATTCATACCCTCCCCCCTTAAAAAAGGTCGTACATCCGTACTGTACAAAGAAGTAAATAATGCCAAAAGAAAATGTTAGCTGTTCTGCAATTCTTCTCACGCGTAGACTTGCCACAAAGTACAGTTGTGTTGACATTTGACAATCTACCTCCTTGCTCTAAACTTTGACTTCAATTTTACATTTTTTTTTTCTTTGTTTTTAGGTCTCTATAAGCGATTCACCTGCAGATGGAGAAAAAAATAACGTAGTATCGATAGATATAAGAATCATAAGATGCCGGTGAAAGTTTTATCCAATTATAGTGGTACCAAAAAGATTGTGTTATTTGTGTACACTCTGGCATGGCTTTCAGCTATACCACCTATACTTTCATACATTCTTACTCCCTTTTTCTGACTCCTAATTTGTATGTTTGTGTATGCAAATAATATAACTATGCAAATAATATAACTAACTTTCTCTCTTACTAGTATATATAAAATATTATTATATCAGAATAAATAATATGTAATTAACAGCCTCCATCTTATTGTAATTTTATTCGACTCCATTTGTAAGATCCAATTAAGCAGAGTCTTTGAAGTTCATTCCATAGCCTTAAAGACAAGTGTCACTTGTCCAAGATCTTAAGTGCACCGCTATAATCTCAAGTATCATAAATATCCATGTCAAACCATCATTCTATGCGAATGTGAATCAATCGCTATAACGTTCAATAGCCTCTCAAACACTTCGAACTAACTTTAGGCATCGTGGTGGCTTCAACCTAATTTCTACCGTGTGGTCTGTGCATAACAACTCCCCGGCTTCATCACTCGAGACAATACGAAACAACGAGCAACTTCATAATAGTGGCCGTGAGCCGGGATATCAGTAAACAACCAGCCTCGGGGACTTTACCTCACATATCCCGAGGCTCAAACCAAAGGATCCAAATTCAAACCAACGACGTGGGAGAGCTATCACTTTGGGAAATAATCCCGCCACACCAACCCGCAGTAAGTCAGCGTAATTCCACGACTGTGGCTCGAGATATCTCATCCTCCATTCCCTCGCTTCGCACGCCTGGGCGAAGTGGAAGCATCAAAAAAGAAAGTGTAAGTGCATCCGATCCAAATCAAGTTCAAGGGAAGTCGGATGTGTGTTTTTGAGGAAAAAGTATCAAGATGGATGCTATTATCGCCGCCTTAGAGAAAATAGAGAAGCGGAAATTTCTCAAAGATTTGGAAACATCAAGTTTCAAAGAACAAAGAGCTAGGCACATATTAAGTTAAGCATACTCATACAGAATCGCACTAAAACGAGCACCTGGATTTGCATTGAAGAAAGATGTTTAAATATGCCTACAAAGCTGAAGCTCAGTTCGATCATTAAGGTTTTATGTTTGAGTGTTTTAGTAATAATTTGTGTGGTGTGTTTACTTTTCTGAATGTTGTTGTACGTTCGAAAGTGTGTTTTATTAATAAAAGTATTTTTATTAATAAAAGTGATGTGACTTATCAATGACAAGCCCATCCCGTGCAGATAATGAATGTGACTTATCAATGACAAAACCATACCCTACAGACAATGACTGTGACTTATCAATGACAAGACCATACCATGCACAATGATTTAACCACACCCATATATTCATTCAATTTGGTATATTAGATTTGAAATCCGTCAATAATTATAACGTCCATAATTTATCTGACAAAAGTAACATGTTTGAATTATATTCTTACCAAACCTTATCTTTTAATTCAATTCCTTAAGTGTTTCGAATGCTTCGAAATCCGACAATCTTACACTATAAATATCACAAATCGAAATACAAGTTATATCTCAACCTTTATCCATAATACATCCTCAAATATTTAGTGTGTTTTATGAGTATGGATCCACCACCTTTCGAATTCAACATTGAAAAGTTCCAACAACAATATGAGTTGGAAGAGTCTTTACTTGAACAACAATCACTTTTACTTCGAGAATGGCAAGCTTCAAGTAATCGAACACATAGGAGGAAATACATAGATAGAGATCACGCAGCTCGGCATTACAAGAGGCTCTGCGGAAGACCACTTTAAGTAAAACACCAACCCACACGCATCCACAATTTCACTCCGAGATAGCCTGGATGAAGACCACTATTTCTTCAGATTGTAAAAGTCCTGCTTCTACCCATGACATCTACTTCACTCAACGGCGAAGAATTCGCAAACTTGGTCTCTCCCCCTTCAAAGTGTAATCGCACCATACGCATGTTAGCCTATGGAGTACCATGGATGCTTGTGGATGCAGTAATGCGGAAAATTGAGAAAGTATTGTAATCGAGTGCCTCAAATTTTTTGTGAAGTGGATCATAGCCATATTCAGACCACTTATTTGGCGGGTGCCTAATGAAATGGACTGAGAGACTCCTTGCCAGTTGGTCAACAACATGATTTTCCAAGAATGATTGGGAGTATTGACTGTATGCATTGGCAGTGGAAAAATTGTCCCAAAGCTCGCGCGGCGCTCACTAAAGGGATACTTCTAGGCACAACAACAACAATAACTTGCTGGTTACATCATATGACCTATGGATATGGCATGCTTTCTTTGGGTTATCAGGTACATTAAACGATATCAATGTGTTAGATAGGTCCCCGTTGTTCGAATTATATCGAGACAAGTTCTCCACTGCAAACTACACCGTGAATGGTCGCAATTACAACTTGACATACTATCTCACGATGGAATCTATCCCAAACGGCCCTGTGGTTTCGTCTAATCAATTCACTTTCCCCAAGGTGAGAAAGCTCAATTGTTCGTAGCACTCCAAGAATCTTGTCGAAAAGACGTGGAACGTGCATTTGGAGTTCTCCAAGCACGTTTTAGTATCATTCGACAACCAGCAAGATTGTGGGATTTGAACGTCTTATAAAAAATTATGAGGGCGTGCATTATATTACATAATATGATCAGCGGAGGGATTTAACGAGGATATGTACAATCGGTTGGGAGGGCCCGATTCCTCAAATCACCCGCCGGCCCGAGCTCATCATCTCAAAGGCCAAATCACGTGCTACCAGAGTTTGAAGTGCATGTTCAAGCTGTGATTCCGACCGACATTCATATCAGATCTAAAATTGGTGATGTCTAAACATATCCAACAGTGTTAAGATTTCCTCACAACACATTTGGCAAAAGTTCGAGCCAACCAAAATTAGATTTTCAAATTGTATGTTTACTTTTAAAAATGTTCGGAAGCAGGTTCAATGTTGTATTTTCCGAATAAATTGTATGTTTGCTTTGTCTTTAAATAATATCATGTATTGTTGTGGATTTTAAGACTATAATAATTTTTTTTTTAATAATTATAGCGACAAAATAAATTAAATTATTTTTTCATGTTTGAAAAATAAATATAAAAATGTTTATTATTATTATTTGAAATATAATTATAATTATAAAATTATAATAACATATAATAATAAGAGAGAGAATGAATATATGATGGCAGATATGTTAATTGATGTGATGAAAGAAAATTTATATTATGGAAAAAGAAAAAAATGAAATATGTTTTTAAATATCTATTATTGGAAGAGCGTAAAGATTATAAGTATATTTGATTTATATGGAAGAATAATAAAGCCGACACAGATGAAATATTTGGTGGCATTTAAATACCTTCTATCGGCATTTTACCAAGCAGTAATTTCTGAAAAAAGAGCACATCAATAAAAAAATTAGAAGGGATGGATATTCGTACAACTAACAACTTCATAATAATTTTAAAATTTTGTCAATTCATTCTTATTAATCTACTTTGTTACATATTTTCAGATTTCATAACAATATATAATCTAAACGGAAATTTTCATAGTCTAGTGAAATCGTATCTTAGAGAGCTACTAATTCACATTTTATTTAAATTAGATTGTAATGCTCAATTTATGTTTGTAAGTTAGAGAAATGTTACAACAATTGTTCATATTTCGTCTAAATTATATCACTATACGAATCAACCCAATATTGTTTTTTATAGAAATCGAGACATTCTAAGTGTCAGTTTCACCACTCAGTCAACAATGAGTCAATTGCATATACATATGTTTCGAATTTTCAATTCACCACTCATCATCAACATCAAGGAAAGCCTTTCTGGCCCTAGTAGTCAAGTCAATTCTTACAGTTTCCACAAAATTATTCCATGTCTACCAATTCTTCCAAGTAAATTCCGTGTTAGCTATTTTGGAATCGATCAAATAAATCCTCATCAATTTCTTTATTTGTAGGAAATTTACTACCTAGCCGCTTTCCACACTTTAATGGAAAGATACAACCATGATACAATGATGAATAGTTTTAATAAAAGTACGAAATCGTTACATTAAAGATTTCTCAACATCTTTATTTTAAGATAATATAAAAGAGTTAATCGCAATGAATAATTTCAATACAAACATGTATTAAGAATACTTATTTTATTGAGTAACAAGAAGTGTATATCTAATCTAATTAAACAAACCTTACTTCAATATGTGAGTTATTTATTGTTTTATCTAATACAAAATGAAATTCACTTGAAAATTACACTTGATAATTATTCAAAGTACTGAATCAACTCCACTTTACAATTAGTCGTTTTCCATTAATACGTGTATGAACAATTCAATGTCAACTACTTCTTATAATATTCTTTAAACAATTCAACCATGTATAAAAGTATATAGCTCGTAAGACACAATTTATAAATCGTTTACCGTGACCAGGAGGATAATATTTCACCATCAATATATCATTAATCAACACTAATAAGTATCTTACTTATAGACTTGTATAATCCCTCGCCATTATTTTATTCCATTATTTCTGTCTAACGAATGCAAACCGAAATTCCAAATCAAATCTTATTGGTCTATAGTGGTCATCACTCATTGTATTATATTTATATAAATAATTTCGTGGAAATGAAAATGGATTATTTTACCAATTCATACCTGATTCAGAAAACTAATTTAATAAGTAGCATCCATTATATTCAGTGGCAGAATTTAGAAAAAATGAAAGGAAGGCAACGTTTTTCCCTAAATTTTAAAAAAAAATTTAAAGCTTTATTTTTCAAATATAAATAATTTGTATTAAAAATATAGTAAACTGCCTTCTCCTCAAATAATGAAAACCCTAAATATATATATGTGTTGCTTTTTAGCTTCCCTTTAATTTCTAAGGCTCAAACTTCCTAATCAGTCTATACGATTCCTTGATAGGGTACTACATTTAAGGGTGCAAGCTAATTAATTTTTCCTTAATACTTAGATACCTACTTTTAAGTATATACTGTAGTATTAATCAAAATTTAATATAATGTTAAACATATGTAGTAGGGGGAATTTTTTCAATGAAATGGTTCACAAATATTCAAGTTAATAACTAGCCTGTCTGTCACTATCTGTAATTTGTTTGTATTCTTTTATGAAAGTTCCATACCACATTAAATAAACCCTTGTCAATTCTGCAAATGCAATTGAATTGAAACTTCCTCATGCTGTCCGAAAGGAAAACACATGGTTGGAAAGTAGATTACATGAGTGTTTCTGAGATAATTACATAAGTAGCCCCTAAAGTTTGATGAAAATTAAAATTTAGTCCTTATAATTTATACTGTGCACATTTAATCCTTGAAGTTACATAAAGTTATTAAAATATGATTCTTGAACTTACATAAGTTACACAAATGATTTTCTTTAGTATGTACATTTTCTTAAAGACAAAACTATTTGTATAACATTTATATAACATTAAAAGCTAAACGTATACCAACTCATATTCCAAGAATTAAATCTCTTTTTTATATATAATTTCAATAATTATTTTTGTAATTAACTCGAATATTTCTGACACACACCAATCTGCCAACCCATGAGTTACACAAATGGTTTCTGTTAATATGTACACTTTTTTAAAAACAAAATTATTAACATAATATTTATGTAACATTAAAAACTAAATGTGTACCAATTCAGATTTCAAGAATTAAATCTCGCATTTTATTAAATTTTAATAATTATTTATGTAATAAACTCGAGTATTTCTGACACACATCTGCCAACCCCCCTTCCCCTCTTGTGTTTACTATATATATCCATTCCTATGATTCTATAGATTGGTAACAGACAGCTCTCATCTGCTAACTTAAATGTTGTTGAAAGAGAAACTAAACCAAGATTCTTTACTGTTTTTCTATCAACGTCAAACAAAAACAAGAATCACATTTTTTTCATTGTTCACCTTTGTGTAACATATTTCTTTTACTCAGTGCCCACATTCAAAGAATCCATTTTTCTTTATTTGGTAGTATCTCTTTGGTCTTGCAGTCAAACTTGAAGTATTCTTTTTATACCAAAAGGTAAAAAGTTACTATGTTTTTTATGTTTATACTATTTTGGTTCTTTACTGTTGAACTTTTAAGATTCAATCTTTATGAGAAATGTGAAATTGGTTTGTTTTTAGTTGATGTATTATTTAAGATTCATTTGTTCTATGGGCATATAAAATATGAAATGTATTCTGTTGTATATTTTGTTATGGTCTTGAATCATGATGTATATGTGTTGCTAATAAAATATGTAATTATCATGAGTTGGTCTAGAACTAGTTAGTTGTCTGAAGTACACTTCATATTGAAGCATTTTGCAAGGGAATTTTGTGACTAAAAGTTGATTGTATCATGCAAATATGTTTGATTTGACTCAGAGAGATTAGCAAAGATAGTTGTCTTCATTAGTACTGAGTAGTAATTTCATGATGCCTGCATTTTGCTAAAAGTTATTAATGTGTAATCTTGAATATTTCCTCAGGTTGTTAAAAGAAACGCCAGAACTTTAAAGCGATGGGGGCGACTCTTTCCTGTCCCTTCTCCATTATTGATGATTTGGATAGTAAGTTAGAATCGTTTTTCGTTAGATCAATCGGTTACAGAGCTGATGATGCTAAGGCTGGAAATCAATCTGCTAGTTATGATGGCCTAGAATCTGAAAAGACTATGTTTAAGTCATTTAGCTCTCGAAGGATGATAGTTGAAGGATCTCTTAGTTTTAAAGGGAGGGAACTGGAAACCGAACTTATACTAAAAGCTCCTATGTTGAGTGACAGTGCTATGGTTAGATCACCTAACCGTGCCTGCAAGGGGCTTGGGGCTAAGATGAACTCTCCCAGGAATTTGGTAGAGAAAAATAGCCCAAGGGTTGTATCAGAGTCTGGTGATGAAAGGCATTTGGCTGCTATTAGGCTGCAAAAGACATATAAAAGCTTCAGAACCCGAAGGCAGCTAGCAGATTGTGCTGTTTTAGTAGAGCAAAGATGGTCAGTACACATTCATTTTTTATAATGCTGGATGTTAATATATTTAACAAAGTAGATCCTATTCATATATAGCTGAATGGAGACGTTGTATTTATATAGTCGACCAAACTTAATGGGATAAAATTTGGTTTGGTTTGGTATTTATATTAAATTTTGAAGTATCATTTTCAGGTGGAAGCTGTTAGATTCTGCAGAATTGAAGAGTTGTTCTGTTTCGTTCTTCAACATTGAAAAACCTGAGACTGCCATTTCGCGGTGGTCAAGGGCGAGAACAAGAGCTGCTAAGGTAGGTTGAATAGACCCTCTAAAAGGCCTTGCTATCTTTCGGCTCACGTTCCTGATACTAACCGTGTCTAAATTGCAGGTGGGAAAAGGTTTGTCCAAGGACGATAAGGCACGTAAACTTGCTTTGCAACATTGGCTGGAGGCTGTAAGTTCAATTAACTCGACAAGTACAATGAACATGAACATTATGTTCATCCCTGCTAACTTCACAATGAATATGCAGATTGATCACAGGCATCGTTATGGTCACAATCTTCAATTTTATTATGTCAACTGGCTCCAGTGTGAGAGTAAACAGCCTTTCTTCTACTGGTAAGATTTTTTGTTATCGGAAGGAGGATACCGTTGCTAATTTTAGTGATTACCGAAGTCTGCTTTATCTGAGCTTTCCTGTCTGAATTGCAGGCTGGACATTGGAGAAGGTAAAGAAGTAAATCTTGAGAAATGTCCTCGGTCTAAACTTCAACAGCAGTGCATCAAATATCTTGGTCCTGTAAGTTCCTCAGCAATTTGTATTTAAATTTCTATCTGCTTCACTTAGATATACATGAGAACAAGCACATACCATTTGGAACACAGTTTATTGACTTTGACCTCTTTCGTCACAGTCGGAAAGAGAGGAATTTGAAGTTGTTATAGAGAATGGAAGGTTAAAATACAAGCAGAGTCTGGAGCTTCTAGACACAAAAGGAGGGCCTGAAGATACAAAATGGATATTTGTTCTGAGTGTGTCGAAAAATTTATATGTCGGGCAAAAGAAGAAGGGTACATTTCAGCATTCGAGCTTCCTAGCTGGTGGCGCCGCATTGGCTGCTGGAAGACTAGTAGTAGAAGATGGAGTTCTAAAGGTGCGAACCATAGTTTTCATATCTTTTGCTAAGAGTTCAATTTATATCTAGAAAATTTGTTAGTGTTGTTCATTGACAAAATTGTGGAATGTTAAAGGCTGTCTGGCCTCACAGCGGACACTATCTCCCCACGGAAGAAAATTTTGAGGAGTTTATGTCATTCCTCGAGCAACTAGGCGTTGATCTCAGTGTTGTCCAGGTATGGCTATTTAAAAGACAAGATAAACATGAACTCAATGCAATAAGTGTTAGAATGCAACTTATAGTAGTACGAATTAGATGCAAATATAACTTTCTTATTTCCTGCAGAAAGCACCAACCGATGAGGATGAATTCTCTATCTTTAGAAAGGAGAATAGTTCTCTCCATATTTCCATGAAAGAACAAGAAATTAGCCAGTCTAGTGAACCGGATAATTATGGAAACATGGATGAAGAGAAGCTTGAAACGTCTCAAAACTGCGCTTTGTCAAGAAGGTTCCAGTCGAAGATTTCTTCGATTGAAATACCTAAAAGAGAGAATATCTTTGAGTTGTTCAGAAATGATGAACAACAGAAGCAGCAGCAGACGCTACCTTGTAGTACAGAATGTGTGCAATTACCAGTTGATGGATATGAAAGCGCGGAGGAATCTTTATCAGATACTGAGTACGAGTACTCAAAACATAATTTGTTTGACAAGGATCAAGAGGAAGAATACGAGAAACCAGTCCCAAAAGAGAAGATCCTAAAAAGAATAAACTCTCACAAGGGAATGAAATCATATCAGTTGGCTCGACAGTTGTCTTGCAAATGGACTACAGGTGCCGGACCACGAATAGGATGTGTGAGAGACTATCCTTCAGAGCTCCAAGTGCGGGCTCTCGAGGAGGTGAATCTGTCTCCACGATCAAGGACACCTTCAACACATTTCTCTCCAACATCGAGAAGTACATCTTCAACTCCTCGCATGGCCTCCCGACTCAGTCCCAGAATTTCGACAAACTTATGTCGAGGAATAAGTGTTGGCAAAAGTCCACTTGCTTTCGAACATGAAATGGTAGGTGAAGACGTCACCCACCAGGACAAGAAATATAGTTAACTTGAACTAAATTCTTGGTGTTTTTTGTTATTGTTGTAGCTATAGAAATTCTTTTTAGGTATTTCTGGTAGCTATTATCTTCGTTCATTCATTCTTTCCATTTAAATTGTAATCCAAGTAGTTGTGATGGAACTCAGATTAAATATCAGAGTTCCACTGTATTCTTTCTTTAACAACATAATGTATTAGAAATTTTGACTTCTTAGCTGGAATCTCAGCTCAAAGGGCAAAAGGGAGGGCAAAATGCCTTTTGTTGGCAAGGAATATTTTCATTCAAATTTCTTATAAAATCATTTAGAATTCATTCCACTTACCAACAAAATATGTGAACTAAATGTTGATGTTTTGGAGCTACCTAATTGTCTATGTAGTAGCCTGCAGAAGTGGACCATTATATAGATGATTAAGTAGTGAGCAGTGAAGTTTGCTTGATATGTTTCCTTCTGAACTATTTCTTCTTCAACCATGTTAATTGAATGTAAGATTTTGGTAGCATTTTTCTAAGCTCCAGCAGACTCTTCATAACCTAGTATAACGACTTACCTTAATGATATAATTCAATTAGATGAAAATTGAATTTGGTAATGGAGTTTAAGACGATCTATTTGGTTATTCTTCCGTCTTATCGAGTAAGTAAATCCTTCTTTGGCTTATGAAGTTATGCACCCTTATCAATCACAAGTACTGTTTCACAATTGAAATCATTTTACCATTTCACAAATAGCGTCAGAAGAATCGAATTGAGCTTCTTTGGATGCAGAAGGGGCATCCGAGGGGACCAATTATAGAAACTCGCTAAAATCGGAAGTACACTATAGAACTCTTCGATAGTTTAAATGGAGTACTGGTATAGAATTTATGACAATACAAATCTGTCGAACACAGCTGAACATGTTAGCATGTGTTATTGATGATAGTCATAAACATAAAAACCTTTCAGAACTACTACGGTTGGTGGCACTACAGGGTTCTCCTTATCCTCTCAGCCAAGTGTTCCGATATGATGAGTTGTCGCGTAGAGAAGCATCATGAGGCTTATACTCCATCACATAGCTGCTGGGGAGTTTCAAGTGTCTTTTAATCGCATCTCTTAGCGACATCACAGCCTGGAAGCGTTGATCACGTTCAGAAGTAGGTCTTAGTTTAACTAAAGTTGATGGCATAAATAGATACTATTAGACACTACAAACCTGATTATCAGATGCATTGCGGTTCCACACGCTCAATATATCCTCATTGAAACGAATGCTTAGAACTGCACCACAAACATCACCACCATAATCGAGTTGATCACCCACTAGTGCCAGAACCTGCAAACAAGTTGCATATGAACAAGGTTAGACATATTGTACATTCTTGGAGTTGGTAGCAACAGTTAATAGGTGTTCTCTAACGTTATAAAAGTAAGAAAAACACAAAATGAACATTAGATACCAACTGCAAAAATAGAAATCTGACAGGTAAAATTGAAGGACTCAAACAACAGAAGAAAGAGAACATCATCGATCTTACTTCTAAAAGAGCTGCATATCTAGTCAAGACATCACATCTATCAAAGATGGGGACCAGGGTGATTAAGATAAATACTTTTATTAGTGAAATGACTGAAAGATATATACATAACTAGCAAATATTAAGAGATCAAAGCTAGAGAACAATCATCAAGTCATGCCAGTAGAGAAGTGTATATGCAAACTGGAACATGTTATTATCAAATGTAGCAAATAGCAATCACTGGTTAACATTGAGAAAATATTTATCTATCATCATCGCCAATGCTTTCTCACCAGATCTTCCCAAAACCGACCAGTGATAGCCTTCTTAAATCGAATTATCCATTTCCCGCCATTGCAGTTAGCAGAATCCTAAATGAAGTATAACAGGAAAAAAAACATAATCATTACATTATAAAGAAAACTTATTTAACCATGCAACATAATAAGGAAACAAAAAAACTATATTACTTTCCGAAAATTCATCAATTACCTCCCACAGTGGTCGAATGCCTGCCTTGAAAAGATGCAAATCAGTTGGGACTGGTAGTGCTGATGGACGAGCCAAGTGGCAGTAGCAGACCCAAAATCCTTCAACCTATAAGAGTTATAAACAGACAAAGAATCTTGCTCTGAACATTCTGATAAAATACTTATTAATCTGTGATGAGCCCGTGCATACTGATTCCCAAATAATAGGAGAAAAGATAAGGGAAGGGACTCACAGAACTAAAATCCGCTATCTTCTTTATATTGTCCTCGTATGATGTTTGACTGCGAACTCCAGGTGTTCGGCGGGTGTACCAGAAAACGTATCTGTACTGTTTATTTCATTTCATCAACACAAATATGATTAATATTCATGATGGAAGCATGTGCAGTAGAGAAGAAAACAGCAAACGTAATATGAAATGAAAGCATGCTCATATATACAACTCTAAAAGACCTTCCAACAATTACTCAAGAATCCAACAACCACATGTTCTGCAACTAAACTATGTCATGTACTTTTAGCAGCACAGGTATTGGCCAAGAAGCCTCGGATAGTCGGATCCTTCAAACAATCATTTTTTTTTAATTCGGTACATGTCATTCCAAGGACTCGATCCAAAAACAATTTACTTATCAGTGAAGACCAAAAGTAATATAGCACCACCAGGTAAACAATTATCTCACCAGTTTTTTATTTAATTCTCCTTAATGCACTCATCTAATATCCATTAAAGATCGTCCACTTTTAATTAACATTCAACTTTCGACTTTAAATATATTTTGTTTGTGTTATATAATATCTTATAAAAATATATCAATGGAAAGAGTTTGAAATGTAATTATCGATATATTTACCGCGATTATACAATACAAAACAAAAATATCTATGGTCAAAGTTGGAAGAGATTTAACAAAAAGCTCAAAAGTGACAATTCATGGACGGAGTGAAAGACATAACATTGTGGAAACCAACTAAAATTCCATATGCTAAAATTAGGTAATAAAACATCACCAAAAGGACTAGACAACCAAAATTAATTCAATTCGAGCATGAATCCGAACATATAACATATGTAATATGAATAAATTACTCCCTCAATCCCCAAAAGATTGTCCAGTTTGTAGCTTTAATTGACGGACGTAACATCGATTTGAATCAAAACGATCATAATAATAGTAAAATAAACTAAACGTCTGTATTTTTCACCAAATCATATACAACATATTCCTTCCATTTCAGTGTAACTGGGAGATTTTCATTCAACAAAAATTCAACTTAATTTGAAGCTATAATTCATTCATTTAACTTCGTATTTATATCAGAATATTAATAAAATTAGGTAATATTACACACGTCTATAACGAAATATTTAAATAAAATGAATTTAGTGTCAAAGTTAAGTATTTTTATTGCTAAATCGAACCTCGTATATAAAAAAATATGAGTTCAAAATTTAAAAAATTAATAATAAAAATTTCAAAATTGGACAATCTTTTTGGGACAGAGGTAGTATTATTATTAATATACCTTAAGAGGATTAAGGCCAGCTTTGAGATCAAGAGTGATGCGGTCGTGATCATCCTCGGCGGGGGAGGAGAGTGAGGGGTCTGTCGCCGCCGCTGCTTTGGTGGCAGCGCCGCCGTCGAGTGGTTTATTATCGGATGATGATTCCATTTACTCGGCGGTGGAGATGGGAGTAGGAGGAAATATAAGAGGTAGGTTTTGTTTGGGAGGTAGTAAATTGGACATTTGCAATTAAGTCCTTGTAAAAGTTAGGCTTAATTTCATTTTTTGCCAATCTTTCAAATAAAGAACTGAATCCAACATTTCAAAAAAGACTGCGGATTTATTTTTCAGACGCGAACTTTTCAAAATCATGGTATTCTACTTTTGAAAAACCAAATCAATTTAGTTAGTCAAACAACATTCAAATAACTCACTTGAACTTATTTGACGGCACCCGAACTTTTCATATGATATCCCCTATCGGGGCCGCCACCCCATCCCCACCTCACGCCTCCCTCCATCTAAAGACCGACCTGGGAGCATGAGATTCCCCCATCTTCATCTTAAAACTCCAACCTAATATATAATGCTTGCTAAAGACGCAAATCGCTGGAAGCGTAGAACCCAACTTATATATTTCAAGAATGCTGAGCATCCAATTATAAGAAAAAATAAAGGCAATCTTGATTTCGAAAAATGGCGAAACTATAACATTTATGATATTCAAGATGAATCATAATCAATCCAAGCCAATAAACTTTTTTCCTTCAATGTAAGGTTCTTTTCATTCCATCATCACCAAAATACGTAGGGCCAGCCAGTAAGCATTAGACTACGCTATCAACATCAACACCAATATGATTATCATTACTATCTCCTAAATCAAAATATCAACTATGTCAACTCAAACAACAAATAAATGGTTTGTCAAGTTTCCATTAACTCGACGATTAAGCAAAACCAAAATATCACTGAAGAGCTGAATCCAAAATCTTAAGTGGGTGAGATATGAAGGGAAAGTGCCATCACGGCCTCCAAGTCTCGATATTCGAACTATATAGCAAAATGCAAAACAAAGTGGGAAAAAGAGAAAAACAAAACCATTTCCGAGGTATTCTTGAACTTCAAGAGGTATCAATAGAAAAAGCATGGCCCCATAATCTACTTGCTCATTAGTTAACCGAAGTAATGGGCCCCAAAGTGAGGCGGGGGTAAAGAAGAAGAGGGCGCCATATGAAAAGTTCGGGGACGCTATAGAAAAGTTCAAAAGCATCAAATAAGTTTAGGTAAGTTATTTGAATATTGTTTGACTAAATTGTCCTTCTAAAATTTGATTTGGTATTCGAAAAGTACAGGTGCTATGATTTTGAAAGTCAGGTGCCAAAAAATGCATCATTAAAAATACTGAAATGCTGAGAAGCCAAAGCGCTATTACTTGAAAGATTAAAAAACGTCACGTGCCTGTGATGAAATTATTAAGTCTAAAAGTTATTCGCATGGTTCAAGTTTCAGTTGACATAATTTCGAATTATAAATATAATAAACGTTCTCGGAAATATTATGTAAAATATTTGAAGAACAAATGTGAAAATCTTGAAAATTAAGACAAGTTATATATACACTAAAAATATATATGAGTAAACATAAATATTATATAACAAATATAAATATTCAACCGCATTAACTAGAATTATAAATAAATAAAAATATTTTAAAATTAATATTATGTAATTTAAAATGTTTGAAATAAACTTTAATGGAAATTTGGCTTTTGAAATAATTCTTTTTCATAATTAGTATTATTTGAAAATATCTATAAAAGCTCAATTTGAACGGACATTAATGTATACAACAATTATCTCAATGCTGGCCGGTGGTACCTTTCTACCATAATATATTGAGACTTCTATCTAGTAGATGATATAATCTCAAAACAACAAATTATATTTTAATCAATCTCAAATTATATTGCAAAGTAACAAATTCTAATCTTATCAACAAATTATAATCTGCTCAACTCTATAATATTTATCTCAAAATAATAATGTTCGATATTATATAAATAAAAAAATAAAAAAAGCACATGATCTAGACAATAACATAAGTACTTTTAACGCTTTCGCCGAAACAAACCACTCTTTGAAATTATATTAGTTTCTGAAGCTCTATAAATTCAAAAATAGAAACTTTTTGAATGATTCGTAGGAAACGTTTAGAAAATTTGATCAATGGTTATTCGTTAAACCGGAAAACACCCGAGAATCACCCGGTTTGGGGTCATTCGCCGGCTCAGCAACAGTGGCTTATTATCGGATGCTGATTTCATTTACTTGGCGGTGGAGATAGGAGGAGTAATAAGAAATTGAAAAGGTAGGTTTTGTTTGGGGGATGTTTTTGGATATTTACAATTAAGTCATTGTAATAGTTATTCGTTAGACCGAAAATAATTCGGTGAACCGGACTGGGGCTTTTACCCTCACCCTACAAGAGATCGACGCATTCGTATTATTTTAAGGTGATACTATATTAGATTTGGACCTGTAACCCGATAAATACCCGAAAGTTTGTATATATGTCGAAAGTACCCAAAATCTGGACCAAAATATCCAAAATTCATACCGAAATATAAAAATTTATTAATAAAATGAGACCCACAAAAGACAAGACCGAAAAACCAGGACGGAGTATCCACCGTTAAGTTATCGATCCCTTGGCCCCAATTGTCATTCAATATTCATACTGCATCGAATCATAATAGTTTTCGGTCCGTTGCAATCCAGAATTCTCGCACGATACCGGCAAAGGAGCAATAACAGCACCAAGCAGGCAAGCAATGACCTATAGCCTCGTGTTTTGTACGTTTCAATTCAATGGACTAGAACTCGTGAATTTGCTTTGTTAGGCTTCGTTAATAGGGGCCAACACATGATAACTCCTAGGATTGAATTTGTTATATTACAAACTTGAAAAAAGTTATCATCTAGCGATGGCCAACGTCCTCCACATCATCCACACAAAACCGAGATCAACATGATAGTCAACTCAACATAATGACTAATATTGTAGGATTAAGGAAGTTTAGTGGGATGGTAATTTAAGTTTCAAAGTGGGAGAAATGGAAACGAAAATACTTTTAATGGACGCTAACGCATTTTGTATTCCCTGCTATACATTTAAGTCGTTGTAAAAGTGAAGAAAAAATTCTCCGATCACTCTGTTCAGATAAATTCGTAGTTTTGTCTCCTTCATATTTAAAAAATAACAATATTAGATTAAGGTTTTCAATTTACCTATCTAATGCTAATTTTTTAAAAACTCAACAAAAAAATTATAAATAAGGTAAATCTAGAATTTTATAGTCCTATAAAGATTAAGTAGTTTTGGAGCAACTCCACTCCAGCTTTGCCTCAATTTAAAAGAAAGAATTGACTAGCTTCATCAAACTTTAAATGGACACGCAAAGCCTTTATATTATGCGCACAATAAGTAGTCATTATACCTAATAATCATCCTCTTATTGTTGAATTCTTTCAATGTCCACACTTCAGATAACTGACATTCAATATTCAATATTAAGAGCTAACAAAACATCAACATGAGATAAATCCCCGTTTTTCCTCTTTGCATATCTCAAATTCAAAATGTTACAAATGAATCAAATAACTCTGTTCTTTCTATACCATTGATGTATTTTGCATTATTGAATTGGAGTGGTCCAACACTCCAACATACATGCTTAATTGAATCTTCTTTGCTTCACATCATGCATTTATGTTTGATTGTCTCCTATTTATTTGGACCATACCATTTGAGGAAGAAGATTCTACATTTTATACACCTACTACCATAATTTTGGTCCTATGTTAACAAAATTGATTCTTCTTCCTACTCCCTGGACGGCGTGGATCTCTTTGGGGAACATATTATTTTATGCCTAACCCGTTCAAATAGAAGTAGTATTCATTTTCCAATCCAATACCTTAAATTTCTCTCTTTAGATTATAAGGTACAGAGTATTTCTAAATTCTAAGAATTGAAAAGTCAAACAGATCAAGATTTATGTTTCATTATGTATGTAGTAAAATAATCAAGTGAGCATCCAAATATGCAATCCCAATCAAAAGCTAGAGTGCACTTAACAAAGATGTTAGAAATCAAAATGTGAAATGTTATGTTATCAATCCCCGAGATTCTTATCTTCGGGTATTTTGGGATTTTATGGCGGCAAATCGCGCGACGCGCCTGAACTCTGCTAGAAAGTATTTAAAAAATATTGTGATAATCGACATATAAAAACTCTCGCTATTTACTAATCAGCCTACGACGTATGAAAAAAAACGCTAATTCGCACGCACTACAAACCTTTGACATTGTATATGAAATTTCCTTTCTTTTTTCAACTTCCCCCCCTCCCTCCCTCCTCTCCCCTGACATTTTTATTCTTAGCCTCCCGTCACAAATAAACTACTCGCTTTCTTTAATCTTGCTTTATTCCTTATGTCTTCTATTTTCAATTGAAATTGATAATAAAGGCCTATTCCATTTAAATCTATGAAAGCTTGAAATTCCTAGAAAATATATTTCAGCACTCCTCTTTCAAGAAACACTCTCAAACAAATTTGTAGTAAAGACCTCTAGTAACCTGATTCTCACTCCAAGTTTCTATACTACTTTTCTTATACACCGTATCTATTAACATAAAAAAAATAATCTAAAGTGATGAATAAAATAGTACTCCGTAAAAAATACCCCTAAAATTTGTAAATAAAAATCTACTAGCCAAAGAAGATGGGTGGTGCAATAGGAGGGCTCCACGTGGGCCACCAAATTTGTCACCTTTTGTGAAGGATAAGCATTTGATTACATCACAATCTCTAAAGAAAAAGAAGGTTACATTGTCTCAATCTTCATTACCAAGTACAAGAAGACACTCCGCTCACATGAGAAAAGCAGAAAATCCTCAATAATTGGAACACAAATAATTTAATTTCCAAACTTCAAAAAATGGATCTTGAAGAATGGGAAATTCTCCCTGAAGATGGATATCTTGATATCCAATATGATGCTGGCAAGAAAATTTTCTCTAGAAAATATGGTGATGATGATTCAAACAACCTTTACAAGAACAACTATTTCATCTGCCCTTCTCAAGAATTACTAGAATCAACTGAAAATTCAAGCTCCAGGGTGCCAAAACAACCCCTACATGTCCCAATTCAATTGTCCACTTTCCATGATGAACAAGTGGTGAAAGGAGTCATCAACATGGAACCAATCAACAATTCATCATCAGCTTCACTGGAGAAGATTAAAGATGTTCTTGATTCAGGATTCCCCCTGGAAGCTGATCATGATCCAGTTTCTCAAGTTTTCTTCAAGAAAATGGTTGAAAACAAATCTGTCGACATGAAAATGGACTCACCAAAGTCCAACAACAAGGGTCTCATCCCTCAGATGGATCCAGCTACTATTCGGTTCGATAACGAAGCAAACCCCACCAAAGAGGAGGCCCTGGAGAGTAAGAATTCAATGCAGAAACCAGAAAATGAAAAGATAAAAGAGATCAGTGATGAGGTAACATGGGGACAAGATTCAGGGGGGCTAAACATATGGAAATTGAGCTTGAATAGATTTGGTGCAATTTGTTCATTTGGGGTTGTTGCTGCTTCAATTTGTATCATCATTCTTGGAGGTAGGAAGCAGAATAAACGACCTCATCAACAGAATCAGAAGGTTCCATTTCATATATTTACTGAAGACAAGGTGCAGAATCTTTAATTAGGCAAACTATTATGTTACATAACTTTTCTTCACAAAATTCGGTCATTATCATTATAAAGACTCAAATCCATACTCTGTCAGTACTAACATGTCGTAGCCACTAGTCTAATACTAAAGGTTTTTATGTTACATAACTTAATTAACTGTATTTTTCTTTTTTAGAAAGTAAAATTATTTATTGGAAAAAAGATAATCCAATTTGTTTGCTTTCAAAGCTAATATGATTAATCTTTTTTGTCTCAATTTAGAGGATCAAGCAAGTGGTGCATCATGCAACAAGATTGAATGAAGCAATTTCAACAATGAGAGGAGTTCAAGGAGTCAGAGCTCATATTACAGTTGGGGGTTACTATGAAGGTCTTTAGAGGAGATATCTCAAGATTCAATAATTCAAGATGTGTTTCAATATGATGTCATGTATGTTTGTATGCTAATGATTTTACAATATGAAATATGGAAAATATGGGATCGTATTTTCCTATATTTATTAAGTTGGACTATATAAGATTCTGTTTTTTTTTTAAATTGGATTTAGTTATATTTTTAAGGTTATGAAAACTTTGTTCCCATAGTTACGAGATTCGGACCAAATATTTTGAAGTTACTCGATCTAATCGTAGAAAGAGAAATTTATAGTGTTGTAGTATTTCATGTATATTTCAGTATGTTAATAATAACTATAAATAATAATCCCTTTATCTATTGGGATCAAGGCTTTATGAGGCATTTACTGTATCGTAGAATGCATTGTAATCGACACATTATTTAATTTGATAGTTAAATTTTTATTTGATTTCATTCCTTAAGAAATTTCGTTATTTTATATGGAATCTTAAATTATTACCTCCAAATTTGGCCAGATACCATTACCTCGTATAAAGAATGAAATATAAATAATTTATTACCATTATAATGCAATATGTATAGCACCTAAATTGTAAATATATGTGTTATACTAAGTATATTATATATAATTGTCTTTTTAATTTATTTATAGAATCTTTATTATATTTTATTATATGTTTTAAAACTAATTATATCATATTTCAACATTAGCATATTATAATATTTTCTTAAGCTTAACATATTATAATATTACATGAAAATTAATATATTATTGTAATATCACTTTGATATTAATACTAATTACTTTAAAAAATATAGATTTGCGATGAATATGTTAATATTAATTTATAATAAATAAATAAAATTTATAATTTATATATTTATATTATTTTAATATATATTTGTTAATATATTTATACTACTTTAATATATATTTGGTATGTTTATAATTAAATACGGAATATGTAAAATTACTTAACTCCTTTAACATACCAAACAATATAATGAAATTGTTCAACATGATTCTTTTCGAATGTTCGTTCATTTCCTACCTTCATTCCATTACCTCTAATTGCATTTCTTCATACCAAACACACCCTTAATGTCAGACCACTCACATCAACTCACCTAAAAGCCTATTTTGAGTGACGAATTATAAAAACGACAAAATTAGTTGCATCATCCTTAAAATAGAAATTTCATAAAATTATTCACTCGCTTCTATTCAATTCCCCTAAATTTATACCATTCCTATTTTGTGATTATTTTTTCTCCCTCATTTTTACTCTTTTTCAATTATATAAAAAATAAAAATAAAAAAATAAATAAATATTTTTATCATATACAAATATAAATTAAAAAGACATTTCATTCAACATCCCTATTTAATATATTATTTTATTCTTTTAAAATTTAATTTTATCTTAAATTTCTATTGACATATTTGAAATATTTAATTTTCAATTTTGGGTGAATAATAGGAAAGCTACTAAAGAGCATACATAAAAAGTGAATCCAAAAAAATAAAAAAAATGGCGGTTGAGAGTGAATTTTAGGAAAATTATAGGGGAAATGATGTGAATGTTCTTAGGATCATTTTCCATTTCATGAACTTCTTAAATTAAGTCTTATTTGTGAAACAAAACATTGGAGGGAAAATTGAAAATATGAGAGGAGTTTAAATTTATTTAAATTTTCTTAAAATTTGTGAGAAAGTAAACATTTAGGAATGAAAGGAGTGTGAATTTTTAAAATAAAATATTTTTTATTATAAAAACAACATTTACTCAAACCCTCTTTTAACTAAAAAAGGTTAATATTCTTCAACAACACTTATTGCTGATTGAAAAGAATGACTAGATATTTTGAAGAAAAAGACTAGTTGGACAATAGAAACAACCAAATAAAATAAAATGATACGGAGTATTTATGATGAATTACGACTTACTTGTAAATATTGTATTCCACATTCATACGTAGTTGTAGTCGAATTAGATGCTACCAACATAAAAATAAGTGTCCAAAGAGTGTCGTGGATTCTCTTGAATCCGGCAAGGAAATCAATACTACATCTAGGGCCTGTTACTATAAACTGCGGCCCAATAAAAATCGGCCTGATTTATCCGACCAAAGATTCATCCATTATACTACCTGGCTCGATCCCTGATAAATAATACTCGACTCCCCATATCCATTAAGAACCCGACTCCAGAAATTTATTAATAACTGCCCAATTGAGTATATATTCACATTAGGTTTCATAAACCTACTATCGCCTATCACCCTCCCCTTAGTCCTCACTGAGATAGTCTATACAGTAGAGACTCTACTTCTATCTTCTCATACTTCCTATTTCGATTAAAGATACTTTGATGACAATGATGAACTCGAAATTGCTTCGTTAAGAATTGGCGCGATTTGTTTATTCAAATTTTGTTTGGATTTTAATTTGGTTTCCACCTATGTTGAAGGCAATGATGATTTCTTGATAAATCTAAGCCTCAATTGTTATATTTAATTCGAATTGAGGCTTAATTGATGATTTCTTGAATTCATTTTCAAATTGTTTTAAGTATTGATTTCGATTTCTTTTTAGGAATTCGATTTTCATTTTTTTCAAAAATCAAAGGTGGTTTATAATTTTATTTTCATATAATTTATGTCAAAATCAGCCAGATAATTTTGTGTCAATTATTGATTTAGAATTTTTGGCCACTTCAGACGGACCATCGAAACCTGTCCGAAAATCGATCCCAGATTCAATTCTGGTGCCTTTGACCCATTCCTGCTCCAACAAAATATTCGATATGGTTGGCCTGTGGTCCGTTCGAACCGAGCAGTTAATAGCCCAGCCCTGGCCCCGCCGATATCCCACTGCTAACATCACTCTGGCATTACATCAAATAAACATATCACCTACTAGTCTACTGTCTCGAACATAGCTCAACTGGTAAAGAACTAGAGTACTAAGTATCAACACTCTCCCCTCTTCATGCAGTAAGGAGCGAATCTTGTATTGTAGTGGTTAAAAGGAAAGTTCTAGTCCCGATCAATTCTGGCGCACATCCCGCAATTAATTACCTACGCATTCGCAGGCGACCTCGACAAGCACGCGACGATTTCACACTTTTATCACCTACTGGGCTTACTACATCTATCCGCTTCATCTGCTGATTTTGCATTTTGCACTTTAGCCGAGACTGAGAGTCGTGACTCGGCCTCGAGAGACCCTGGGAGTTAAAACTTGGGATCGTAAACAAATTGTCCAGATTCCATATGGGCCAATCCATATATATATCAAGAAGACTTCAAATCACTAAAGTCTAAACTAAAGGAGATGGAAATTGAACATGGCCACAAAAGTACCAAACTATTCATCTTGTATCTCATGGGCTCAATGCAACAACCATTTTGATGAATAATTCATTTTGATTTTACCACATTCTTCCATAAATTCCATATAAAATACACAATTCCTCCATATAAAATACACAATTTCATAGTCATCCCCTAATGCAACTCCTTCTTACGAAATTCACAGCCGATCTCGGCGGCTTAAGCATTTATTTATTTTGCATATTTTTTCACACAAAATATCAAATTCATATTTTTTTCAGTGTCATTTTCTCTTAGCCAACACTCAAGAGAGAACTCAACAACCACAGCCAACCACAAAATAGATAACATCCCATACAAAATCAAACCCAATTATTCAAATCCAACATTTTCATCTCATATACAGATATACACTTTCATCATAATTCATATTTCTCTTCCTAGTATAAGCTAGACTTTATTAAACTTAAGAGAAAACACCAAAATTGCAAAAACCACCTCACTTTTCACCATATTTATCACTTATTTTTCTCTGACTTAAGGTAAATTTGTTACTAGTAGTATCTTTTTCTATATCCCTCCATTGATTTTTTATTTTTTTTCATTTTAAGCAAATTCTGCATTTATATATGCAAAGAAACTGTAATATTCATTTTTGAAAAATTTGACTATACATTACAATCACTCAAACCCGAGACAATCGAAATTTTGTTATCGCGACTAATATTTCGTGACAGCATTGACTAACAGTATTGGTTAGAGGCAAAGTGTTTAGAAACTATAATATTTCATTATGGATTCATTACTTTGACAAAAAATCTTGAATTTTTGTTCAAGAATGCATATGGGTATTGGTTATTTTGTATAAAAATCTCATCTTTGATCTAAAAATTCAATCTTTATTGTACCCTTTTCTTCAATCGATGCAGAAATGGAGAAAGAAGACAAAAACCATACAAGTGCAGACATAACTACAACAACTGAGGTTTTATTACAGTGGGGAAACAAAAAGAGGCTTAGATGTGTAAGAGTCCGAGGTTCAAAAAACAATATAAATACTGATCAAATTACTTCCTCTAGAGTTAGAAGGAAGACTTTGTACAGTGCTAAAGACCCTCTATTTAATAGGTATTCAGAATAATATTGAATTTGCTATAAAAAAAATTGCAAGAGTTTGATGTTTTTGGTTTTGTGTTTATGTTTAAATAAAGTTTTTATTGATTTGGTTGATGGGTTTTTAGAGGAATAAACAGAATTGTTAAGATAAGGATAAATATTCAATTTTTTTCACAAATTGTGATTTGTGAAACTGATGATTTTTCAGAGAATTATGAAGTGAATGTCATAAGGATAGCTGTGAATCCTTGACTTTTTTATGGATATGAGAGTAAAGATTCCATTTTTTTTTTGTAGATAATTATTTAACTAATTTCAGTTTACCTGATGAAATGTTGTCAATCAGAAAATTTTGAAAAAAATAAGAAGGAAAAGAAAAAAGTAATAAAAAGTAAAGTTGTCTTTATTTGGTAATTTTTGTAGGTAAATGGTGGAAATGGGAAATTGATGATGTGGGGTGTGGTTGATTTCAGGAATGGTGAAATGACATCACACAGATTGGAGAATGGGAAGTCAACGTCCCCCTCGCCAGAGAGGCACTACACAACAAGAGGGTCAGTGGTGGGGTTGGATGAGATTGAGAGGTGTTCAGTGGATGCTGTAGGAGGCACTCATCATGTTGAGGATGCCAGTAACAATATTATTTACAGTGGCAATAGTGGTAGAGGATTTGAATGGCCAAAGATTTACATAACCTTGTCAAGTAAAGAGAAGGAAGAAGATTTCATGGCTATGAAAGGTTGCAAGCTGCCACAGAGGCCTAAGAAGAGGGCGAAATTTATCCAAAGAACTCTGCTGGTAAGTTTTGAATTTTACTTTTCGAAGATATATCTATAGGATTTTTAGCACTCTACTCTTGGGTCAATTTGGAAAAAGCCTCTTTGTTATCACAGTAGTAAGGCTGCATACTATCCACCCCCCTCCCCTACAGCGCTTAGGCGAAAGACTCTTCAAAGGCATCGGAGCACGTTAATGTATGTAGATCTATATGATTTTTAGTTGACCTTATGAGGTTTGTTCTGGTTATGACCTTGTGGTTTGTTATTTTTCTGTGGTTGTGTAGTTGGTAAGTCCAGGAGCTTGGCTGACAGACATGTCAATAGAGAGGTATGAAGTTAGAGAGAAGAAGAGTTCTAAGAAGGTATGTTCATGTACATGACTTGTTTCATTTTGAGTGTGATTTCTGATTCTTTTGAATTCCTTGAACTTTTTTTTCCTTTACTATTCTGGTGTGAAAAGTGAGTAGTTTGACATTTTGGTGGTGGATTTGTCATCTCTAGTGTTGCTTTTTCAAATCAGAGGCTCAATAAAGAAAGGAAATGGAGTTTTGAATGTGTGTATTTACGTTTTGTATTTCCATGTCCCATGGAGTCAAAATATTTTATATATTTTCGATTATTGGATATAATGAAATAAATCAAAATGTCTCGTTCACTCTACCTATGTCTCTTATCTATAGTGAAATAGTAGATAGTCTTTGCAATTTATGTTGGGTCAATTCGGAAAATGCCTCCCTGTTATCACAGAGGTATTTCTGCATATATCCGACCCCCTTTACCCCGCTTAGGCGGGAACCTATGTAGAGGCAATATGGCATGTTATGGTTATTGTTAATGATGATGATTTGTATTAGTGGTAGATTTGGATTTTTAAGTGTCTTGATTTGAATTTTTTATGGGATTCTTGTTGAGTTGTTTCTTTTATACAGAAAGCAAGAGGATTGAAGGCTATGGGAGGTATAGAGAGTGATTCAGAATGAAAGGATCATCAGCCTTCGTTATCTTTCGGGATTTTTGTTTTCCGGATTAGGACAATGAAGTGGATAGCAAGTAGGAATCTGGAATATAATTGGACGCATATATTTCCATGCATCCACATGTTGGAACCGACAGTTCATTTTGCACGGTCGAGCTTTTTTTGGTGCTAAAACTATATTCCGGCAGATGCGTGTACGTTTCCATGCGTGGAGATAGGTCCTACCAATATAATTAGAGAACATAAGTCCAGCAATGTTGTAGAAATCCTTAGTTTGATGGAAGTAAAGATGTTCCATTTTGTGTAGCTTCTGCATATCTGTTTGCACTACTCTCCTCCTATAATGGAATTCTTCTGTTTTTCTCTCTTCAAATATTTCACCTTCCAATTTCAGTAATGGCATGAAACTAATCCAATTGCTTCTCTGAGCATATACAATAGTACCATATGCATGTTTGTCTAAAGAATGAAAGAAAGGAAGAAACTATGCTGCAATTTTTCTTTGCACAACCAAGTTGGAACTCATTAGTCAGATGTTGGTCATAATTTACAAGAGAACAATCCATTGTTCCTTTGGTGGTATTTAGCCTCTCAATAACATGCATCACATAGGTGCACCAGCCATGTAGCTTTAACTGGAGGACATCAACAATTAAATTAATAGTATGCCATAAATCTTTAAGTTAAAACTTTCTGAAAGAGTTTGATTATAGATCAAAAAAGAAACTCAGACAACATCCTTGCAACATCATCTATGAAAAGTTCTTTTCAATCCACCAAAACACAAGATTGACATAAGGATTCTAGAAAACCAGTGAAACTAAGCACATAGTTAACTGAGAAGATTTTATGTAACAAATATTAGTTACTAAACTACTTCAGCAATTTCTACAGGATTCAATTCAGACGAATTCCATTCAATTCTTCAGTTCAAAACCATCTCAGATATCTAGACCTAATCGACAAGAAAGCAAGTGATTTACCTGATACTTCAAACCATATATTTGAAATTTACCGCCAAAGGTTCAAACTTAAAACTAAGAGGTAGCTCTCGGATCCAATTCACCAGAACGATTCATGAGTATCGAAGGGCCAAAGAGAGTAGATAAGCTAAAATAAGCAATATAAACATAAACTGTCCCAATGATTTGTCTCTGCAACCATTTTGGTTTCAAAACAAGAAGGAAGTTGTAATATGGTCTAATGACCTCTGAAAAATATAAAAGAGAATTTGTGAATAATTCAAGGAGTATCATACAAGGAAGTCATTTAATAGAAAGCCTCATTAAATATTCATGTGAAAGTTACCAAAGAAGGCAATGCAACTGATAGAAATTCATAATCTAAACAAAAAAAACTCAATCTTTGCCACAAAAGAATCAAACTTTGCCGACCTACATAGAAGCAAACAAAATGTCCCAAAAAAATGTCATACAAGCTGCATGTTAGTTGAGAAATAATTTCATTAATTGACAGTGACAGAACAGTGAATGTGGCTAAATAACATCAAACAACTTGAATCAATAATGAGAAAAACACAAAACCATTCCTCAATATCAATGAAATTAATGCAGGAATCAAAGATATCTCTATCACAGTAACTAGGCAGAAATGTACCATAACATTTGCTCAATCATCAAGGCGAAGACTAGGCCAACCAAAGCTCCACATCAACAGTAAAACATTGAATGCATCATGCATCATTTCATCTAATGGTGGGGACACACCTGTGATTTGAGCACTTCCCACCTTCATAATCACATGGCCTTTCTTCTTTTACCTTTTTCTAATTCACTACCAATAATCCATAAGACCATAACTCGATAATATATTTACAATTACATTAACATATCCTAATATATTTTAAAAAAATTCTACTTGAACGGGATAAGGGATTGATATATAAAACAATTCTAACAACAGATCTTATATGACAATATGATTGGAATAACCAAACTTTTCGAGCAGGATCGAGCTCCACCGAGGATTATAGGCCTAGATGACATGATGGGAATAATTCATCTCAAAATCAGATCAAGAAAACATGAAAAAGATCAAGAATTCATTAAGATAAAATCCATCCAATTACAACATGACCATACTTACAATACATAAAAAACAAAAAATGGATCTATACACATGAGGCTGATCACCATGACACAAACATTCAACCATTTCAGTTCGAGGTTTACCAGTGGGCACTCAAAGAGTATCGTCTGCGGGTACCCGTTAAAAAAGAAAACATTCAACCATTTACTCAATGTGATCATAAGTATTATTCGACGAAGACGACTCAGGAAACTCAAAGGGAACATCAGGGTCAGGAGGAAGAAAGCAAAAGAAAGTCCAAAGACAAAGAGTGAAACGATGAAGATGCTGAAAAGGGTAAACAAACAGAAGATGAAGAACTTGATCACTTCTTAGCCTCTCTGGATTACATGCTATGTATTGACAAACATCTGCTGAAACATTTGCAACTCTAAACAAAACTATGGTGTTCAACACCATATTTCTTGATCTTGATCTTCTGCTTTTGAGTATTTTATGGATGCTTTGAATCTTTGTTGAATGTGTTTATGGTTTCGTTTCTTGAAGCATTTTGAGAAAGAGTGTTTGGTGGGGAAATTTGCAAGAATCACATGCTTTACTGTTGTTTTTGTATATTTGATATACAAATTATCAAAATTTGTGAAAAAGTCGATCTTTATATTTTTTGGATAAAAATATCATGAGATATAAGTAGATACATATGATATGATATATATTAATAATAAAGAATTGGAGGAAGTATATTGATATGTCTTGTAAAAGACAATTATTGCCTAATATTCTTGGCTAATGATATTAATAATATTTTCTAATTAGATTCGTAATTGCTATTTATCGAATGTATAATGAATAGATCTTAAGCTGATATAATAGTCTACAAATCACGCTTGTTAATGATATTAACATTCTAAATATTGGTGGATAAGATCATATTGACCATACTGCAACTATTTTAGTATTGCGAATTATTATTTGTATTGTCAATAAACATATATGAATGAAAGATCATTACCTTCTTATCAACAAATATTTGAGGTGTCAAGATCAATAACATTTTTTTATTACTCATTAAATATAATCTTATTTTTTATTTTTATTTGTCACGCTCAAATTTTATTTGTTAAACTATCCATAGTAGTTGGAGAATTAAACCTCAACTTTTTCAATTTACAACATTTTACATCATTTATTTTTTCTTCCACCTAATAATTAAATAACAATTCGACTCGTCCATCTACAATGATTGAAATTAAACTAGATTCTCTCATTTCAAATTTATCAATACAAATAATTTATTATGCCACATGTCAAACATATTGGCCCACCAAATCAAATTAAATTAGTCGAATTTTTTCAACTCCTTACTCCTCTACCTAATTCAACTCTAAAATTAATATTCACCATTGTACCTATTCAACTCCTATTTAGAGGTTTACTACCCATCATTGTGGATGGTCTGAATGTGACTTGATTAATTTATATAATCTTATTTTCCAATTTTTTTTTTTGGAAAACTTCTCTTGGTCTATTGAACGTTGAGTTGGTTGAAGTCGTCATCCTTATAACGCAATTGTCCATTTCAGTTTCAACAACCCAACAGCCGTCCGCTAGACCATGGGCTGGTCCTATTTAGAACATTGATATTGGACTATTGACGAGGCTGTTCGGACCGGACCATTTCCCAAAATAAAAGTCTACTTATTTCAATTGGTAAAAGTTCGTAAACATATCATAAAATAGTATGAATAGGTAATTATTAGCACTAACAATTTCCTGACCGATGACTCAATTATTCAATAGTTTGGTGGTATATGATCAATTTTTTTTATTAAAAGAGAGCTTTTACTAAAGAAATTTTTAGTTCAACTCTTGTTTAATTATTATTTCTACTTTTTCTACCTGTTTTTAAAGACTATCGGTATTTTCGCGCCATTTTCAAAGATCCATTTTACATAATTTCACAGACATTTGCTGAAGCTTTTAACGGCTTACGGAGTTAGAATTGCATTCAATATTAGATATCGATTTTTTCGATCGGCATACCCTTAAACTATCGAAAAGCATGATTCCCCGAAATTATTTACAATACTGTTCTGGACAAGTTTCCAGATTTCTTTCTTTGCCTCGGCACACCCCTAAACTATTGGGTTTTATGCTGAAGACATACAGACCTAATTTTCATCTTTAAACAATTAAAACGACTATTTTAACCTTAATACTGTATTAAAAAGAATAAAGATAAATTTTAAAATACTTATGTAATTAAACTAAAACTACAACCATTTCCTTTTTAACGCATCCCACTACCCCAACCACCAACAATCTCTCTCCAGGCGGAAGCTAACAGCTAACAGCTCAATTAATAATGGTGCTACACAGTATGCAGTGCACTTCTTTTCAAAGATATATGCTCATTACAATATACTAAGTTGAAGATTCCTTTTGTGAAGAATGGTGTATCTGGACATCATATACCAAGGTCGGACCGGAGTACTAGCATAAATAAAATGGAGCAGCATAGCAACAGCCCTCCCCCTCCATCTGCTCCCATTACCTTGCAAAAGAACATCCGCTCAAATCCAACTCAACCATACTCAACAATTAAAATTTCTGGATTTTTGTGATAAAATGGAAACAATTCTGGTCCGAAGTATCCAAAATCCGCTCGACCGATTTCGATTCATCAATTTAATAATGACTTCATTCATAAAAATCTTAAAAGAACCATTACGATTACATATACAAGACTTTGAAGAACAGAGAACACTAGTTATATAAATCATCACAACCAAAAAAGCGAAATAATTAGCCTAAAGTTTAGATTGTTAGCCTTAATAGTGTTTCCAATTGGCAAATCTATATTTCCTATCTACTGCAACAGTGTGAATAGAAGCTAATCTATGATACACCCATCTATCAAGTACACAAAGTAGGAGAACATAATAAAGAAATTCGAAATAATAAACAAATTCGAAATAATAACTAAAAAAATTCGAAATAATAAACAAATTCGAAATATTAGAAATAAACAAATTCGAAATAATAACTAAAAATAATAAACAAATTCGAAATGAAAAAAATTGAGATAATAAATTAAAATTAAAAATAGCTGTAAATATTGTAACTAATAAACTAAAATTAAACATAATCAAAAGTAGAGTAACCATACTTGATGAAATTAAGAACAATATCGTCACGCTTCCTCCGTATTGAGTATTAAGCCAGAGTGCCCTGAGAAATCGCAATAGCTGGCCTAATTGGCAATATAATAGGGAGTTGTTTAGTGTTTGACACTTTAACTCCCCTTTAGTCTAAAGCATTTATCTAGGTTTCGCATTAATTTTATTTAAAAAAAACTAAATTGTAAAACCGGACCGGACCGTTATAACTGGGTTCTGTCGACTATCAATCGGATCCTATCTGCTCGTAAAAAATTGTTTAAAAACTTGCCGGGAATTTTATCTCAGCCTAACCAACTCCCTGTGGGGCGTGGAGCAATGGGCAAAGGGTAGCTGGTCATGGCTGGGTAAGTGGGTAAAGGTTGGGGGCGACAGCTGGGCAATAAAGTGGCGGAAACGGGGCTATGCAGGGGGCATTGGAGGAAGCGCGTAGAAGCAGAGCTGCATGAGGCAGGAAAGGGCGACAGCTGGGTAGTGGGCACGCTATTAAGCATTTATTGCGATGATGTGACAGTTAAAGGTTAAAATATGGCGCTTTATTTTAATTACAGAAATATTTAAAACGCGATCTTTATACTTTATTCCATATACTAGTATAGATAAAGACAAAATAGTCATTTTAATATAAGTGGCAATATACCATTTAATATTTTGTTCTCAGATATAAATGTAGGATAAAATAGCTATCAGCAGATTTTATGATAATGTAGCCATTTTACTAGCGATTTTAGCCATGTACCAGGCCGATAATGAGTCACGCCTGCATAAAGGCGAAAGTATTGTGAGTCTGGCCATACAAGAGCGACAAGCCGTGAACTTACATAAAAATTACACGATAATTTGCGGAGCTGCCTTGGCAAAAAAAACTTTAGATATTTCCCATGTGACATAGTCATAGAAAAACGAATTATCTATCAGGAATTTAAAACCTCATTTTTAGATTATAATTTCTTATATTCACAATTTGTAATTCCTATCATCAAAATAAAAAGAGAATCCCTTGTAACTACATCCAAACTCCAAGATTATATCTCCTAAAAATTATACATGATTGATGATTCCACTGCCTCAATTTTGAATCAATACCTGATTACCATTAAAACATTACAATCCACAATCTATAACATCATCCTTTCCTTCTCATTCCTCACCAAGACCTTCAACATATACTTTATTGCAATTATTAATAAGCTTTTATCAAATGGAAAATGAGTACCCAAACGTGACGACTCCTCTGTGAAGACTGAGGTATTGAATTAACAATTATTAAAGTAACACTTTGCAAATGATATTTCTTTTATTGTGAACGACGACTGAAATCCATCTAAAATACATTACTAATCAGTAACTTAAATCAAAAAGCTTTATATGTAAGAGTCGAAGTAACTAATATTATATAAATGAAGAAAAATTTACAAAAATTGTGAGGCGAATCAACTTTAATTAATAAACGAATTCAAGAAAATTTTATTTTTAAAAGTAAAATATAATTTTTAAAATTTTGGGACGATCAAGCCCTATGCCCCTAATTCCTCCACCGATTACTATTAAGATTGTTTAAATTTGAATTTGAATTATTAATTTTTTTTGAATTCGTAAAATATTTTTTATAAGTTGTATAATAATATATGGTGAAAGAGATACTAAAGGGTTATGTCTTTATAATCGCTCATCTTATAAAAAAGAAATTATTATAACAGACAACCTGCTCCGCATGAAAGAGATATCAGAATATTATTCGGCGTTAAATTTAAAATTTATGCTAGCCAAGGTTGTTAAACCGGCATTTTAAAACTAAACCAAAACCGAACGGTAAAGTCGAAGAACTTCGAGATATTTTTGCTGCTGACCACTCAGACCTTCTTATACCTATCCAAACGCCTCTCACATCATTATCACTATCTTCCTTCTTTTTCTCATGGTTAGGCCGAAATCCCTCCCCATTTTCCCTCGATTTCGTTTCATCCATTTTCTTCCTCATTCTACGAAATTTTCGGCCCTAAATTTTTCTGAGATTCCCCAGCCATCCTCACGCTTAAGCGTAAAGAAAGTTCGAATCTTTTGAAAGATTTCTCGAAGTTCGGTGATGTTGACTTTTGTAATTTGAATTTCGGTTTCGATGCTTATTACGCATGGGTTGCCATTTGCCTGTTATCGTATGTTGTTTTGGATAATTTACCGATTTATGGGGTTGAAAAATGTTGAGGATTATAAATACTTTGGTTGACTTTTTCTAAACTGTTTTAAAATGATAAGTGTACTCGACTTTATTTGGTGATCACTGCTTGGCGTGTAAGTTGTGATTTTAGCATTAGAAATGTTCGATATTACAAGTTTTGTGTTGATACGAGTCGATTCGAGATTAAAGATGGTTAAACGCTATTTATTGGCTTGTTAATATCGAACGCGAGGCCTTGAACTAGTAATCGAACTCAATCATTAATAGAGTGTCATGAACTCAAGCTAAAAAGTGACAGGAAACTTTGTGAGGGGTTATTTTGGGGGTATCGATACGAGATTATATATATGCGTAGAATGCTATATTACTACTGCTATGGCGTTAGTGAATTATAATTCTCAATGCTTTTAAAGCGCTGATCGCGGGAAAGCGTCCGTCAGCGATCACATGAGATTTTGCTTTTTACCACCGAGGCGAATATCTATCTCACTCAAAGGCCGATTAACTATTCGATTACGGATACGTATGTTTATATATATGATTTCAGGTTGAATTATATGTTGATTACACATGGGTCAGCTGCCGTTGCTTGTGGTCTTAAGCGAGTCGCATGTGTGTTTTGAGAGTTGCCAGTCGTATTAGGAAAGTTGTATATGAGTCGATGTTGGCTACCAGCTGTTTGTCTCAGATTCGCTTCGCTCCTGCACGATTTGTGAGTCAGCTTCGCACCTAGTAACAATTCGTGATTGCTTCGCACTGCTATGATTCGTGATGTTTGAGGTCGACGGGCATGCTTTCTCCCCGCAGGCTCGGAAAAAGCGATTATATGCAGATAGTTGTAGAAACCCGGACTTATATTGAAGCTGCGTGGATTGTCGAGTTGATAGAGTCAAGCTGAGTTGATACTATTGCTGTGCTGCCGAGTCGATACCATTGCTGAGTTGGTCAGGTCATTGTCGCCCAATCACAGGTCAGTTTGTCGCTGCTATCGATGAGTATGGTCGATTTGTCAGCACAGGTTGCTACGCTTTTCTCGAGATATACGTATGTTATCGGCTGATCGCCATCATTTTCGATAATTACGCTTAAGAATAATTTATGACCATATGAAAATGATAACGAACCGCAAGGACTTTATATTAAGATCCTAAGTTGAATAATATCATATACCACTTATCTATCGTAGATGAAATATTAATCCCTTTGATACTATCATGCTGACGTAAGTCGATTTTATTTTTGAGATATATATTCACTAAGCTGCAGCCTTACACCTATTCGCCATGGGCGGCAATTCTGCCTTGCTAGGTTGGATAACAAAGTGCATCGTTTTTTCTCGATGGGTTTTCTTCGAAGTTTGGCACAAGAGCTTGCGAGAAGTAAAGGCCATCCGCTACTTTTGGTTTTGCTGATCAGGTTGTCAGTTCAGAAGTCATATTTCTGCATAATTGTCAGGTGTTGGTTGTCACATGTGGTTTAATACCACGACGGATCATTTTCTTTAAAAGGCCAGAAGTAATAGATATCAGATTGGCTGAAGTTGTTTCAAGACCTGCTTCTTCAAAAATCGAAATATCCATCGACGGTGACTCGTGTCCGTGATTTGGGACGATTCTAACTTTCAGGGCGTATTTAATTTGTGGCTGTCAGTACATATACACACCCAAGCTATTTCTGATTTATAGCGAAAAAGATCCTCCATCTCTATTGGTGTCTCCTTTTCTACCTTCATGTTTTATTACATTGTATTTTATGTATTATGGATATTATTGATGTATTCGTATTTTCCGGATATAGTATGCGAATACTTCTTGAACTGGAACTACTTGAAATATGTGTTTGGCGAGTAGATATTCTCTGTCTTGGGAGTTGGTTCAACCTGGTCAAATACCGCGGATTGAATGTCGATCGCCAAGCATGCGAGATCTCTTTTAGCGATGGTCTCGCCACGCGATATCCGTCAGACTGAAATGCTGTCGACTGCAATGACCATGTATTAATTCCGATGCTTAAGCTTAGTAAATGAGCAAGGTTGTATTTATAAAAGCGAAGACAATAAAGATACTCGAGCATAGTCATGATATATATATAGTATAAAGTGAAAGACTGCATACAGTATGAAAGAGTACCATTGGCCCACCACGTGGTTCGCAAGATTCCATCAGCGGAGGCGGACCGAATGCCTATTTTCGGGGCCCTCGGCCTAGACCTCATGATTACGGGCTACTCAATATGTCATAACTCGTCACATCATCGCAACCACTATTTATTACATCGGTAACCATCAAAAGTGGAGGCTATTATTTAAATGTTCCTTTCCCCGAGTGATCCGCCCGAGATGTCCATCACCATTAAAGCGATCCGCCCGAGGAGTTTATTAAAGATTGTGATAAAGATCATGAATGTTTTCCTTATCGTGAAACTATTTCCTTCTTTAAGTGGACAAACATGTGATAATTTAATCGTGTCCATACTTGGGAACGTGCCTACGGTGGGTCTGCTTTAAATTTCTATAAAAAGCGTGAGATTTTATAATTTCTTTTCACTTTTTTGTACTTCCAACCTATCACTTTCCTTTTATTCTCTGCAACTACTCCTCAGACAAACTCTTCATATTTTTTGTTCATTCTTCAATTTCCTACTTCGATTTCGTGTTTTCAGTCATTATTTGGGAGATTATAGTGGGTTTACTTTGTTTGTTGGTTTGTTTATTCAGATAACTTCGGGTATTTACAGTCCTTTTCCCCGACATTGTTTCAAGCCTTATCCCAAAAATATTGTCCACTTTCTTCTTTAAATCTTCAACTCCTTCAAGGTCTATTTCTTGAAAGTTTCCCACTTTCTTGCTTTGATTAGAAATATTCAATCTGTTTGTTGATTTTTGACTTTCCTTCGAAGAAATGACCGGTGGTGGAATTCTAAGAGACACCCCTTTTTCTTCTTGAACTCTCACGTCCTCCTATAAATATTATCGACGCGTACCCTCAATCCAGGGTACGACCCACACATCCGCCAAGGAAGTTCAATATGAAGATTTACGTTTTACCCCTTATAACGACCCATTCGCTATGGTGCCCTTAAAACAGGAGGAGGTGAATAGCGATATTTTCCAAGAAATTGACGACTATCCTACAAACACTACCGTCCCCTCCGTGGACGCGAGCCGAGCAACTACATACGACGCGAAGTCGTTTACCCCGCGTCAGATCCTCTCCACCACCATAAAGTGACAAGGCCCCACCATGGGGATTTACGCGGATTCTAGGCCTTTCCTCGCTTATAGAACATTCTCTTCCCATTCCTTTTACGGATGCTCAATTATGGGATTTCAAGGAGTATTTTTCGACAATTGGAAAGCGGGTCTTATAGTCCCCGCAGGCGAGTCAAAACTTGATCCGATAATAAAGGAAGGGGATCTGACGGGCGCTTTTGTCCGTGGGGCGACACCTGTATTCTGGGGAGGCCTTTTCTTTGGGACGCGTTCCCTTTTAGCGAAGTTTGTGAACGATTTATTAGAACACATCAATAGGGCGCCTGGTCAAATTCATCCGATCGGATGGTTGAACATCATGATCTTCCAAGTCGCTCGTAGTGGCTGCATGCGATTATTCCCCTGCTTCGTAGCCTCTTTCGCCCAAACATGTAATTCATCTCGATACTTCCTTTGGGGGCAAAAAGGGGCGTCGAGCAGTAAGAACTTCCTAGCCATTTCACGCCCCAACAATGTTCACCATAGACGGTTCCATGACCAATGGTTTTTTTATCCATTGGGGCCAAGAGTTCCCCTTCACCGACGCCCTCGATGGTGCTGGTTCTTCCTCAGATGTTGTAGATACTTTCATAAGTGAGTATCATCGAGAATTCATTGATCATGCCATGGCCTCGATTCATGATAAAGATGATAATTCCAACAAAGAATCCACCCATTACTTAGATACTTATCTTTATATTTGTTTTTTGTGTAACTTACTGCTAGTTATCAATACCCTTTTTCCTTTTTTATTTCAAAATGTCTGGGGAAGCCGCTCAAAATGTCAGCGGATCCCACTCGCAGGCTGCGCATGCAGTGAAACGACTGCTTTCAAAGAGCTGTGTCATCCGAAAGCCTCTAGTCCTCGGTTCGACCCCATTGCTTTCTCCCAACGAAGAACCTACTTCGAAGCCTGCCCGCCTCCAAACGGCTAAAATGTAAAGCTTCAAGTCGAGCAACGCCTCCAACCCACACCTACCCACTTCTCTTACTAAGGTGATTTTGACGCAGAATTGATTGCTTCACAAAGAGACCAATGGCAAAAGGTGAAACTCGCCTTCCGCCTCGTTCGGCTTCCTCCAATTCCATCCTCGCTCTTCTCGACGAAAAATTGAATTCAGTTCCAAGAATAGAAAAGGAAAAGGTGCTTCTTTAGCCTAAGAGATTCCCTTTGGATTTCCGCTGTAATGCCTACAGGCCGAAGCGCTATATACCGCCCAACGGTCTATCTATCCGTGAAAGGACTTTGAATACTCTTACGGAAGCCTTTTCACGATGTGACAACCTTCTCCTACAAGGTATGAAACATCCTTCAAGCGATCCGATGGACGCTTTCGCTCTATCCTCCCTTTACATGATAAAGGTATTTATTTATCTATTTTTCCTTATGCTGCCCCCAAATTTTATCCGACTTCAACATGCTCATATTTTATTTCCAGAAAGGCCCTCAACGCTCACACACGCTACTTCTGCTCGTCGAGAGCGCGCAGAGATTTCTTCCGAGGACGTTATGGCGCCTTAACTTCAATTTTCTAAAGATAGACGTATGAATAAGGCTAAGGACGCGCTTATCCGCCGACCAAAGAAAGATCAAAAGTTGCGCGGTAGTTATGCCACAAGCTGAGTACGCAAAGAAAGGAAAATCTCTGTGAGTGCACTTCAAAAACTGAGATTACCAAGCTTCTTTCGGGAAAAGACGTATACTCTCATTCCGCCGTAGCTGGTTTCCGCCTCAAGAGGGTCAGTCAGAGAAGCTCTGTGGCTTCTAAAGCGTAGACTCTCACACAAGTTGACGCGAAGGCTCCTGGTGGTCGCTTAAATTCAAAGATAGCTTTGCGCGACCTCTCATGGTAAAGAACCGCCATCACAAGGGCGGGATCGTAATAAATTCCGCAGCCACCAGCCTGATGGGACATGTTACTGCTTCTGCTGAGGATTGCCCTCACGAATACTGGCGGACTCGTTAGCGGGCCGCCTTTTTCCGCCGAGGCTCCCTAAAGTCAGCCGAGGTCACGCTACAATCGATACGCCACAAATCGCTGGCGAGGCGCCATCAAGCCATGTAAGAGGCTTATGGGGATGAAGAGATAGTTTAGCTTTAGAATCCTTGTTATCCGTGCTATCTTTGGCGTTATCCAGACTATGTTTCTGTTTCCAGTCGTTGATTTACTTCGTTTTATTCACGTTTTCCTTTTTTTGATATTTTTCCTTGTTCGTATATTTTTCCCCCTGTTGCCCCCTTCAAGAACGTTTTCCTTTGAAAAAGGAACATGTTCTTGACGAGTTCAAGGGAGTTAAGGGTTTTAACATTTCTCGCTTTATTACATCTCGCGGTTGTATCATGCATTTGTAGTCCGAAGCCATGAAGTTATCCTCACGAGAGGATGTCTTTATATGACAATGAGTTTCTTTGATCTTTAAGACCTTCCCGTGACAGCGCTCTTCCCGGTTTGTAAACCTAAGTTATAACCTTTATAAGTGGGTTCAGCCGAAAGTGATTAGTTCGTATTTAACCCCTCATTGATATATATATATTTACAATAGTTAGTCCATTATGGCTTTATTCAAGCTCATCATTTTAAGTGGCTTCGTTGTTATTCCCCGAAATAAACTTTAACAAAGTCAACAATAACGCAACTTTATTGAATGAGATACTGAAATGATAGGAGGTTTGGTGTATTATTCCATGTTGGGGACATAATACTTGGTATAGTTTAGTGGTGTGCTAAAAGTAATATTGGTTTCCCATCGACAGCGACATCTCATATGCGTCGGGTCCAACTACCTTAGTTATCTTGTAGCGGTCCTTCCCACTTGTACCAATCGATTTTGCAATGCTGGTCACGATATATCCTCATCACCAAACTACCCAAATTGCCTATTCCTTTACTCTCCGTCAGAGGAGCGAAACCTATAAGATTTTGTAATCTAACCATTTTAAACAAGACTGCCCCCAATTCATCCGTGAAATCGGGAAGCTTCCTTCATCCGCGATTACCCACCCCACGAATCCCTCTCTGCCAAGAGGCCTACTTCCACCTGGTAGCACTAATGATAAAACATATACTGTATGAATGGAGTTTCGCTAGCAGTAGAGTGGGGGCACAGACACACCACCCCTGTAACCTCCTCGCCATGTCTCTTTGCTTGGCTTTCGCTTTCACCCAAATTCTTCTTAATTCGCGAAATTATGCGGTTTATTACTTCAACTTGGCTGATCAGGATAATAAAATGGGTAAAAATCATTGCTCGGATACTCATACTTCTAAGAAACTTTACAACACGCCTCAAACTGCCCATAATCCGAGACTAATACCCAAGGTATTCAAAACCGCGTTATTATATGCTTTCAGAGAAAATGTACAATGTTATCTCTTTTGGTCTTCTTCAACGGAGCCGCCTCTATCCATTTGCCGCGAAGTCATATTCTCGACCCGACCCTTCGCTGCGTAACTTTCCTACCAAATCCTCCCTGCCATCAAGGAAGCGTATCGGGTCGAATACCGGGGTTAAAGAAGTCGACGGTTTCAGATATGCGCCTGGCCAGCATGCTAGCATGTCTTCACATACATCATTGCATCTTTTGACAAGGTAGGTCAAAAGAATCCAGTTCTTGCGATTTTTAGAGCCAAAGATCTACTCCCTATATGACTGCCGCACCACCCATTGTGCACTTCGAACAAAACCTTCAGAATGTTTTCAGCGGATATAAATAGCAATAACGGACCCTCTACTGATTTTTTGTATAACTCGCCTTGGTACATGTGAAATTTATAACTTCTGCTCTGTATTTTCTTTTTCGCTTATAGTCTTTTCACCAATTACATGACAAGATATTTGGCTATAAAAGTCTACTAGTCGTCTGTTCCTCCATAGTTCACAAACACTTTATTCATAATCGGATGGTCTCTCAACTCTATATATATTTCTTTGGGCAACTCATCATAGGATGTTGTTGCGAGTTTTGATAGTTTATCCGCCTCTTATTTTGTGCTCGGTATACGCCGAAATTTTGCCTGTCAAACCTCACATGGCTCTTTCACGGTACTTAATCACGTCTCATTTTTCACCCCACACTCGCCTCTCTTCTTATCTCTGCTCCCATGACCAACTTCGAGTTGCCTCTTACTAACACTCGTCGTACGCCCAAAGATTTGTCAACATCAGACCCGCTATCATCGCCTCATATTCTGCCTCATTGTTCAGAGGCTTCAAATGAACCTTAGTGGCATATTCCATCGTGGGATCTCGTCGTCCTCGATTTCAATTCCCGCCTCCGTAGTTTTATATTTCTTTACCCATCAACATACGCCACCCATTATGGTGTGTTTGAGGATTCTTGGGATGCTTTAGCCCCATCACCTTGGGCCGACGGCGGTCAGACACTCACGACAAATCGCCAATGTTTCAGGCTTTTAATGCTGCTCTGGGCGCAGGTTGCCTGCCCCGCCACCGGCCAGTACGTTATTAGATTTGGATAGACCGGCCTCACAAACCACCACGGTCTTTCCAAAGACGCTTTTGTCCTCACTCACGCTTTCACCGAGAAACTTCCTGTATTGGTCACCCATCCTGGGAATTACCCCAGTCAAGCACGCTTAACAACGGAAGCCTATACGACGAAATTTTCCGGTTAAGATGATTCGACAGACAGTATATTCAATCAAATCTATTAAACATATCACACACCACACACACACACACATACACATTTCGCTTGGGCTCTGCATTACAAGCAACCTCCCCCATTTAAATACTCAACGCCCTCACAGCCCACAACATCTGTGACTGCACCATCCATGTGCGAGATTCTGCAGGTGGCTCCACGCCTCAAGAGGGGCGTCTCCCGCACGTCACAACAAGATAAAGACTTAGATCCCAATAGCCCGGATCTGGGCTTTGTTTCCTCGATACCATTTATGGATACCGCCTCTCCTACCACCCAAGCCCAGATTGCTATTTTTCAGATTTGACAGACCTGCCTCACAAACCACCACTCGGGTCTTTCCAAAGACGTTTGTCCTCACTCACGCACACTGAACTTCCTCATTGGTCACCCATCCTAGAATTACCCTGTGTCAAGACGCTTAACAATGAAATTTTATAGATTTGTGCCCAAAGAAGAGTACGATCTTGACGGTATTTAGTAGTACCAATCAAATCTTATCAAACATATCACACACCACACACACACACACACACACATTTTTCGAGGGCTCCGTATTACAATAAGTTATGTCAGTCCCACTCATCTACCCTCCTACGTAGCCATTCGCCCGCATGTAGCACGACCGGTTAGGATCCGCTTTCAACGGTCAGCCCAGGACAACCGCATGTGGGACGGTACTCAAAATACGCGAAGAAACCACCGTGAAATAACGCAAAATTGTCACTATGAGAACAGAGCTACGTGAAGACACGGTCGATAAAGAAATCGTTTCTACACGCCTTCCATCTCGCACTGAAGACACCGCTTATTGCCCTACCTGCCATGGCTAAGTACGCTACAATCCATCTCATTCTTCTCTGGCGGTAGCACTGGGGCGACCTAAATATTCCTTTAAGTCTTCGAAAGCCTTATTACATTCGTCATCCTAATGAATTTTTGTTGTTGTTGCCTTTCTTAGATTCTTGAAGACAGGGAGGTTCCGCTCTCCAGATTTTGAGATAAACTGTCTTAGAGCCGCCAAACATCCTCAAGCACTTACGAATGTCTTATAATCGCTAGTGGTTTACCTTTTAAAAGCACCTTGGTTTGACCGATTGCTGCTTCAATACCTCTTTTCGCTTATCATATAACCCAAAATTTGCCTCGACGTTATCCTAAACGAAAGGCCTGGGTTGAAGCCAGCCGCTATTCATGCAGAAGCGTTTCCTCTAAGATTTCTTAAGTCAAGCCACTTCTTACTTTTTCTTTTGACCAACATATCATCCACATAGATCTCCATGTTACGTCCAATCTGTGGTCTCGGCACGGTGTCAATTCATCCGCTGAGCGTGGCTCTTACATTCTTAATCCGAATGACATAACCCTCCACTAATATAAGCCATATTCGATTTTGAATTTTGTTTTCTCCTCATCCTCGGGAAACATCCGTATTTGATGCTATCCCGTTGAGGCGTCCATAAAATCAAAGACTTCATGCCCCGCACTACCACTAACAAAGCCGTCCCCAAACACGGGGCTGGTGTAAGTCTTTCGACATGCCCAATTTAGGTTTAGAAATCTCGCGCATTCGGCCATTTATTATTTATTTAAGCAACACAACATTCGCCATCCAACTTGGAAATTGTACTCTCGAACGCTTTCCTGCCAAAGACCGCGACTTCCTCTTATCGCCAACTTTTTCTTCACACGTTCTCTTCCTTCTGTTTTATTGGGATAAACAGCTGGTCAACACAGAGCTAACGGAGGGCCAAACCGATCCACCCCCGGCATGTCTTCCGTTCATGCAACATCATGAATTCTTTGATCACTGACTAACCGAAATCTATGTCGTTTTATCCGTGCTCGTGGACTACCGGAAAGTCTTACCTAGGTATTTGTCCGTGAGCAGACACACATTCCACTTCCTCTACGTGGTATCCTCCTCCCCATTTGTCACCAGATTCACTTCACTTTTACCTTTCCTTCTGCGCCTTGATTCTTGATTCACAAGGCCTGGTCATTTGCATGATGTTTGATAGCATGTCGGGCATGCTTCTAGTTGCCACTATCTCTCTATGCCCCCGCCTTTAGAAACCTCCAATTTCCTGTGAACTGGGATACTATAGGTTTTATCGTCAAGACGTGGGTCTCCCTATCAACCCGAACCCGACATCAATCTGGGCGCATATATGTTCTATTATGCTCCTAGGCAAATGAAGTTTGTCAAAGGCGCTAAGATAAATCATATCCGTTGAGCTTCCTATATTCACCAACATCCTTTCCACGGTGAATTGGGCTATTTTAGGTGCAATCACGAGGGGATCGTCATCAGGCATCTCCAAACCTTGGCAATCCATATCCGTGAATGTTATTGCCTCTGTACTACCCTCGGTGCTCATGACACCATACACTTCTCTTCTAGCATACTTTTTCGTGGAGTTCCTGGAATCCCCTCCTCCATAGATTCCCTCAAGGAGAAGTTGCAACGTGTTCAGGATCGATGAAGCCGCTTTTCCGTTGTTTGCTTACCCGGCCCAAGGGTCGAGGCGACTTCGTCGCCTGTAGGTTGGTACATGGCGGTCGTTGCCCGCTTACTTGGGCGGGATCAAGACTGCGCTTCGAGGTTTTTCATGCCCCCCTATCCCTAGAATTCTTTCTGGCACCAGACAATTTTTTTTCATTCTCCATTCTCAAAATTCTACACTTATCGGGTAGTAAAGAATTTTGATCTCGCTTTGCCCTGATTTCCTCATTCGTCCGCACCGAGTAGTTGTCATTGGCGCATTTGTGCTAATACCTCTGTCACAAAGACTCTAAAAGGCCTCCCGAGGTTCATATGCGAGGTTTGTTGATCAGATGCACCATTCCTCTCAAGGGAAATTACCTCGTAGTTTTCCGCGAGTTCTCCCCCTCTGCCCCGTCAGATATCTCCTACGGGCGGCTTTTTGGCAACATCGCTCTTTCTTTTCCTCAACACTATTTTAAATCTATGGGTCAGCTTCCAACACCCACCTTTTAACTCCTCCAACTCAATACGCAGGCTACTGGCCATGTGATCTCATCCTTAGTTGTTCAGACAACAAGCGTTTTCACTTATGTGTGAGCAAAGCCTTTTAAATAATGCCATGTATGCCACTTTATAGTCCACCAATGGAATATTCAACAAAAGGTTGTTATAGCGGCTATGGTAAGCTCTTAAAGACTCGTTTTTGCCCTGTTGAATATCCATAACGATGCGTTCATCCTACTGCTTTTGCACCCACTGCTCCACATTCACGGCGCATCCGCTTGTCGCTACGTATCTATTGTCTTTAATAGCAAAGCCATGTACCAATCTCTTGCCCTCCTAAATAGGTCATAGAGTGCTCTCAAGATAAATATCCGGATTGTTCGATGTTATGGTCATGCTGGCGATGTGAACTCGGCAGCGCGATCGGGTCTTCTCGTACTTCATCATACGCCTAACCGCGTAACTCAACCCCGCGGGAGTTTAAAACATCCAATCAATCCGAGAATGACATTTTGGTTGCTGGGGCGACCGGGCGCGATACTAAAGAAAAACACAGCCGCCAGAACTTTTGAAAGCATCGTCGTTGTTGCATAGTTATCACCGCATCACGGGCGCTTCTGACATGCACTTTGATGCTGGGCTCAGGTCACAAACATTGGGTTTCTTCCTCAGATCACTCATACGAGTCCCCATTGTCTATATACAAGGAATACCCCTCGATGACGTGGCTCTCGATGGAAATACTCATGGATTATATACGAAAGATAAATACAACCCATAATTCCGCGATCTTAAAGGCATACTACATTATTAAACAAAAACATATATTTACAATATACGAATAAACAGAGTACTTTCATATCATAAATGAGTAAATTTCACTCAAATTTCCACGCTCAAATTCACAACGTGAATTGACTTCCCTTCAGCCTCCTTGGCTGTAATATCAACGATATTCTAATGGCCCACACCAGAGAGGTCAATCGCTAACTACTACAGTTAACAAAACCAAACCCAAGAAAAAATTCTTGGAGAATTTCGCCAAAGTGGCGGTTACTTAGTAGCTTGATGAAAAGATTTACAAAACTTATGTCATGAAAACTCCTAAAGTTTCATGACATAAAAGGTGTTAAAAACAAGCCCCGATACAACCCGTTGATAATACTCGTTAACTCATGAATTGCTACACTTAATTATTTATGACTAGTTTAACTATTTAATTAGCTTAATTAAATAAGACAGTCAATATCAATCTTTCCATTATTACAATTAATGATTTCAACTAACAATAACTATTTAATCTATCTATTTGTTCAATCGATATTCTACATAAAACGTAGAACCTCAGAATTTATACATTTCTCACCAGGCTTTAATTTCATACATGAAATATAACTCAACGTCATCAGATGCTACATGACCTTCTGTGCCGATATAAGAGTTGTATAATAATAATAATCAATTCTAACATTATGATAGAGAATTCAGTAAGCATCTAAGAATCGCCATAACCCCTTAAATTATCATGAACCCACACTAAGAATATACAATTACTAGTGTTTTGAACACTAAGTTCTGATAATCACATTTAACCCAACTCCAACGAATTACACAATTGTCGCAACTGAATCAATTCTCATTGATTTCCAACATTTCCCCGCATCGACCTGAAAGAGCTCAAGCGATTCACAAGAACCCGCCTCCGCCTCCCACACCATCCTCTCCTGCGCATCCGGCCTGGATTACGACTTCACTGCTCATGGGTAATGCAAGTGTGTCAATCTCCTTGGGCAAGCCGCGGGCGCGTGGTTGCTGCTGACTTTAGATATGTTTTGAATTCTATTCATAGACATTGACGAATCGATCCGCGGCAGTATCACGCCAACATGATTCAGACTTTTCGGATATAGATGCGAATACTTTCGAACTGAACTACTTGAAATATGCGTTTTTATATCGGTTCAACTCCTACTAAATATCATGGATTGAATGTTTGATCGCCACAAGTATGGATCTCTTTTGATGGTTTGCTGACGCGGGTATCCGTCAGACTGAAAGGGCCAACACCATGTATTAATTCACGCTAATTTAAGAATCTGATAGCCAGATTTCAAGGCGAAGAAGACAATAACATTATTTGACATGTATTGGATGACATATATATATGGGCATAAATGGCGACTGTACTAAAATAAAGAGTATCACCATATGTTCGCATTTTAACATGAAGATAGACTGAAAAGCTCTCATTTTTCAGCCGTGGACCCTAGACCTCATAATTATGGATTACTTAATAGATCATAACTAGTCACATCGATCATGAATAGTTATATTTATGTTCAATGAACAACATTGTAAAGATGGAGACACCAATCCTTGCGGTACATAAATTATTTGGATACAAAAATAGTAAAGAATAATTAAATCATATATACTCGCGTGGGAGACAACCAGACTAAGTGGATCACAATTTCGTCGGGACATGTCTACTGAAATTGCTTTCTGTATTACCTCACGAGCTCAATGAATTGAACCACTAAAAGCAAAAGCACACATAAACAAACAACACTCAACAACTTCATTATTCTTAGTTGCCTAACACAAAGGAAATCAATCGAATCTCAAATTGTATGGAATCTTACCAATATTCTTTCTCTTTTTCTATGTAGCAAGCAAGTGATCCCTTCATGTTATAGTATTAGGCATTCACTTTTTTCTTTCCTTTTTTATCAATAAAATATTTTTATGCTACTAACAAAAATATAAACATTAAACGATATGGTATCTATATTAAACTAATCCCTTTGAATTTATTTTATCAAATTAATCATTTTTGTATAATTTGGTGTCTGGTGATAAGTCTTAATATTGGGTGTATTTAGGTTGTGAATTAACTCATTCATGAGTTACACAACTCACTTTTGTTTCTTTTACTAAGATATTACGCACATACATCGACACTATGAATCTAAAAAATATTTATCCTATTTCAAAATTTTAATACTATCATTGCTTCATAATATTTACTCACATTATTTTTTTTTAGTCTTACTTTATTATTTACAATATTAAGTACTTTGTCTTATATATATATCATTTTTAAAATGCTTCCACCATATATTGAGATTTATTATTATTTATTTTTCTAATAAAATAATTCATATTTTTAAATAAATCCTAACTCATCGATGTCAAAGAATATTTTACAAATCATTCCAAATATCAAGACTAATACGGAAGAGGTCTCAACAACCAATTGAACTTGTTTCTAATGATGAAAATTTATCGTTTTAATAAACATAATTAGTTGATATTTCATTTTTAAGAGTAAATATGATTTAATGTAAAATAATCATTAAATTGTTATGAAAAATATGATATTAGAAATTTTGAGCGTGAATGATTGCTGACAAACTACAAAAGATTTTATAACATACAACATGATTTACTTTTTATAACTATGCATTAGAAAATAGATGTTTATTATTAATGACATATCATATCTGCTTTCAAATAGTTATAATATAATATATTTTGAGTTAAAAAGATATTGGCATGTTTCTATCTATATATCTTCTACCTCAATCACCCAAATAGTCATGTAAATACATCAAATTAATCACTACCATATTTCATCACTTCCAGCACATTGTTTACCTACTTCAGGATTTATAAATATTATGGTGATGCATCTGTGAAACGTGTTAATCTTAATATTTAGATATCGATTTTTAACTTGTGCCCTTATAACATATATGTTAAGAAATAAAATTGAAAATCAAATACAATTTAAAATCATAAAAGGAAATATGGTTACAAATATCAGGTGCTATAAATTTCAAATATTAAATCTTGTATCAAATATTCTCCTATATATATATATATATATATATATGCAAAATCGTAGAAATTTATAACTATCAAGAAAGTCAATATACCTAAATTTTCATTCGATACACGCATACCATTCTGTAATTTTGCAACTTCTATTTGTATAACGCAACTATTCAATTATTATTTTACTTTATTTTTGCCATTGAATCTGCCTAGCTGCTAGAGCTTTCAATGACTTGTATGCCTTGCCGATTTCTCATCAGAAGTTTAGAGCATGTATTTTTAAAACAAATAAAATTAAAATTATTTATCAAAGTAATTTATAATAAAAAAATGTAAATAGTTGACAATTATTATATATTTATAGACAATTTTTTCTATTCATTTATAATAAATAATTACATTCATACATTTACTATCATCATGTTTTACGAAGAAGATAGAATGTCAAGAATGCATAACTAAATATTTTCATATTATATCTATATTTACTTGTATCATTGCTATATAAGAAAGACATAAAGATATTAAATAAATGAATAGAGAATTTCTCATAATAATTTTTATCATTCATTTATGCTTCTGCAGTTATCATTTTTTTAACTTGATCACTTATACATAGTTAAGTTATATATAATATTATTTTAATTGATTTAAAAGATGTATTATTTATATTTGTATTCAACTTGTCGATATTAATCATAATACAACAAATATCAATGTTAAGTCTAGTATAACAAACTAACTAAACGTAAAAATTATACTATGATCAATATTTTGATTCTAAATTAATAACACAACTTATTGATAATATAATTTTATCAAAACTAATAAAAAAACCAACCTGAAAGAATAGAAATGACATTTGAGAAATATCAAAATGAATAATGATTGAAAATATATAGCAAAAGTTGGGATTAGGAATAAATAATGCCTTTCTTTCGGTGCTTCTACCAATAGAACAATATTTTTAATCTTTTGGCTTGTACTAAATTTATATAAATTTCATAAATATCCAATCATGTAAAACTCCTAAATGAATATATTCATTTATCCGGTATCGCAGACACACAAATTATGAATACCTACTATAAAATAATTATTATTTATATATAAATAATATGTAATCCTCAACGACTAATGAACTTTCAAGAATTTTAATGAGTTCTAATTATAATGATGTAAATACATAAATATAAATTATTAATTTTAATTATTTAATTATCATTAGTTTTTGTAACTTCTTAAGCATTTTAAATTGTTATAATTACAACGAAGTAAATTAATAATACATAAATACATTACATTTTACCGCATCGATTCAAACTAAATTGAAGGACAGAATAATATAAAACATATTTTGGTCATATATTTGTTTTAATGTATATAATCAAAGATGTATCGTTCGCTTAAAAGTTACAACATGATTTTTTTTTTTTTGGGTAAACTGAATATTTTATATGCATATTTAAGCTTCAATATAAGTTTAGGATAAAAATTAAAGAAATTATAAAATTCATGTGACTTCATTTAATTTGTTAATTATACTTAATTGAATTTTTTATGATTATTTTTCTAGTAAAATATATTTTTGCACTTTTTAATTATTTATATTAAAAATATTAATTATGTTTTTTTTCTAAAGTAAAATATTGTGATATATTCATGATGGTGTGCTTGACTAAAAATTTTGCAACTTATAATTCTCTTTTAATTCTACTTAATCATTTACATAAAAATTCATGTAACTCCCATGATAACTTCTTAATTATATTTAATGTTTTACATAAAAATTAAACAAATGATAAAATGTAATATTTTTATTATTATTTAATTATTTTATATTAAAATATTAAGTATCTTTGCTCTAAAGTAATTTTGTTAGAATCGAAAGTATGAATTTAATCGTGATAAACACCAATTCATACATCCTGATTCTCAAAATAACGTGAAATTAATCTAAACATAAAATACAAATGTACGAATACGAGAATTTTACATTTCAAATCCGAAGCGATCAACCTAAATCCCCACGTAAGTGCCTCGTGAAAGTTCTTCAAGATCCTCTCCCAACGCTTGTTCACATCATGACGTCTCTGATCGCACACACCAAGAAGTGAAACGAATCCCGATAACTCGAATCTCATAGAAGTTTCGAGATGAAATGAGAATCGGAAACGTAAAATCTTCCAATTCACAAGTGGATGAGGCGGCTTGTTGAAGGAGGTTTTTTTGGTGATTCTAATGTCAAGAAAACCTAATCCCCTTAAATACTAAGTCCTTAAAATTTCACTAAGCAACTCAAGAATCGCTTAACTCGTTAACTTAATTAGACCGCTCGAGCTCTAATTAAATAATGAATTACTAGTGGGTCGTTTCTATTTTAATTAACTTAACAAATCAATTAAAATACTAACGGCTACCATCGAATAATCCTATCGCTTATTCACCGATTTCAATTGCTTAATTGATTAAACTTGCAAGTTTAACCAATTGATGTTCATCAACATATATATTTGACAAATATAAATATTGAGAAATACATTTCTCAATATACAAGTCTCGTTTAATTTCATTCATGAAATATTATTCGAATATCATCAGACAAGGGCGAATCTTCTGCACTGCATAATAGTAGTTGTATAATAATAATAATAATTGACCAATTACTATTATTATAACGATCAACGAAGTAGCATCTAAAGAATCGCTCATAACCCTTAAATTATCACGAACCCATACTAAGAATATACCATTACTAATATGAACACTAAGCTCCAAGAATCACATTTAACCAACCCAGAAATGAATTGATACAAATTGTCGCAACGGGCACATTAAAAGGGAATCAATTTCAATGATTTCCAACAAATTTTACATATATTTATATGCGCTCTAACAATGATAAAATTCATTTAACTCTCATGATAATGTTTTTAATTTAGTTAATCATTTACATAAAAATTCATGTAACTTTCATGATACATGTTTAATTCTATTTCATTCTTAGGCTAATTATATTTAATTTATCATAATTATATAAATTATGCAACGAATGAAAGAATGCAATACGGATGGTGCAAATAATAAGCATTTAAAATAATTAAGCTTTAGTGAAAAGTAATATTCTTGTAACAAAAAAACGAAAAGAACACTAACACATTTACACTTTAGGTGAAAATAACATTGAAGTTTGTTTTTTAGTATTTTGTGAGGTTTAAACATCTATATTAAAACATATTAAAGTATAAAAAATAATTATTAACTAATATACATCATATCCTCTAACCCAAATATAAAAGTAATATCATTTATATATTCATAATACAAGTGTTAAGTAATGTTATATTATGTTATCAAGAATTAATGAAATGATAAGAGCTTATTCGTAACTCTTAATATTTGAAATAACGAGTCATAACGCCCAAGCAGACCTTTAACTTAAAATTTAAAGAAAAATTCTAATGAGTTATTATTAGTACACTAAAGCAAAATACATAAATTTCAATATGTATGTTTAATTTTCACTTTTATTATTATTTATTTTATAATTAACTTTCATTCAAGTATATACATTCAACAAAATAGGTATTTTACCTCAACTCAACTAATTTTTAATGTATTTTATATTTGTTAGGTAAAAATATATCAATATGTAGTATTTTAAGCATACTTTACCACTAATTTAATAATTGTGATTCAAATCAAAGTTTTGGATCTCAATCAAGATTGTAAAATTCATAATTTTTACCATGAAAGAGAAATCAGAAATCTTTTAGGATTGGTGGAGTTAGTATTTATGAATAACTATCAATCTTATATATTTTGTACAATGTGATTAAATATGCTAATACATAAATTCATATCACTTTTTGCACAATTAAAATATGCGATAATATAATTTTTAAATAAACTGTAGCTCAATATACCTCCAAAATGAGAAAAAGAATTATAATTTATTTGTGCCAAAAATTGTAAGAGTCCTCAATAAGTCAATAGTAATGTCATTAATTTATCTTAAATACTAATGTAACCTAAACTTTCAATTATACTAAAATTTAAATGAATTAATTTATATTTTCTTTACTTATGATTTATATAATTACTTACTTCAAAATAAGTAAACTTATTTTAATACTTATTGAAAATCTATTAGTTTTTAAAATTATTAATCGAACAACTTTTATATTTATTTTGAATATCATTATATTATACTTATGGTTATAATTTTTCTTTTGCTAAGACATCAGAAGTTTTCATAATCTGTCATCATAAATATCGAAATTACTAACAACGAAGCTTAACTTCAAATATTTGATAAAATATACCAATAAATATTATCATCTTTTAATCAGATAAGATGGTATTACTTATATAGTGTTTAAAATATTTCAGGCATTAATATCATATTATCATCAGAATAACCCAAGCTCCGTAGCGAGCATTATTATAATATTATTTCAAAAAATAAGCTTAAGTTTATGCTCGAGTCATATTACTGAACCGATACGAAACTAAACCGAAAACCTAGAACGAGACCAGACAACTCTCGAATATCTCAAGATGTCTCAATTTTTTCTTCCATTCTCTTCCTCATCTCTGGAAAGTTTTGGCCCTAAAATTTCGAGAAGCCTGTAGCCATCCTCTACGTTTTAAGGTAAGAAAGTTCAACCTTTGAGTATTTCATGAATTTGAGGATGTTGACTTCTTTTGGTTACTTCTAGCTGACTTTCAGCTATATCGAGCACGATATAATCGCCATCTAAGCTTAGATTATCGTGATGCAAGAGGCGATAATAATCGGATGAATGGGTTGAAATATGTCGAGAAATAGTTGACTTTTTAAAATGATTTTAATATGATATAGCTTAATTATTGGACTTTTTATTATAGTTGTTTCGAGGCGAAATAGCATTTGAGTATGACAGTAATATGTGGTTAAAATGAGTTTTGTAAGTTCGAGTACATTGCTCAGACAAAGATGGTTAAACGGATGACATTGTTAATACCTGAACGCGCTAAACTAAGAATTGAACTCAATCATTAAACCTGAAAGTTGCGAACTCTAAGTTTGGAATAAGGTTATAATGAACTTTCGCTGGGTTATTTTCTTTGGGAGTATAAATTTATAGGTAGAATGTTATATTACTAGTTGTATTATAAGTAGTGTACTTATAAATTTGAATGTTTGTTTAGCGCCGATCGCGGGAAAGCGTCCGCTGTCATGACAAGGGAGTTTTTATATGTTTAGTCGAAAGTGAAAGTATTTATCTCACGGTTGTTGATTAACTACTTGATTACTTGACATGTACGGTATATATGTGGGATTGCGTTAAATTATACGTCAATACGACATGATCGAAGTTGGTCAAGGCTCAGGGTCTCACGAGTCGATAGTGTTTTCGAGCGATAGCCTGACAAGAGTCAGATACGCTGATATTGTCCCAGATTTCGCTCGCACTGCTACGCATTCGGTGATTTTGCTTCGCACTCAAGTATTCGACGGGCATAAGTTTCTCCCCGCAGTCGAGGTTGATTATATGAGCATTAGTCAGAGAACCGGACTTATATCGAAGTTGTCGAAAGGCGAAGGTTGAAATGATGAGTTGTCAGCTGTAGAGTTGCTGAAGTTATCAGTTGATACAAGCAATTCGTCGAGTTGATTGTATTGACGAGCTGGTTAGTCAGTTGAGCGCGCGATGGCCGCTGATGTAGTAAGGTCGAGCGACGTTACGTGTTATCGCTTGCTTTCTTTAAATATACGACAAGTATCATTGGACACATCTTTTAATGTTCTCGCTAGTGACAAATTTATGAACATAACAAAATGATAATGAAATTACTAATGACTTCGTATTAAGGCCTTAAGTTGAATAATACGCTATGTACCACTTATCTATCGTACGCAATATCATCTACTTTGGTACACTATCGCGATCGAGGTTACACTTCATTCTCGAGATACACATATTCACTAAGCTTCGCAAATTTTACACCCTATTCATATGGGCGCAATCACAGTTTGACAGCCATCTAAGCCTGTTGCTCAGGCTTTAGAGCTTAAAGAAATACTGATCCCTCACAGCCTCTTTTATTTTGTTGGATCAGAGCTCATTGGCTCCCATAGTTGTTATTTCGATTCTCATCACAGAGGCTGATGATTGTGACTAGCGCATAATAGACGTCGTAATAATATATTTATTGTGAATGCCACTTAATGGATTCTTTTTTTCAAAAAGCATTTTTGTCCGGTTGTATATTATTTTATCGAGTTGCTCAAGACAGTGTCTTTTAAAATCGAGTCATCCATTGCATCAGGACTCCGGTGTCCGTGGATTCAAACACTCCATTCTAACTCAGTGAATGCATTTAATTCGACCTTGGCTGCTACAATTTTGGCACGTGAGCTGGGTTTCATATTCATGGTCCGGCAAGGGTTACGTGTCATCTAGGGCCGTTGTTTCTTTGAAGTCGTCTGCCGAGTCTTTTCCCCGGGAGTCTAAGTATTTTTTCTGCCAGAGACTGCCGAGGACGCCACCAGTGGGAGACAAGATAGAAATGGTCTGCTCACAGGAGTTCTGCCATGGGTGTAATCGCAGAGGCTTGTGAGCAGTCGACGGCTGGGTGTGGAATCAAGGGGCGAAAGGAGCCCAGGTGGAGCAACAGAGTTCCTGGGAGCACTCATGTCCCAGCTTGACCCCTGCTGGCTGGGACGAGTTTCTTATGTCGGTGAGGATTTGGTATGCACACGGTACCAAATGGAGCCAAGACTGCAAGCCAATCGTTCCCCGAAGTTATAGATCCCCAAAGTTCGGGGGCGGGTTCACCATCGACGCCATCGAATTTATTAGAGATTGAGACCAGCTTTCTGTTCTGGCATTGAAAGTACCGAGGTCAAGTTCGCCACCTATGGGGATCGCATGGTAGTCATTGCGATCAGGATAACCTACTTAATTATCTCTCGATCATGTAGGAGGACTGTGTGACTTGGGAGTCACAGAAGCGCCGCTCGCAGAGAATTATCATTTAGTACCTGCCACGGTCGCTTCTGCAGGATCTCATTTTGACGACTCAAGCATCATCCGCTGGTGAGTAATGCAGAGGCGGTTTAAGGAGTTATGTTGCTCGCTTTCCAGCCAGACACCACTCATGAGCGCAGGATTCACGTATTTCGAGACGTGGGTCGAGCATGGGAGATTCGCCACCATATATCTCGATGACTTTCGCACCAGCTTCCACGAGTCGAGAACGCCTTATCAAAGCAGTAGACGAATCGGGTCGGTACCCTAAGCCGCAGGTGGTCGCAGGTACGACAGAGTGTAGTCAAATGCTGTGGATCATCTAGTTCGAGGTTCCGCAGAGGACCTTTTCACGACTCGCTTCCAGCTCCGTAGTCGCTTCACACCCGTTTAGCCATTCCCGCAGCCTTCTTCCATACCGTATGTCCGTTAGATCCGTGGATCTCGCAGCGCCACAAGTATTCGAGCCATTATCTCGATGTTTCCGCTACAAGTGTACGGGTCATAGAACGCAGTGATTGTCGAGAGAGATAATATAAGCTGATGTCGCTAGCCCGGACATGCAGATTGTCCTCGTGATTCCAGAAATTGAAGGAAACAAGATATCTTCACCCGCCATTACGCCCGCAGAGGACGGTACTGCGGAGCGTGGGGACGACTGGAGGTCATGGAGTTGGAAGTACCTGTGGGGAGTCAAGAATGGTACAGCCTGTAGCCGCGCCAGAGGCCGCATCGACGCCACACTGCCATGGTGCAATCGGATACTCCTGAGGGTCGCGACAAGTGCATTCGCTGTTATACGATACAGAAAAAGGTACTTTTTACCCGAGCCACGATTCTTTTATTTTCCCGGGAGTTTCAGGATATTTTACCTTATGTCGGAGTCTTTACTGTCTCTTAATATTATGACAACCAAATTGGGAGGTCACTGAAAGCTGACATGTATATTTATCGCTATTCAAGGTGAGTAATTATCTCAATGTAAATTAACTTACCAAATTGCGAATGTATATATGTATATTTAAAGTTACTATGGTCAATATGAACACTATGATATGGACATGTTTGTTGTGGAGTCATGCTGAAAGCGGCCGAGTCAGACAGATAAGTGCTTCCGGCTGTATTATTTTGGATGCTTAGAGTGTTTTGTTGGCTAATTGGTGGAATGAAATAGAGCATGAAGCCATTTATGCATGCTGAGTTGTATTATCCGTAATTGCCTTATACTGCATAAGTGCTGTGTTTTTGCCTTTAATCGCTACGAGTTGTTACTTTATGTCGAATTGCTACAGTTTCTCCTCAAATAGGTTGATTATATATCATTGTAGAACCGAATTTATGCCGAGCTTTCATCATTGCTATGGTGAGTTCAATATCGAAATGATTGAGTCATTAGTCGGGTTCTAATACTGAAAGGATCGAGTTCATATTACGATCGGGTGTTAGCATCATTGCTAGCCATGAGTCGGGACGGTTCAGTCTGTTACCGTATGTTTTATTGTGTCGCTGATGGGCGAAAGAGTCATGATTCATTCTGGGTACGATTGTCATTGATTTTCAAACGCTGGGACATTTTTATTGTCCTTTATCAAGATGCTTATGTTTAGTCGACGAGCCTATAAATTTACGTGATTTTGGATAATGACCAATTAATGACTTATATTATGGACTTACGTTGTATAACATCTCCTCAGACACCCATCCTGCCCCATGAACCACTATTTAACACTGCAGAGTGGTGTTAATTTCATTCGTAGATAAGTATTCACTAAGTCAGCGTTACACCCTATTCGCCATGGCGGCATTTTATTTTGTGTCAGTCGACAGTACACAGCAAATTGCTTTTGGGTCTCGTTTCCGAGTGATCGCGCCTAAATAATGCTTCAAAGCGAAATGACGGTGGTCAGATCCTCACAAAGGTTATCGTTGTTTTTACTGGGCAGTCGATTCCTCTATTTGTTGTTATTTCGATTTCAAAACCGGTTGTATTGCTGATATTTTGTACTGCTGGATTGCTGTATATAGTCAAGGTGGTTGGGAAACACCACGACGGATCATTTTCTTAAACTGCTTCTTCTTTACGTATCTTTGTTTTATCGGGTTTATTTCTGACAAAGCGTAGTTTTAAATTCGAGTCATCCATCGATTCTGGTGACTGCGTCTGTGGATTCGATGATTCTAACCTCAGGCGACCGACTGGCTGGTCGCGATAAGAAGGTCCCCGAAACCCAATCGGGAGCAAGAATGGTTGTCATTTTCGCCGAGAATGGATTATTTTATTCAAAGATTGGTTGGAATATTCTCCCTAAAAGAAATATTGCTTATTGCTTTCCATGCTATCTTTTAGCAAATCAAATACAAGCGATGTGCTTTACGGTGAAAGGATTTAATAATCGAGTAAAAGTCAGAAAATGAGCCAACAAGGGAGGTTCAACCAAAGACATAACTCTCTCCGCTTGAACAACGCTTTTAAGAATTCATCTCACATATTGAAATTCAATCGCAAAATCAATCCTAGAGCAAATCGTCAAAATCGCTTCAGTCAAAAGTATCAATCGACATTCTACGAAGTTTCAGATTCCAGTTTCGTTCCATACGAGGCCACAAAGCGAAGGTCCCTCGATTTAGGAAAATAGCGTAACTTTCAGAGTCGTTTGAGTTTTCGACTTTATAATGAAAATGCGCTGCAGCTATCTCTCCTCATGGAATGCCTACACATCACCTTAATCCAAAAAGAGATTCTTCAATCATAGCAGAAGTCCAAATTATATTCGTGAAAAAATCAAGAGGATAGTAAATACCGGGGATATTGTTGGGATGAAGCCCATGGGGATGAATCAAAAAAAGAGCAAATGGCAGTGATTTTGAGGTTTGTTGATGCATAAGGATTTGTTAGAAAAATATTTTTGGATTTAGTTCATGTTCAAGATACAAAGTCATTAAATTCCAAGTCACACATATGTGAATTTATTACTTCACAAACTTGATATTAAAATATTGGGGAAAATGTAAGCGATACGATGGAGCTTAGTAATACGGTGGACAATGGAATGGTTTACAAGCTCCGATTCTTAAATTTAGTTCATGTTCAAGATTCAAAGTCATTAAATTTGAACTCACATATGTGAACTTTTATCACTTCACAAACTTGATATTAAAAATATTGGGGAAAGTCAAGGATAGATGGGCTAAGAATACGGTGGCAAATGGAACGGCTTTACAAGCTCCGATTCTAAAGAATCGGATGTCATATCTCGTTTCATCACCCTTTGATAATGTAACATCTATTGTTAATTTAGTAATTAATTCTAGTAAAGAGAGACATGACCATTTATCATTCCCCGTCAGTCGATCGATTTTGAAGCAAATTTCATTAAAAAGTTGAAAAACCGTAAAGAAAAACCAAATCGCACTTTTAAAAAGATATGTAGACACTGATGGAAATTTCTATTTCGCACTTCTCATTATTTTGCTTAATATGTATGATGCAACTTCGCTTCAACCTTAAAAGATATAATCAATGATAGTGTTGCACTCTCCGCCAAAGAAGCCGTCGATGGAGTTTATGATAAGATTATTTCCTTTGAGTTCATATTTCTTTTAATTATACGATTTCGCTGAAATATCGAGATATCAGACGTATTTATTCAAAGCATTACAACAAAAGTCTCTTAAGATATTGAAAATGCTATGCATTTAGTTTCCATCAACAGAATTCAAATAACAATTAAGAAAGGAAGGATGGCTACTTTGTTTGATAAAGTGAAGCTATTTTGTTGTAATTATAAGATCAGATTCATGATACGCAAATGATTTATAAAGGTAGAAGAGAGAAAGTCGTATTTAATGATATTTCGTGAACATCATCTCATAGTTGATCTTTTAATGCTTGTATTGATTTTCGGCTTCAAGAATTATAACTGCATTTTCAGGAAAATGCGATTTAATTAAGCTCATACTACCTCATCATTGAATCCAAGGGATGGATTTGTTTTATTTAATGTTGATGATATGTGCAAGTTAGCGTCTAAATTTTATCCTGCAGATTTTACAGATCAAGAGTTGTCACATTTAAAGCAATGATTGAATCATTTCAAGATTAATTTAATACGAAATGATGCATTGCAAAAATGTCTCATCAATTTCGTAGCCATAGGTATCGAAAGAGACAGTTAAGCGTGGAAATATATCCACTTTTTTGATAAGTTGATTCTATCGTCCTCACCTCTTCCTGCTTCTACAGCCTACAACAGAAAGGCTTTTCAAGAATGTAAGATTACAAAACAGAACAAGCATTAAGACGACTTCCTCACGATGGGCTTAGTCACATACTGGTGGCGCGATCGTCAGAAGCTGGCTGCCGATTCCGTTATGTATGTTTTTTATCTTAAACAAATCGTCAAGCAGGCCAATTACAAAAGATGTCAAACACAAAATAGTTTAGATATTGTTTTTATTTCCACTTAACGCTTATTATTTATGAAGAGACACTTTTTTTTTACGATTTTCTTTACATTTAATCCTCTGCGCCTCCTCTCTCTACACGAAATTCTTGGTTCCGCCTAACGTTGAGTGGCAAAATAGTCTTGAAAAAAATAGATGAAATACCATTAACATATTCCCACTGTTATAAGTATATAAATATAGATAGATTTGCAACAATCATTTATGGTGGAAGAGACGTCAACTTACCTTTTAATGACAGTGTTTCTTTTAGCGAGGTTCAAGTGTTCAATTTCCCTTGTCAGAAATGATACTTTAATTATATTATTGATGATCAATTAGTAATACGATGAAAGTTACCTACCCGTTCGATATTAAAACATATGCAGAACCTACATTACGGTACATTAAAATAAACCAATTATGAGTATATACTAATCTAATAACTATATGTAGATAATATGAAAATTCAACAAGTATAGCTAGACCAAATTGTAAGGTGCAACTCGTGTCACAAGGCATTTGAGGATTAAGATAAGAGTGTTGCGCTCCTACGTAAGATATAATGTTCTCTCTTTTTCTTGCCATCGTTAAGCAACAATTGTTCAATGGAAGGTGACGACTTGGATTATGATGCTCATCTATCATGATCTTCCACACCATATGGAACCCAACATTTCTTATATAAGCTAAGTATCATATTCACATTCTTATTGTATATCAAAATTCACATTCTTCTTAATATACCCAATTATTGGTCTTTTTTTTTCATTAGCGTTTATTATCACATAATATTATTTTCCATATGGCAAGAATTAGAGTAAGTAAGTGCTGATTGAAGTTTTGCATATAAAAAGATTTGATTGATTTTACCAGCTTATTCTTGACTTTATCAAGGCATGCATTAAGGACATGCTCAATTAATTTGGATATATAATTGATATTATAAGATACGAAAACATACATTGAGAATAAAATTGGAAGAATCCTTTGGAATCTTAGTTGTCCGGAAAGGAAAGTGAGAAGAGAGGGGAATATATTCCAATTCATAGTGTTGCTTCAATTCACTAGTATATATATTTAGTGAGTTAGTGTTGCACTTGAATTGACACTAACAAGAAGTGGACTTCAATTCTTCTCCTTATTAGTCGTCTTCAACTCATCATCCAGCTACAGGTATGATTACGAATGTCAATTTTATTTCGATTACGTTTATTTAAATGGAAAATTCATCAATTTTAGTTGAGAAAAAAAATATAAAGTCACCCTTTATAACCAGCTTGCTTTATTATTGCCCGTTGAGATATATTGAGCAATTATTTTTTCCCAAACCTGTTTGATGTTTTGATCACATCATATTGTCTGCGTTTTGCAACTTACAAAAGTAGTAGTACTACCATTCAACTATTACTACGTTTAGAGCATTTGTACCGGCTTTCCTATAAATTTTTCCTAAAATTAATTTTTTATATTATTTTATTAAATATAAAAATTACTTTTTAACTTTTATACAAAATCAACTTCCCTAAATAATTCTCATATTAACAAACTTAGAGAGAGAAAAGATAATTTAACATTAAAGTGAAATTTGAGGAGTGTAAAAAAATAAGCCAAGTTACCTTTTAATAGAAAAGCTGCTATTTTGCACTTTTCACTTTTTTTCAACAATTCTATTTTATATAAATAATAGGAAGAGTTTTTAGAAATGTTGGCGTGGATGCTCTAACATGTTCGGACATAGCCCGTTGGAGTACGAGTATACTACTCCTTAATAGTGCTGATGTTAGAGGCAAAAAGTAGAATAAAATTATCAAAGAGGCTAAAAGGTAGTGCAAACTGTTAATATAATACGGAGTATTCATTATCCTAATTTATTTCATCCTCTTTTTACTTTTTTGCACTCATTGAAAGATTACAAAAATGTCACACGGTGCTTTACTGCTTCGTAATATTGCCTTAGTTTCCTCCCAAATTTACGTGGTCTAAACAAAAGTATGCGTATTACTATTATTTACCTTATTTATCTCTTCCCCTTCATAAAAAAGTTCGATACTTTTGAATGTTAAATTGATCTTTAAGTTTTAAATTCAAGTTTTTTATATGTATTGTACAATATTTGACGAAAAATATATCATATTTTCAATATAATTATTTAAATTAAAGTTATGTGTAACAATTAAGAATATTTTTTAAATTTAACCATTAAAGGTAAAATCGAACAACTTTTTAATTTGAACGGATGGGTATTTTCAAAATTCGAGAACACAAGAGCATATATAAGAATCATAGTTGCCGCCTTTTGATCACATGAGAGATTAATAATCATAAACTTTTGCGTTAAACATAAAAAAAATTCATAGATGCCATACACTTGAGACAATAATACCATGATTTAATCAAGTAGATCTCCCTTCCCTTCATTGTACTCGACTCATTTTCTTGACTCTGGACAACAAAAATCATAGACAATAAGTTTTAAATTACAAAAAAGAAGAAGGCAATGTGCAAATTATTATTGCAATAAGCTTAAAGAGTAGACCATGAACAATGGCTGAATTGCTACAAGGTAATGTGCAAATTATGTATTACATATAAATTATGGGTAATACATTATAGGCATATTGACATTTGATCTTATGATATCAGAGATTTTTTTTATAAAAGTTCTGTAAAATTATTTAATTTACATGGCTTCGAGCTAACATTGTTTGATATCAACGTCTTCATTCTATAAATTTATTTCATTACAAACTATTCTATTGAAGTTCAAATTAATAACTAAACCATGAATATGTAATTGCATAGAAACATTCATATGAACGCCTCCTATGTGGTCTGGATAAGAAGTGGCTAAATGATGACTAAGCTATATGTCTAGAACACTTGAGTGTTTTTTAACTTCTCATGTTTCATAACTTGTTAATATATTATCCTCTGTGATCTTTCAAATGTCTTTTAATATATGATGTGTATAATCTTCTATGCATTCATCTTCTTCCTTCCCATAGTTTCCGCACGTTTCAAATTACTTGTCAAACTTGAATTATTCAACCAATGGTCGACGACTCTAACCTAATACCTCGTCATTGCAAGTAATATCCGTGACTACTAGACTAGCAACTAGTGGTTATATTTTAAGCTCTATATATACTTGATATGTTTCATGCATTGCTTATAAACGAAAGAAACAAAGATTCTAGAACTTATTTGAGTTCTTTTTGTAGGCACAAAGAGTTATGAATGCATTAGCAGCAACCAACAGGAACTTCAAGTTGGCATCTAGGCTTTTGGGCTTGGATTCCAAGCTTGAGAAGAGTTTGCTCATACCTTTCAGAGAAATTAAGGTTGTTTTGAGGTCCCTTTCATGTTTGATCAAATGTATAATGCATCGATTCCTTTTTCGTCTTTAAAAATTGGTCATTGTCATTACAAGACTTGAACAAGAGACCTCGTCAATGCGAGTAATATCTCATGACCACTAGGCTATGCATTGACTTTTTTATGTTTGTTCATGTTATGAGTCATTGTGCATCCTCATTTGTGTATTTTGCATGATTGGTTGAAGATCGAATGTGAAACTAGTTGTTTTTCAGGCATTTGCATGCACCATTTGGGTTTAATTCAGCTCACTCTTATTTCCAGAAGTTGTTTAGTTAATTTGGAGTTCTTGATTGTCGTTTTGCAGGTTGAGTGTACCATTCCAAAAGATGATGGTACATTAGCATCCTTTGTTGGGTTCAGGGTGCAACATGATAATGCTCGAGGACCGATGAAAGGAGGAATCAGATACCATCATGAGGTGATTTCAACTTCCCTTCTACTAGCCATTAATCATCAACCAGAGAACATAGATATTATTCATAGCTACTTGCAGTAGTTAGTTTAGGGAAGGATTGGATCATGTTTTGTCTATTACAATTGCTAATTCATTTGGTTATGCACTAATACAAATTGTAAGTGTACTTACATTTGTAGGATGCTGTTTAATTTCCAGTCTAATCTGTTTTGTGTCGATATAGGTGGATCCGGATGAGGTGAATGCTTTAGCCCAACTCATGACATGGAAGACTGCAGTAGCAAACATACCATATGGTGGTGCTAAAGGAGGGATAGGCTGCAGTCCTTCTGATTTGAGTGTCTCTGAGCTCGAACGACTAACTCGTGTCTTCACCCAGAAGATTCATGATTTGATTGGAGTCCACACTGATGTTCCAGCACCTGACATGGGAACAAATCCTCAGGTTTATAATCTGATTATAACAGTGCAAGATTATAGGATTTATTTTATATAGGATGTTCTGAAATGTTCTGTCATGCTTCTTGATAGACAATGGCGTGGATACTGGATGAGTACTCGAAATTTCATGGCTACTCACCTGCAGTGGTAACGGGAAAACCAGTTGTAAGTATATACTATGAAAGAAACTCTGTATGTTTTAGGTCATCATTATCTGTGTTGAAATGAGTTCTCATGTCTATTCATCCATGGAAGATCATAAATTCTATTCAATGAACAAAGCTAGAAGTACCATGGTTTGAGAGTTGAAATTTTAACACTCCAGGATCTTGGTGGATCCCTCGGAAGAGATGCAGCTACAGGGAGGGGTGTGCTCTTTACAACAGAAGCACTGCTGAATGAGTATGGGAAGAGTATTTCTGGCCAACGCTTCGTGATTCAGGTACATGTGCCAGCTATGAAACTTTAAGATTGAATGAATCTAGTAGCATCTACATTTACAAAACCATTACATAAGAATTGAGCACTTGAGAAACATCTTCTAGTTATTAAATATGCTTCAAACACTCTTTGATAATGAGGTGTTCCTCAACTAATTGTTCCTCAAAAATGATAGGGATTTGGAAATGTTGGTTCCTGGGCAGCCAAGCTAATTAATGAAAAAGGTGGAAAGGTCATTGCTGTAAGCGATGTAACAGGAGCTATCAAGAACGTCAATGGAATTGATATCCCAAACCTGATTGAGCATGTCAATGAAAAACGCGGAGTAAAAGGCTTCAATGGTGGTGATTCAATAGATGCTAATTCAATATTGGTGGAAGATTGTGATATTCTCATCCCAGCAGCTCTAGGAGGCGTGATAAATCGGTACATTTCCCTAAAAAACTTATCACATTATAACCATTTGATATTTTCTAGATCTCTTAAGTGAACATTGCCATCTTAATGTCACCACAGGGACAACGCTAATGACATCAAAGCAAAATTCATCATCGAGGCTGCTAACCATCCGACTGATCCAGAAGCAGATGAAGTAAGTGCTTGTTGAAACTTTTCTTGTAAAAACAAGTTGAAGCTCTAATGCAATTGTACATCGGTCCATCCCCCCTCCCCCGAACCCCTCCGCCTACAGATTTTGACAAAGAAAGGAGTCTTCATCCTTCCAGATATATTAGCAAACTCTGGAGGTGTTACTGTCAGTTACTTTGAGTGGGTTCAGGTATCACACATTACCATTCATCCTAGCTAAAGCAATAATCAGTCACAATTTCGTGTTTCTGTTTTTCGCTTCATTTATCAATGCATTTTTCTAACTACATATATTCCAATGCCCTGCAGAACATACAAGGCTTTATGTGGGACGAAGATAAGGTCAATGGCGAGCTCAAGACTTACATGACGAAAGGTTTCAAGGATGTGAAGGATATGTGCAAGACACACAACTGTGATCTTCGTATGGGTGCCTTCTCGCTCGGCCTCAACCGTGTTGCTAGAGCAACACTTCTCAGAGGATGGGAAGCCTAAGTGCTACTCTTTTGTTTTAATAAAATGAGGGCATTATTAGTACAATATAAAAGTTGTTACAAAAGTCCCTTCTGGCTTTCCCTTGTTGTAATTACTTTGGCAAACTGTGAGTAGTTGTAGTCTTGAAGTTCTGATGAACGTGTGTACTTTGGGACACAATATCCAATTATTAATCCACTCTACTTTAGATTTAACATTTTCACAAGTCACAACAACAAAACTCGTACTTGCAAATAGTCCAAATTTCTGTTGTTCCATCTATTTTAGCGATAGTTTGACTACTTATAGTTATATTAGCCTTTACCAAGTTAAGAGGGTTATTTTCATCATTCCAAGAATGGACCTATTTTATTTCGTTTAGGGTAAATCTATATTTATATATTTTATAAAGTTTACAATTTTTCTGCTTAACGTTGCTTTTATTCCATTTTTTATTAATATTATTTTTCCCTTTCAATCTATATGTAATTATTAATTAATTATTTACATATAATTTCATTACAATTGACCATCAATGAAATTATTAATAGGCAAAAGAGTAGATATTAACGCATTAATTACACCACAATGCAAAGATATTAACGCATTAATTACACCACAATATTTTACATTTACTAAAATCAAGAACTAATTCTATTTTGTAAATGCATAAATATTCTATTGGCAGTTTATTTTTAAATTAATAAACATAAATTTTTCTTCTATTTGTATGCAAATTTCAACAAATATATTTTTTAGATTCAAAACCACAAAATAGATATAATATAATGTGTAAATTTTATTGTATACTTTCGGGCGATATATAACGGGATCTATAATGTAGATGACAAATATCAATTTTTTCCCGTATTTTAATATAGTCTTTAGAGTTAAACTATACGTTGTAAGTGAATTTTACATTTTATGATAATATATATTAGCAAAGAAAAATTACAACCATAAGTATAATATAATAATATTCAAAATAAATACAAAATGTGTACAATTAATCATTTTAAAAACTAATAGATTTTAAATAAGTATCAAAATATATTTAATAATTTAAAAGTAAGTTATTGTATTAACTATACAAGAAGAATGCAAATTTCATATTCATTAAATTTTAAAGTGTAAATGAAATTAAAGTTTAGGTTACATACATTAGTATTCTGTAATACATTACCCATGACTTTTTATATTTTTGGCACAAATAAATCATAATTTTTATTTTATTTTGGAGGTATATCAGACTATAGTTTCTTTTGGATATTATGCTATATTTTTTTATTATTATGTTTTTTTTAATAAGATTGATATTATTCATAAATACTATAATACTATGCTACAAAAATCTCATAGCATAAATAAATTGTAATAATATTTTAAACTTATTAAAAACTAAAACTTGGATAAAATATACTTTATTTTGATATTGTATATTCTCAGAGCATTAATAATAATGAGAATTGAATCATTAAAAATAGATAAGGAAACATATGCATTTTACTTTCATGCACTAATAATAACTCATTAAACTTTTTCTTTAAATCATAAGTTAAAAGTCTCTTGAGCATTATGACTCATTATTTCAAATAATTGAAATTACACATAACGTTCACCCTTTCATTAGTTCTTCAATAGTATAATATAACATCCATTTATTCAATAACAACTCATGTTTCTTATTTCTTCAATAATATATCATTTCCTTTACTCAATGAACTTATAATTGCTAAAATGCAATCTTTATGAGATTACATTATCAGATCTCTCATTAAAGTAATATTGCAACCCAACCTTCACAAGTTTCTCACATAATTGATGACATGATTGAGAAATAACAAGAATGCAGGAGGAGTTCAATGAAGTTACACGCAATATAATGCTTTTAGAAGTGGCTGTATCTTTTTCTCTTTTAGTTCAATACTCCCTCCGCTTTTTTAAAGTTGTCGTTTTAACAAAAAAAAAATTTATTTTTTTTATAGTTGTCGTTTTGACATAATAAATAATATTTTTACATTTTAATGTACTTTTGGACTAATTTTTCTCTTTAAATAAATAACCCGAATGAACACTTCGGTCTTGATTACCTGAAGTTTACTTTTTCTCAACTAAATCAGTTCCAACCGAACGCCTCGGTTCCCTTTACTTAACGGAACCTTAACAATCTCCTCACGAGGAATCAATCTCTCGAAAGATTTTCTCGCCTGGGGTATTTTGGGCCTCTACTGCAGCGGTCATCACCTCAAGATGATTTTTCTCGACCGATTTTGCTTTTCCCCGGTTCCTCTCAAGGGTGTCCCGAGGTTCGTAACACATTCGAATCTTCTTTGACTGGCCACATATCTCCCTCACGCCCCCACGGTCAGGGAACTTCATCTCGAGGCGCAGTTGGGAAACAATCGCTTCTTAGAGAAGTGGACATGAAGTCGCCCAATCAACCCATCAGATGCAGAAACGTGAATGTCCACCACGCGAATCGAGTCTATCAGGATTTCTACGCCTCAAGAAATCTAAAGTTGTCATTCCCTTTGGATAAACCGAATGCCCAGTAAACCTCATAAAGTGGATTGATATAACATGTTGCAAGGAAATCCTAATTTATCATAGGTGAAAAATACAAATATCTCGACGTAGCTTCTAGTATCCACCAACATCCTCTACTAGCACTGGCAATAAGCGGGGCGAGTACCACCGATCATCAGGCGCAACTCAAGGCTCAAGAATTAGAAAAAGAAATAGTTTCCATTTATTAACGGAATACTTAATTGGTGAATATACATCTCTTCTAGCATAATTCTTTCTCTATACCTTTAATTTACCTCCTCTTGCGCGCCTCCGTAGGATCGTAAGCCAACGCAACCAACTAATTCAAGTAATCATTTGTCTTCCTAATTTTCACGCAAAGGACTCCGCCTCTTCTCGCAATTATGGCCCTCGGGTGGACTTCTCGACGAGCCCGTGGTTCCGTCTCTTCATCCATGCTAAACTCCTTCAAATGTCTCTCGGGATTAGCCGATCTCAACTTTTAACATTCGACATTCGCTTGTGTCGCGACCATACTTTTATGAGTTCACAATATTTTGACTTGTCTCTATTCGCTTTGTCCTCTCATTCAAGGAGTGTTTTGGCAATACTTTGTTCGCCTATCCGAGAATAAACTGCATGGCGCATTCTTAATGGGATTTCGCCCGCCATATGCTTGTTTTTAGATAGGTTGGACACATTTTAATCAACTCTCTTCATGGTGGTAAATGTGGTCTTTCTCTCAAGTTTTGCCTCTTTATCTCAGCCTATCCGATATCAATATTTCTTCGATCGGCTCGTATCCTTTCTAATCAACCTTTCCCATAGGTCGCTCGGTGACCTTCCTTCTTTGTAAGTTCTCCAAATTAATGTGTTTATCAATTCATCTTAGTCAATTGCCCTTCAAGCCACGGCGTTTCCAATACCATCGCTTTCTTCAAATTTGCCATAATTTAACTCGTAAAAAGCCATATAAGCTATCTCATGTCATTCTGATAAGATCTAAATGCATTTTGTACCGCCTCATGGAAATCTTTTGAGCGACTATGGTGACTGCCAGTAAGTCCATTAAAGCACTCTCATCTTGCTTATTCGTAATTAAGACTGGGCAGCCAAATGCTTCCATTATAATGAAAGCATATGAATCAATCGAATTGGCTGGCAATTCCATATACTAACCAACAGTAGCCTCCAAGTATTATTTGGAAAGGCTTTGGTATGTCCATATCATTCATAAGGATATTCATTTGAGCGTTAGTTTTCAAATGCTTTTGATCTCCTATGCCATCAACAGACAAGGAATCGAGGTAAAATGAATCTCATCGGGAGTTGTGTACATCATTCACGATAAGAAATGGTACGACCGCATTTGGTATACAACAAATGGCTCTTCCCCGTAGCGAGTAAGCAAGACCGTCTGCTTAATTCTATCGAATCCTCTTTGGATTTGCGAGAAGTTCTTGTAATAAAACCGCATAAGATTCATCGAGTGGATCTGCTTGCGTACCACGGACGGCCTATATGAGGGTGTCCCTCGTGTTACCATATATTTTCAAAGATGAATTAGTATACAAATGACTATAAGTCAGTATACGGAGGTCATCGCGGGAATGGGGATGTTCTTCCCTATGTTCATGTTCTCCGCTGAGCCCCATCTTCATCAAGCTTCCTCGTTTGTTCTTCACGAATCCAGTCCGGCCTTCCAAAAATAAGGTTTACCTATGGTCGATTTCTGTTCTCGCTGCTTAACCCTCCACACTTCCTCACGAATGTCGCTCGGAAACCGTGTCAGCGTGGGGGATCAGAGGAACACCCGGTTACCGCTCGGGGACGGGCCGTATATCCATCCTGCATTTTGTTCAAATGCATGAATGCGGTATGGTATTTGTATTTTGAGTAAAACTTCACTCATCGCTCCCCTGGCTGCACCATTTTATCCACAAATTTGTCGAGGATGAGTTTGCCCGGGTTCCATTCTTACAATCGATGGATCAACTCGACTCGTTACAATCGAGTCCGACGAAATCCCTACTGACGTGCCCTGTGGACTTAGTTTTGGGAATCTCCGAATCAATAATGGTTTTCCCTTTGTTACGAATGATCTTCGTGAGTCGCCGTTAGACCAAAGCGAGGCTTCGACCGATCACAAACACTCACGATCGTTAAGAATGATTCAAAACTGGTGAAAAGACTAAGAAATCGAATGATTACTCTCCGAATGGTGAAATAAGACGGTATTTATACTTTTAAATAAGATGCAGTTATGACTGATTTAACCCTGACTACTGTTCGGCCGACACGTGTCTGGGCAACTGTAGCCCGACCAGAATAATGCTTAACTCCGTTATATTATCTGTTTATTATAATATGTATCATTCCATTTTCCATGGAAGTAGCAAACTTGACAAATTTTCCTTATTAGTATGGTGTGAGCGAGTCGATCAACTTCGAATTTATTTTACCATTAGTTCCGGATCTGATCTCACTCAATAATATAAAATGACCAACAACATTGACTATCATTTTATCCATTATTAGTGCCAGGGCTGATCTTAATATAAAATAATCAACATATTGAATTATTGACTTTAATCTTTTGTATTAGTGTCAGATCTGATATTGCAATTGCAGTGTATGCATATATTAGGAGTATATTCTTTATAGCATATTTCTCAACAGCTGCAAGCATTACTTAACAATATAAGGAAACTTATACATTAAAGCCTATAAGGCTATAAATATGGTTACAAATACTAATTAGAACGACAAAGATACCATAACTTGCGAAGAGATTACTGATCAAATTTTTTTAAATGTTTTTACGAAATCATCTGAAAAAATTTATTTTTAAATTAGATAAACGAAAAGTTAAATTGCAATTAAATTAATGAAATCCAAACGTTAAGTATTTATGTTAATTATGTAATTTTGTGTTAGCAAGATACTAACGATCATCGGCTCTGAAGCCCCATCACTATTGGGCTGCCTCTACCCATCACCCAACTTCCGACACCGCAGAATTCCGTCCCGACGCTAAATTGGCCGCTAAAACACCAACTCCATAGGGTATTTTAGTCAAATCACCCTCGAAATGTTATATTAATAATACGTGTGAAAATGACTATTTCGCTCTCATTTGCAAGTGTGTGAGTTGTGGAAGTTTCATTAAGCAGAAATCGTCATTTCTACCTGCCAAAGCTACTATTTCGATTTCGCTGCGTTCCTACGGAAAGTTGGTTTTAACGGTCATTTTGACGTGCACCAAATTTTACAATTCTTCGTAAGCTGGAACGAACACGTTATCAATCGAAATACTGAACGAAAACCCGAAATGAAACATTGCTAGTGTCTTTAGCCCTTTTTTTATATACTATCGAACATTATTATTATTTTGAGATAAATATTACGGAGTCGAAAGCAGATTATAATTTGTTGATAAGATTAGAATTTGTTACTTTGCAATATAATCGATTGATTAGAATATAATTTGTTGTTTTGAAATTATATCTTCTACTGTATTGCAACTTCAACATATTATGACTCAAAATTTCTCTAAGCGGTAGATAATATAATTGTACATTAATCTCGCCTAAATCGAGATTTTATAGATATTTTCAAATAATACTAATTATGAAAATATTTTATTTCAAAGTCCAAATTTTCATTAAAGTTTATTTCAAAATTTTAAATTACATAATATTGATTTTAAAATATTTTCTTTTATTTATAATTCTAGTTAATGAGGTTGAATATTTATATTTGTTATATAATATTTATGTTTATAAATATATCTTTTAGTGTATAACTTATCTTAATTTTTCAAAATTTTACATTGTTTCTAAAGGTTTTATAATATTTCCCGAAAGCTTTTTATTTTTATAATTCTTTGTATTTATTTATCCGAAACAAAACTTCAACTATATTAATTATATGAGTATGTATAATGTGTATCCTAATTTAATTAATCCATTACCAATAATTTATAAATAAATATTTGTATTTGTCGAATTTATAATTAATTTCTCTCTAATACTATACATTATGTATTGAAAAATTACAATATAGCTATGTATAATGTCCACAATATATCAATATAATTTACAAAGAAAGGAGACACTGAAAAATACACGAAGAAGAGGTATATGGTTTTTTAGTCCATTTACTTATCGAGTTAAGACTATCTATAATAATAATGGTTGTGTTTAAATATGAAAAATGATTTTTAATGTGTGCAATTTCTTCAAACTTCTTTTTGAAGTGAGAGTTGGGTGTTGAATTAAAAAATTCAACATATTTAAACTCTAAAAAGTGAAATAATAATGTCAACACTTGGTGGATGGTGAATTTGATTCATTAGTTATAAATTAACACAAAATTTTCATAACTTTACAAGTAAGTTGACGAAGAAATATGAAATTAAAATTTCATTATTTCATAATTTTAGATACTCATAAACTCAAAGAAATATGAAATTCATCAATTCTCGAATAAATCAAAAGTTGACAAAGACAACATGGTTTCAAATGTGTATACGGAACTAAAAGACAACATGTATAAGATATTCATAATGTATAGTAATTAAAAGACTAGACTATACTTAAAATAAATTAAGACCAAAACATTATAACTTTCCATCTCATGCACACCACTCAAAACATAGTACTTTCACATCAATTTTTTTCATTTTCTTTTTGTTGTTTACTCGTATTATTTTAGTTTAACCACGCTTCTCCCCTAATAGAACAATGTGAGATATTATTTCTATGTGAAATTATTGCTAGCAGTTTACTTCATCCATCTATAAATACCATTTGAGAAAGAAGCTGTATGCAGAATCAGGCAAGCTAGAAATACTCGATATACGGTAGCACTGAACACTTTGGATAAAGACATGGATTGTCTCACTTCACATTGTAATAATATGGCAATAGAGAGAATACCTTACCACTTTAATGTACTCATTAAATTTACTCCATTATTTTATCGTTTTTTATCAAAAATAATTTATTATTGGAGCTATATGATAGTTCTAGTAATATTTTGCAATTATTTCTATTGCAAAAAATAATTTTTTATTTACTTGTAGATTTCGAACTGCTTTATCATTGTGCATGAAATTTAATAATCCTCAAAAAGTTGTTCGTCACAAACAGTATATTATGTATCTTCATGAAATATATTTAGGCTAATCACTTTCTCAATTGAATTCTTGATGTTAGCACTCCGTTAATTTATTTGTTACTTTAAAATCATTTTTACTTTTTCTATATATATATATATATATATATATATATATATATATATATATATATATATATATATATATATATATATATATATATATCGATAATTTTAGTATTAATTCTGACTTCTATAGAACTGTTTAAAGAAATGAGCAAATTTTTATCTCTAAAAAGTAGCATTTATATAAACATCCAACATACTACTTTTTAGGCTTTCAACGTGATGTGAAAAACTCTTAAGTCTTTTACATTCTCATCCCTAAAAATAAGAAAACTAAAGAGTGTTATTCTAGACTCCTCCCTTGACTCAGCTGCCACCCCCTATTAAAGTTAAATTCAAATCGGAATTTTTTTCCCATCATTTTCATACAAATTTTAATTTTAAATCTTTTTGAAGTTTATAATCGTATTTAAAACTCGATTATTAGACAGCAAGGAATTTACGTTTCTGATCGACAAAGTCATACATTAATAAATGCTAACCGAACATTGAGTATTTACTATGAAATGGTCCCACAAAGCTCCATCATAATCTCTAAAGGCCACATTTAATATGCTAATACTAACATCACATACAACTGCTCCCATTTAGAATAAGGCCACCGCTCAAATTCCTACTACTGGGGGGGCCCCAACTGTGAATGGTTAGACCCAATATAAAGCACTTAATCTTTGAAAATTATTTTCTGCTGGAGCTGTTATTACGCACTATTATTAGTATGGTTATGTCTTCGATTCTTCAAGGAATACTTTCTAAAATCACAAAAAGTTTTTGTTAATGAGTACTCAATTAAGTAATTATCTCTCGAACTCTGCGTTTTCCAACGTTAGATGAGATACATCATTTGACATTATTTACTACAGTAACATTCATTGACATTCTCGTGATAATATCGAACGGCTAGCTGTATGCCTTTTTCACACTTGTATGCTCTCGATTCAATTCTCATCAGAAGCATGGATTAGCTTTTTTTAAAAAAAATTATCAAGACTTGTTCAATTCTTTTCCATCTACACTTTCCAAACAATTTTTGGCCTTGAAGTTAATTTTTTTGATTTTAATTTCTCTTTATTTCAAATTTAATGCATCATTCAACTCCTTAATATAATACTCCATATTATATTCAAATTATGTTATTTTATTTAATGAAACTTAATTTAATTTATTTTTGTATTTATAAAAGGATGACTCAAAAGTATTTATCAAAATAAAAGAAAAAGAAAAAACTAAAATAATTTATTGGATCACACAAAGGAGCCATCTATACACATTTTTTTTTTTGTAATTTTATATTTTCTTATGAAATAAAAATATTTTGAAAATTAAGGGGCTCCATTTTTCAATTTTGCTATGGGCCCCGGAAAAGTGAGGACCGACCATGTATAAAATCGAGTAAACCTCCACCTGTCAATCAATAACCTGCCAAACAGGTCAACCTCTATATATACCCCTCCTTACCTACATATACACCCTAACCTTCTCACCACAAGCCACCTCCCACTCCCTACCCCCCCTCTCTCTCTCTCTCTCTTATCGATCCCCATATATAATCCACCTTCATATATAATCCACTTTTTTCAAACACCATTCGGCGCTTCAACATCTCATATATATATAAATCTTCCAAGAAACCATTCAAAAAACTAATAAAAATCTAATCTTCAATTTGGGGTTTTTTAATTTTGTGTAAATTTGTTACCCAAACTCATATTATTGGATAATTTGCTAAAGGGTGTCATAAAATTGGGCTTTAATTGATAACAATTGTGGCTTTTAATTTGTAATTTTGATTATGGTTAATATTGTTTGGTAATTTGCTAAAGGGTGTGATAAAAATTGGATCTTTATTAAAAGAATTGGTTTAATTGATAAGTAATTGTGATAATAATAATATTAAGGAATTGGGGGTTTATAATATTGGGTTATTGGCTAAAGGGTATCATAAAAGTTGGATCTTTATTGAAAAAATTGGATTTTGTTTAGATTTGGGGTTTCATTAATAAGTAATTGTGATAATAATAATAAGGAATTGGGGTGTTTAGAAATGGCTGAACAGGGACTTGAGGGTAGCCAACCTGTGGATCTGGCAAAGCACCCATCTGGGATTGTGCCTACCCTTCAGTAAGACCCCTTAAATCCCATTAAATGGATTTAGTTAGGAGTTAATATGCATTTAAGACAAGATTTGGGATTTCTATCTGTAATTGATAATCATCATTTTATGTGGTGTCCAATTGTACTAGTTGATTGGTTTTGGTCTAGCTGGGTTACTTTATGATAATCTTATATAAATTTACAGGCTTGACCAAGAAAGTGTGAAGTGTTGGTAGGGGAATTGAACTCGCGACCTCACAAGTTCACAATACTTTCACCAACTTGGCCACCCTTGCGGGTCTAGAATATCTTATATAATGGCATAGTTGAATGTAGAACTTTGCTTTAATTAGCATTCTTAAGTTCTAAATGTTCCTGGTGAGCTACTTTGTAGTTTAATTAATATGTGGTATAGTATGTATATGGGATACGAAATTTAAGGAAGATGGTATGTAAGATTTTGGTCCTTGAGGGAATTTAATGGTTAACGTGTTTTCTTTACGGTTTGATGTATGATTAATATCTTTGGAGAAAGTCTAGCAATGTATATCCAATCATTACTCATTGAATAGACTGAAAAAATGAGGTTTTAGCTGAGAACAAGTGAAAGTTAAACTAAGGAGCATATTCGTTTGTGTGCTATAAAGGGATTCATTTGCTCGGTTCTTACTTGTTTTGTGATATGCTATAATATTTTGTTTGCATTTTAGCTGATTATTGTGCATCTATATAGAGGAAAAAACTAGAATGAAAATTAGGAAACTGTTAGGTGTCTTCTATGTTCCAGCTGTTATGGGGATGATGGTTCTTTATTTGATTTAAACTTAGTTACTTTCTTTTTTTAGGAATATTGTCTCTACGGCCAATTTAGATTGCCCGTTGGACCTTAAGGCCATTGCATTGCAAGCTCGTAATGCAGAATACAATCCAAAGGTATGCGTATTTCTGAATCGTTTACAGTCCCTATTTGCAGTTCAATGCAAACTTGCATTTGAAATACTGTGTTTGATATACTATTGTATATGTATAGTCAATTTTGACTGCAAATTAGACAACTTTTTCAAAGTGGTAAGGCAGAATGTAATGTTAGGAGGGTGTTGGGTTGGGAGGGGAGGGGGTGTTGATGGGTTATATATCATAATCCACATTTACAGTTTGATGCCTTATGTTAGGTAACTATATACTTTTATATCAAAAGAGGATTGAATAACTGTCCCAGCAAATGTACAAAAAATTAGGCTCCCAGCCTTTATATTTAGTTCCCAACTGATAGGATCTTTATCCACTGATCCTTCAGCGTTTTGCTGCTGTTATCATGAGGATTAGGGAACCAAAAACAACAGCTCTGATTTTTGCTTCTGGGAAGATGGTTAGTTTATTTCTTCTCATGTTATGACTGTTGGGGAATGATTTTATTGCTGGTCATCTTGCTGATGGTATTGTTCTAAACAAACTTAATCAGGTTTGTACTGGGGCAAAAAGTGAACAACAATCTAGACTTGCAGCGAGGAAGGTGTGTGTCGTAACTCAAACTTAAAATGGTTTTATGTTAAGTGAAGCATAGTTTATTGCAAGTATTAATTATACATTTTGTAATAACATCAATTCTTTGTACTAACTCACTTCCCATCTAGTTCAATTTCTATAGTTTAGAGGAATATTTGAACAGTTTTTTCAATCATTATAATATTGCACATCTTTGACATATGCTGTGTTACAGTATGCTCGCATCATCCAAAAGCTTGGCTTCAAGACCACATTTAAGGTATTCTCTTTCCAACAGTTTGATGTTTATTATTTCTCACATAATTATGCTTAACATTTGTTTATCAAGACAAATATAAAAGGTTTGTTACATTTCTGAATGAATTTCTTTTCTGATTGGTAGCATTTCAAGATACAGAATATTGTTGGTTCATGCGATGTGAAATTTCCAATCAGGCTCGAAGGTCTTGCTTATTCACATGGTGCCTTTTCAAGTGTAAGTTGAGCCATGTAATTTGATGTTTGATAAATCCTCTATAATTTTTGTTCTGAAATTTATAGAGTTAATGGGTGGGAGTTAAGATGGATAATGTTGGTACTCGGGGCTTATTTTCTGGTTGTTTTCGTACTTCTGTTTCTTCAAGTTACTGATGAGTATCTTGTTTTTCTTTGTGATTTCAGTATGAACCAGAACTGTTTCCAGGTTTGATATATCGAATGAAACAACCGAAAATTGTGCTTCTGATTTTCGTGTCAGGGAAGATTGTCCTCACTGGGGCAAAGGTGATGCACCCTTTTTGTAATAAAATCCTTTGGGCTTCTCCGAACTTAATATTTTTCTAAAACTCAACTTTTTGCACGTTCAGGTTAGAGATGAAACATATACAGCCTTTGAAAATATCTATCCTGTTCTTACAGAGTTCCGAAAGAACCAACAGTGGTATGAATTTTTCTTCTTTTGCGTTTTACTTTGATTGCTTGTGGTGATATCTTTGGAAGCCTTTCTAATGTTCTGTATTTAATTGTGATAAGATCCATAAAACTGTCACCTTCCAAAAGCGTGGAGTTTCTGCTGTGGTCAAGCGCAAACACTGGACTTGGGATCTACTGTGCATATGACGTCAGATCTGTTAAGTTGGTTTTCTAGTAATGCAGCAATTGTGTCTATAATTATTAGAACAATTGCATCCATCAAGAACTTTGTAACTTTTCAGCAGTAATGAAAGATTTACAGTCTTCTGTAGCGAGAGGGTGGGATCTAAATACTGGTTTTCGTTCCGTCGTGTGCACTCCCTTTTCCCCTTGTAATAAGAATAAGATTGCAGAAACTTGGAACTTATTTTCCGTTGTACATTCTTGATTTCTCATTGGTACTTAATGAAAATGAAGCATATAGAAAATTCAGGCAAACTCAAAACTTCATTTGTTTTTTCTTTGTGGTGGAATGTGATTCGTAATTCCTCGGGCTTCACTTAAGCTGACATCTAAAAAAATTTCTATTCTTATTACAAGTAATTATTTTTATTATTATCACCCAACTTCAGGACAAGTGTTTCTGTTTTTTCCTAATATTTTTGCTTTTCTATTGTTGATAACTTTTATTCTCCTTAAAATTATACACTAATGATTTTCATTGTTAATTATTTTCTAAACAAGTGTTTTCTCAAGTAGTAAATTGAGATGAAGGAAGAATAATTTTGGTGTGTGCGTTTATTAAGAAAGGAACATAGCAGTTTGTTTCTAGGTATTTGACCAAATAAGATCGTCAAGCTAAGGTGTTGATTTTTTGTGATTTGTATAATTTACAGTTTTTTAGTGTGAAATTAGCAATGGCTAAGGTGTTGATTTTATTTTATTTTTGTGAATTTGAGAAACGTGATCATTTTGGTCCCCTTTTGACAATGGACAGAGATATTATGCCAATAGCTTTTTCAAGTCTATATGAGAATATGTGGTGGTAGCTTTTCCCGTCGTGAGGAAATCAAGAATGTAATAATAATTGACTGTACCAAAAAACAAGAAAATTTAGTCATTGCTTCATTGTTCTTCTTTCTTATATTCCATTAATTACGGAGTATTTAGAATGTACCCTTCTTCTGATCAAAACAAAAGATCAAGGAATATGGTTTTGTGAAAAACAAATTATCAAGAACAGTTCTTATTTATTCTCACAAAAAATAGGAAAATGGCAAAGTTAAAGCCTCTTATAAATGGTAATGGATTATATGAAATCAACTGTAAAGACCATGGCAACTACAAGTTCTTCAGTGGTGTGTGGAGATGCTGTGGGTCGCCTTCGGTGAACCAGAAGCTTCAACAATGGAAGATCAGGTGTAGTAATAGTAGTCCATCCTCATCCTCGTCGCAGAAATCGAAGAAAAAAGAGATGGGTAATCCTAATGAGGATGATATCTTGGATGAGATTGTGGCAGATATGAAGGATGAGTTTGAGGTTGATGAGTTAGCTCCTTTCAGAGGGTTGGTTTTAGACATTTCTTACAGGTGCTCCATAAAGATTATGTATTCAACTTACTTACCTTGTATAATTTGAATAAATTATGCACACATGCAATAAATAATTCTCATTTTTCTGCCCCTACAGACCTGTGAATTTTTATTTTATTTTTTAAATTCGAAACTTGTCATTACAAGAATTCGATCCCGGGAACTCATATCGGCCCTTTTCATTACAGACCTGTGAATGTTGTGTGTTGGAAACGTGCAATTTGCTTGGAATTCATGGAGAAGGCTGATGTATTAGAATATTATGATCAAACAGTAAGATCATCTAATGGTTCATTCTATATACCTGCTGTTTTAAGGGTAAGATTCACATAGCAATCACTCCATATTTGAGTAACTTGCATCATTCCATTTTGCTATTTCTTTCTTCTACATGTTCTTGATTGCTAGTAGATAAAAAAGGATGCCCATCTTTCGACTTGGGTTGTTCTCTTTCCAGGTTCCACATTTGCTTCAAGTCATAAAAAGGAGAAGAAGGAGCAACACTCTCTGTCGGAAAAATGTATTATTGAGAGATGATTTCACTTGTCAGTAAGTATTCTAGGAAAGAAAGTTTCATCGAGTTATAAAGGTCGTAAAATTTCAAGTCGAAGATGTCTAGTGAGTGGATCATTTCCAGTCGGATTTATGCCACAAAGTGGAAACTGTTCCTTAAAACAAATCAATTTAACTACCAAGAATTTGACAGTGCATCAAGTGAAAGTAATCAGCAATGTAACTAAGACCCCTCTCTTAATGAGCAGATATTGTTCTTCTGGGGATAAATTGACGATTGACCATGTTATACCTATAGCACGTGGTGGAGAATGGACATGGGAGAATCTGGTGAGATGACTTCAAATGTATCTAGCTCATCTGTCCATATATAAGCTCTGATACTTCAAGAGATGTACAAACTTTTGTATTTTTTTTTTAACTTTGAAAGATGAGTTCAATAGAGAACTTACAAGTCCTATTGTTACCTGTTTGAGCTTCTTGTCTACCTAGCTTGACTCGCTTTTTTATTTAGTGAATATATCTTTTATTATTATCTTCCTACAAACAGGTTACTGCATGTGCTAGTTGCAATTCAAAAAAGGGACACAAAACTTTAGCAGAAACAAATATGAAGCTGATGAAGGAACCCAAGGTATACTTTCAACCATGATTTAAATTTCTAAATGTTTCTTGCGAAACATCTAAAATGTTTCTATTTTTGAATTAATAGAAACAAAATGTTAATGTAATTTCGAAATTAGAGATAAATACTATAGATATTGTTATATATCATTTTGAGATTAAGTAGATTAAAATTTATTTTTTTGATAATATATCTTCTGCTAAATAGAAATCTCCTTATATTGTGATTCTCGAAAATTCATCGACGTATGCGATAATTATAATTGTCCATTAACCTCTGTTTAGAATTAACTTTTAGATATTTTTTCAAATAATACTAATTATGAATATTTTATTTAAAAATACAATTTTTGATTAAAACTTTATTTGAAATATTTTCATTACATCATTGATTTCAAAATAGTATTATGAATGTTTATATTTTTTTTTTTAATATCTATATTTAAACAAATATCTATTATTATATGTAACTTATCTTGAATTTTCAAGATTTTATATTGTTTCTTAAATGTTTCTATAATGTTTTCGAAACACTTCTTATTTTTAACATTTCGAAACTATATCCTAAGCATCTAAACTTTAAACCACGTTTTCAACCCCTATCAAGAAACCGTCGCGGTCTATGCCGAGTCTTTCATCGCTACATATGCGATAATCAAGACAAACATTCCTTGAGTTTGCAAAAAGCAAGACTCGGGTCCTGAGTTCAGGTTGCGCATTGGTACCCTTGGAGTTTCAAACATGTTGCACAAATGATCCTTTTCCCCATTAATGATAGTAGTGCGGTTACCAGTCCGGTATCGGGTTAACAAATTTAACCCCAAAGGATCGGAACTCGGTCCATTCCGGTTCGGGTATCGGTAAAAAAATTGGATCAAGACCGAACCGATAGCTTACCGGGTGGATACAAGGTCCAGTTTCGGGGGGGCGGGTCTCATGGTATTAAAAAAGTTTGGATAGTTCGTTTCGGATTTTTTGATATTTCGGTCTGGATTTGAGGTATTTCGGTCCATTAGAATATTTTTGTCATATACCAAAAATTCATGTATTTATCGGATTATCGGTCCGATTTCGTTCGGTATCGGACCAAAAATTATACCTGGGACGTGACTTATAACCTTATATGGTGAATATCCGTCCGGATTTTTTCGGTCGGGTACCAGGGTAGTTTCTGGTTGTCCCGGTCCAATAATAACACTAAACGATAATATGAAATCCAGGGACTACTAGTGCACCAATGCAAACCTAGAACCGCTTGGCGCACTGGGCTTGTAACTACAGCTGACTACCACTGCACTTATACAAACTTCATGGACTAAGTCTTGTATTTATCAAACTCCAGGAACCATTTGTGCAATTATCTCGATACTGAGGCTCTTAGTTTTCGTTTCAATGCAGGCACCCAAGGATTATGACATCCTTGCCATACCCCTGACAGCCACTACTTTAAGGATGATGAGAATGAGAAATGGGACACCAGAGGAATGGCACCAGTACCTCCCGAAACAAGGTCCTTAAACGGACAATCTCATATTGTACATCCTGATCTCCTCAATTCATGAATATAAAGCTTATACAACTTTGCCTCTGGTTTACATATTGGTAAATAATGTATAGTAGTTTCATGTTCAATGGATCCTTGCATCTCATGATTTTATAGCAAAACTCTGTTTCTATTTTGATTTTAGCAAAAAGGAAACATTCTCAAATAATGCTGGAAACATCATATATTCGAGCTATGTAATTTCTTAACTATAGAACTTGCTCATACTGCAAATAAATTATCTAATTCAACTACCATTAATGTTTAACCATAATTGCTGTGCCACTTGCAAATCATTGCCTTCAAAGAATGTTTTAAGAAACAGTAAACATGGGGTATCTACATCGAACTATATAAACAAAATTAGAAATGGCATTAGAAATGCCAGAGACCAAGGTAAAACCTTCCAAGAAGAAGAGGTAGCTATCTGAATGGTGAAGTTGCAAGTACTTTGAGAAATATTTTGATCCGTCACTGTAGCTAGACCTTGGAAGTTACAACTCCTTGGACTTTGATTAGACATCTGAAAGAACATGTGAAAAGCATAAGAGGCATTCCCATTGGCATCCAGACCTCCACAAGATGAACCATAGCCTAGAGCAGTGCAGTCGGAAAATGTGCAAGCATAGTTGATATTGTCGGCCAGCTTCTTTGAGTCTGAGATATCAGCATCTGGCTTTAGCATGCACCACTTATTTGGTTGATATTGCACGTCCTGAGCGCCCACAAGCCACTTGTTAGGCTGATTCTGACCGGAAAGATCCATGGGGAACTTGGGCTGCCCGTCATATCTAAAGATTCCCCAGTGACGTTCAAAATTTCCGGGGGCTATGCTCTTTCCATCCTCATTGATAAGTCCGAATAAGTAGACTTCAATATATCCAGGGCGAAGTGGTGTTCCTTTGTTTTGTGCAAGTTTTGGTAAAAGTCCATTGTAGAACCTTTGAGCATAACCAATATTCCCATTCTTGTCTCCATCAGTAGGCCACCCTACTTCTCCGACAAAAATAGGCATGTCTCCGTAGCCCATTGCTTTGAGGGATGAGAGAAGTGTATCAAAATTGGCATCAAAGACATTTGTGTAAGCAATACTGCCATCCATGATTGGCTGGCTTACCCCATCAAAGAAGGCGAAGTCTACTGGGAAATGTGAATCTGCATAAAGACTCAAGAAAGGGTATATATTGATAGTGAAGGGCGCATTATTCTGATGCAAGAACTGCACAATTTGGGTCATTTGATCGATAACATCTGGCCGGAACCGGCCAGCAGATGGAACTGGATTGTCTGTTGGCGAACTGTAGACATCAGCATTCATAGGCACAGTTGCTTTGACAGAGGCTCCAAGCCCTGCATCATTAAGTGCATTCTGGATATTCCTAAGGGCTGGGAAGGTCAAATTGACAAATGAATTGTTGTAAGCTGTGAGGAATGGCTCATTTCCAACTGCGACGTATCTACAAAAACAAAGCAAATGTGCACAGATTGAGAACTGTTTGAAGTGGAAAAATAGAAAGTAGAAAACTCATACTACCTATCAAGCATTCAAAGAGAGTAAACAAGCATTATAAATTAAGATCAACATCAAAGAGGGTAAACAAAATACAGATGCAAACTTATATTAGAATATCTGATGTTGAGACACAGCGGCACCCCACATTTTATTGTGAAGAATCTTGTTGTGACTTATACGATCAACTAGACGTTTATGGTAGCTTTTTATATATAAGTCACGATATGACTATTCGTTCTTCCCTTGCTGGTTTATACCTGCACAACCATCCTTCAATGTTTCGAGCCATCGCCTCACGTAATCATTAAGATAAGTGATGTTATTTAGGACGGAAACACAATAAGAAGCAAAAAGATGCAGATTCCCTTCTCATACTTTTAATAGATGTTTATTCTCTGAAGCATAAATCATCAGGGGAACAAAAAGAGTACACTATATTATTGCTGATCTATGAATATCAGAAAGAGATACTTTGTTACATTGACATTCATATATATATACTATACTTTATTAAGCAATCTGATTATCAATTTTTGGTAATGCCTAAATTGAAACTATATTCTGTAACACTCACAAATCAAAGTCAACAGCATTGACAAAATTATTTTGTAACACTCACAAATATAAGTCAACAGCATTGACAAAATTATTTTGTAAGAATCACAAATCAAAGTCAACACTCAACAGCATTGACCAAAGCAACTAACCAATAAATAAAATCCAAGGAACTATCAAAGCAAGTCAGAAGCATATACTACAACATAAGCAAAACAAACAATGTAAAGAAAGAATATGACAACATGGAACCAAATACATAGAAAAATAGAATCAAACACAAAGATTCTTACTTTACATTATTAAAAGAAACATATAATACAACATACAAAGTAAGAATATGTTAGGAATACGGTAACATGTAACCTCAAACCAAACTGTGCTCCTTTATTTCACTAAATCCAGATCGGCTATAAATGCATTTCTCCAATCAGTCCAATCACCAATAGAACCAAATACATATAAAATAGAATTAAACACAAAGATTCTTACTTCACAATCCAACCAAACTAAGCCTTATTTCACTAAATGGTATCAGCTATATAAACACGACTTCTCCAATCAATCCAATCACCACAGAATCAAATACATACAGAGTATAAAATAGAATCAAACACAAAGATTCTTACTTCACATTAACACCACCGTTAAAATTGTATCTAGCAACATTTTTCTTGACCCAATTTTTAGCTCACTAAATGGTATCGGCTATATAAATACGACTTCTCCAATCAGTCCAATCATCACATAGAACCAAATACACATAAAACAGAATTAAACACAAAGATTCTTACTTCACATTAACACCACCCTTAAAATTATATCTAGTAACATTTTTCTTGACCCAATTTTTAGCTCTATCATAATCATTCATAGCAAGAAGCTGGTCATTGGGTATAGCAACCATAACTTCAATATCAGTCCCAGTTAAAGCACTCATAGTTGCTTGATCTGCATCAAAAAGCTTCACTTTTTGAATCCCATTATCCTGTAATAACTTCACAACTGTCTTAGGTGGCAGTTTGTGAATTGCCATAGTACCCCAATTCACACCCAACCCTTCAACAAACATGTTCTTACAACCATACTCCAATAAACTAAAACATATCAATACTGATAAATAATTCAAGAACCAAAATGTTGTCATATTTTAAACCAAAAACCAATATCAGAACAATAAAAATTGGATCTTTATTACTTTTTTCAACCAAAAAAATTAAAGGGTTTAGAGCTTTTATTGTTAAATGCAAAAGGGTATATGCTTTTTTTCAAGTTCTATGATGAATTTATGGATTATTTTACTGTAAATTTTTTTTTCGAACCAAAAACCAATACTAAGACTAATAAAAATTGGATCTTTATTTATTTTCAAGCAAAGACAAATGAAGGGGTTTAAACTTACTATTGATAAAAGCAAAAGGGTATATAAAAAATGTGATTTTTATTGCTTTTTTCAAGTTCTATGATGATTTTATGGATTGGTTTACTGTAAAAAAGCAATATTTTTTAAGACAATAAATTTGTTTGCAAAAAAAAAAGGCTCAACTTTAACTAAGCAAAGAAGAAGTATATAAATGCATTGAGTTAAAGAGCATTATTAGAGCAAGAAAACTGTTTGAGAAAATGTGAAAAATATATGCAATAGTGGGATGAATTGAGGAACGTGGTGGTATGGAGCCTGTGGAAAAAACTCAGGCCCGAATATATATATATATATAACTGAAACCAGTGTTTTTTTTAAGTTTTATATGTTTTGATTTTAAAATTTTTTTTTAAAAACAATTTTTAATTTAAGAGAAACTTAGTTTCAAAGCACAACGAACAAATATTTCATGCCATCGGTAATTGTATCGAGTTTTTAGTATATTAACGACCACATGAAACATTTGTTCAGCTTGAGCACGTGTATTGGGTAGCCCGTGATATAAATGACAGATAAAGCGAGCAAAGAGCGCCAATGCCGCCATTCTCGCTTCTTCACGATTATTAAATCGCGCAAGCGGCTAATCTCATATTAAAGTGGTTTAAAGGAATCTCTCGTTCCCTGATTGCAACCTTGAAAATAGGCTTTATCGATTATTATGGAGTTTAGAAAAATGATACCTGATAATTGTATAAGCAATAACTGGTGTCTCCTTTTAACTTTAAAAAAAAATAGTTAAGTTTTTTTATTTAAAAATTACGTTATATATCTTCCTAAATTTTTATTATTTTTATTATAATGACAGATCAAGCTTGTCTGCTTTTTATATAAAATTACGGTATCATTAAAAGGGTTGAATCATCATTTTTGTTTAAGCTAATATTAACACTATTTTATATTTTTATTTGGATGAGATAGTTTCTATTGAGACTTTTATCATTATTGCAAAAAATATTTGGACTAAAATTTTTATTTATATCCATTTATCAAGTATTCAAGTGTGTCAACTTCTAACCACCTTCATGTATTTCCATGTGACAAAAATTTGCATATATATATATTAATAAAAGGTCATTTATCAATTGCAATTATAGTTAGGACCCTTATTTATTTCTACAATAATGAGATTGTAATTACAATATAAATTATTTTTAATGTTTTTGGAATCTTTATGTCGATCAACCATTTGAAATTTAGGTTGGAGCCTACAAATTGGCATTTGAAAAAAAAAAGTATACTGTAGTTGATGATAATGGTGAAGATGATCTGTCTTCTTGTTTTTGGCTGATGAATCACTAACGGCTATTTGTGGTGAAGATCAATGAAAAGGGAAACTACTTTACTCAAATACTTGAAATAAGTCAAAAGAACCAAAGAATTTGAGGCCTACAATTGAAAGCAACTCTCCATAATAAAAGAAAATTGGAGACAAACTGACAATTTTTGTTATCACACAATCTCTCTCCCATGAACAGCTCCCGAAATTAAATTAAAACATTAAGGCAACATTAGAAGTGAAATTTTATTTAAAATTAAAAATAAATACAATTGATGTTTGATATATACACTCAAACTAATCTTAAAAATCTTTATTCAAATGGTTGTTGGATCAATTTTTACGAAAATGAGCTTTTAACAACTTATCGAGAAAATGGTACGGTGAAATATTTGAGGAATTTCAATGAAAGATTAACCGTAAAATAAGTTTGCAATGTACTCCCAATCGATAATCAACACATACGGTATTTAAACACATCTAATTGTATCTGAACTGCCTTGGTAGAAAAAACTTCGGAACGGAAGAAATTTTCAAACTTCTCTTGAGATTTCAAGATTTCACATTGTTTCTATAATATTCCAAAGTATTTTGTATTTTTATCATTCCGAAACTATGACAGACGACGAAACTTTGAACCTATCACTAGAAGCTAGTGGCAGATGGGAGATAGGATTCCATACACATCTATACAATAAGCTCGTCTTCAAGATAATTGTACTCGAATGTAAAGTCGTTCTTCACTCTCTGACACCTGCATGAACCCCCAATGATAGAACTCAGAACTAATGATAGAATTATTTACAGAGGGGAAAAGTTATATTAGAGAATTATTCATCAAAGTAAGCATTAAAAAGTTAAGTATAATCACAATTGATGTATGCATGTGTGTGCACAGAAATTAGTGATATTTTAGATGCAAGAAAAAAACAACTTAAACATCCCAAATTTAAATTAAGATGGAGACATAGGCTTACCATCCATTTTGTTCATCATTGGTTATATGAAAGTCAAAGTATAGATACTTCCCCCGTTCAAAATCATCAGTTGCGACTATCGGCTCCTCATGCCGCTGAAACCAAGTGTTAAACTTCCAGTGATATCTCCATGATTGTTTCTTCAACTCTTTAGCAGCTAGATACTGTTGGTAAGTGTTCTGTAGACAAGAAATTGGTATGTAACGAGATCAAGCTCGTTGGATAATTCTAAAGCGAAAAAGAAAGATAACGTGTTTCTCCATATTACAGGTTGGAAATAAAATGCGAAGAAGAGGCTATCCATTGCATAGGTATCTTGTCCAAGCCTCTCCCAAAAAGCAGGGTTGCTGACAATTGGAGCTTGTACTTGAGGATAGCTTGCAGGTGTTACAGCAGGATGCTTCTGCAAATGACAAATTTAACTTCATAATAAATACGGAGTATTTTTTTTGAAAAATGCAGTGTTAAAACATTGCAGGAGATTCATACTGGAGTATAACTCTTTGAAAGGTCAGAATCTTTTGGCTGAGGGAGTTTGTGCAATGCAGCCTCAAGCATATGGAGATTATATACATTATCATGCACTACTCCAGAATTTGCAACAGATGCACCGAGATTATCATTTGAGATAAGGTCCGCGACACTCCTACGGGGAATCACGCCAAGAGTGCCAGAAGGTTGACTTGATTGTAATGACTGCCCAGATGTGAGATCGTTCTCCCTTTTCAAAAGGGATGCCTCTGTAAAGGACCCCACTCCTAAAGCCTGAATCATTATAATTAATGAATTATTGAGGCAGTACTACATAATTGAAAGAGATGCAAAAACAACTTCAATCACATAAACAAGAAAAGTACGTGATCTGGTACATTTGAAGTTCATTAGATAACTGAGGGAATTATTTATGTCATTACATCCCACAAATAAATAAAGTTGTGCATATGTCTCAACTCTCATCTTTATCTAAAATTGTCTCCAGATGTACGTCTTCTAAGACTTCAGTTATGGAGCTAGTTTCTCGATCAGATTATAAGCTACTTAATGCCTTGGCTTAGTTACCAATAATATCTTCTCAAAGCACAAAATAGTGGCTTACCAACTAAGATACAGTGCTAACACTACCAAAGCTAGGGGTGTCATCCAAATGTGTCCACTTGATTGGCGATGCATAAATTTCATTCAACCTCCCCACACAGAACCGTTTCAAGTTAAATTTTGATATAAAATTAGTCACATGGGTTCACTTCAATATCTAGATCAACAATCCTTATCACCATGTTGTCACAGGGGTAAGGCTGCATACTATCCGACCCCCCCTTACCCTGCTTAGGCAAGAGCCTCTTCAAAGGGATTGGGGCATGTTGATGTTGATGTACCTTGCTTCTATAAACATGTAACAGCTTGGAACTCAAAAAAAGAATAGGAGCATCTCATGGACTATAAATAAAAATACAGCAAAGGTGCAGAACTGGTGGCATCAATCATAGAACATAGATGTTGACATACTGGTGAATCTAATGCACGGGAAGCCTTTGTATTATCTTCATTCTTAGCCAAGCCAGAATCTGGAACAGCATTTAATAATGAGTCTTCTGATGTCCGTTGTAGCTGCTCATCAGCATTTCCATGGCCAACCCCTGCTGAATTAAATATTTCAACTACTATTATAATATCAAAATATTGCAGGTAATTCATTCATATTAATAAATGGACTCCCTAGAATGCCAACAGACAAATCTTAAATTTTGGCATGACCTAAGGAAACTTGAAAGCATAGTAGAGATCCAGATATCTCATGTGGCTTTCATTATCTTAATTTAAGAAATGGGATACACAAATTCACGGAATCAAAGTTGGGTAGCAGAAACTAGTCATACCCGTATCTCTAGATCCTGTATGCTGATTAGATGGTTGGTGAACTGCAGTTGGCTGTGACTGCAATGAGCCATGGTTAGATTCCAATTTCAAACCCATGCAGAGGTGTAATGGCTGAGCTTTGAGAATTAAACTAGAGTTTTCAACTCATGTCAAAAACAAGATTACAGTAAATGAAAGTGGCACAATTAAGAAAAAAGATAAGATATCAAGTATAACAAGAAATATTGGAGTAAACGCCCTTGTCTCCCAACTACCCTTTTCTTTCAATAGTTTCATGATAAGAAATGCAAAGGAAAATGGTGTGGGATCAGGGATGCACTGAAAGAAATGCAATCCAACCAAAAGATATCATATAAACCTATTAAATATAAACAGATAATTAAGATGTCGTGAAAGATAACCTGCTGAAACAGTGAATTTTGTTGATGTACAGAAAACTGTGGTTGGTTCCCCCCAGAATGTGTACCCACACCTAAAAGGTTGTTTTGACCTTGCTGCTGTACTTGCTGATATAGCTGCAAAAACTTCTCCCGCTGGTCAGGAGCAATTTCAGTTCTTCCACGGAACTGTCATCAAAGAACTATCTTATAAAAGCATTCACTTACTAAATAATTAATTTGCAATAGTACATTGCAACACCATACTTTGAATAATCACAAGTTCCAGAATTTCTTTGAAAAACATTTCACTCGGAAGAGGCACAAAATACTAACTTGCTCAGGACAATGAACTACAATACAGAGACCTCAAGTGGAGCTGAAGAGTATAACAAATTTCTAAAAAAATACTTCTAAATGCCCAAAACAAGGATCAGTGGCTTGATACGACACAGTGGTGAGAATGAATGCCCACATATTATGTAAGTGCAATTGGTGGACAGATACCATATAACATATCTAAGTTAAGAGAGACGGCAGTGGCTGAAAAAGACGGGAGAAACAAAAAGATTGAATGCATACCAATTCACCCTGGTTCTGGAAGGAGCTTCCAGGCCTCCACTGCACACCAGGTATTGCAGAGGCAGAGGATCCCTGGTTAGACACTGCACGAGGGTCGGTAGAATTATCCACATCAACTGAACTAATTCCATCAACATCCCTGGAATCTTGGGGAGACATCACTTTGTTAGCCAAAGGTGAGTCAAGAGGCTGCACCATGCCATTACTCCCAACTCTGTCTTCAGCACCCAATATGTTTCTTTTGGTAGCATCAGAAGCTGGCATAATGCTACCAAGGGCATCATTAGTAGAACTTGAACTCCCTGAACCAAGTTGAATACTCAAGGCTGGTTGACTGGGTAGGCCACCTCTGCCACTACCCTTCAGACTAATGTCAGAAGGTATTTGAGTTGATTTCACAAAAGAAGAGCTTGCATTTTCCTCTTCGTTGACGGAATTTGACATACCAATAAGAGTCGAGTTTATAGTTGCTCCTACAAATTCCAAGAAGAAAAGAAAAAACTCTACTTTGAAAAAATAACTTGAAGAAATATATAACATGAACTTGTAAAGAAGCAACCACTTGAGATCACAGTGACAGCAATGAGAACAAAAAAATTTTACAATACCTGAAGTTGCAACCCCTCCTGTGGGTGTTGGAGGAGCTGATGATCCAATTCCAATACCTTTAGAAGGTGGAGTGCTAGCAACAACCTCAACATTAGAATCCTGTCGAGCCATTTCCTCGGCTTGTTCTAGAGTGGAAGCACCATGTTGCACAGAAGATGTCACTGACGTCTAGAAGATAGATCTCACATAATTAGAAGCATTCTCTAATAAAGTACATTATGTTCCAGCTAAAGCAGATATAAAGCCTTGACAAATAATGGTGATTAATAACTTCCATTATGTTATCAAGCAAAAGGAATAGAGATAAATGAGAGAACATCCTCTGTAAAAGAGATAATAAAAATAGGCAATAAAAAGACGAATCGATAACAAGATGGACAACAAACTAAAAATAAGTTGAAGGAAACACATTTATGTCAAGCACAGGACAACAACAATGACAAATTACAAGCACTAGTAGTGCATCATAAGATCTAAGCAGTTGAGCCACTTCACCCCTCCAATGAAATAATTAAATAAATAAAAACCTTCCTGAGAATTTGAACCGGACCTTCTCAAATAATAGGTTAGCTACAATCTCACTTTGGTAGTTTGGTATGCTAAAAAAGTACATTGAAAAGGAAAACAAACGTTATGCATCATAAAATACAGCACCCCCTCTTTCCCACTGGGATGATAAACTTTACGTTCTCCAAATACAGGTTGGCTCTGCAATATCAATCTCGCATGCTAAACTAAGGATAAAGATAGAAAAGATAAAGAGGAGTATCTATCATAAGGAATGGAATCCAATAAGTTTCTTAAATTAATGTCAGTGCAACTTCAAGGAAGAAGACATACCATTGCATGCACAGGTATTGCGGCAACAAGATTTTTCATGCTTAAAACTGTACTAGTTCCCTAAGGATGGCATATGGAGAAAGACGACAAGATTACAACTTTTGCACACTCACGGAAAACAATATATCACATGAGTTCCAGTGAAAAATAGTAAGGGAAGAAATGGGTTGGTGTGAACCTCACCTTACTAAGACCAGGAGGGACAACTGTAACTAAATCTTCAAGTAACTCCACCTTGTCTAATGGTAGTGTACTGTAAAGATCATCAACGTCACTAAATTCATCAAAGTCTTCCTACAAGATTTTAAACAGAAAAAAAGAGCAAAACGTATAGAAGTGAGCTTGAAGATGTCAAATATTAGGAACGGAGAAAAAGGAAATGATTATGTTATGATAAAAGACCTGATTACGGTCGACATAATCGTCCAAGAAATCTTTAACATCGTTGACCTGCTCTGTACTCAAATTATCATTGTCTAATAGCCTCAGAATCAACTCTAACTTGATTATATGTGCCTTGTGCCGTACTATGGATGTTTCCAAATGGGCCTACACACATAAATCATGCCAACTTTAGCAATGTATAGCCACAAATGCAATGATAACAAATAAACGATAACAACAAGATATAAGAGTATATCACATAATCACCAAAAACATCACATGACAGTACATATCGACACTAGCTTGTGTATGGTTTACATATATATTCAGCTTGTTCGAAAGGATCATTAGTAATTGAACAGTTGCCAAACTTCTTGCCGAGAAGGTACACATAAATGACAGATACAATGTCACATCAAGAGGCACCATGTAACTAAATGAATCAAGATCTTCCAATTAAGCTGGGAGCAATAGCAAAATTAGGAAGTTCTAGAAACTAAGATGATTGTTCCACCTACCAATCTTGGTGGCCTGGTTTTGCCTTTCTTTACAGTCAATCCCTCCATTTCAGCTTCGAATATGTCAATTTGATTTTCCAGCTCACTAACCTATTCAAGGAGATGGGAAGATTTCAGAAAATGACTAGAACCAAGAGAAAGGAAGAAGCAAAAGGTGAGTGTTGTAAGGTAACGAGGGAGGAGGAGGGGGGAGTAGGAATTCTAATAACAAAAAAGGACTAGCAAAAGAAATAACTGAAGAATTACTCAGAGAGAGAGAATCATCAAATTTGACTTAATAATAGTGTCGACTTGGAAATTATCAGAATCAAGTGAATGCTTCATAAGTACAATTAAAAGTTTAACTTGCCACATTGTTCAACCAATCCCTGGTCTCAGATTTGGCTTTCTCCTTCGGATCCTGCACCAAGAAGAAATATACTGTAACTGTTAAACATTATAATATGAAAGATACAATAATTTCCAGAAGACAAGGACAGGCTATGATGGCAGCAAAATAATGCAAGTAACTTATAAGGAATCAACTTCCAATAATATTTCAAAAGGAAAAGGGAAAGAACACTACCGTTTTCGGCTGTTGGCCCAAGCCTTCTTTAGAGAATGCCTTGGTTTTGGTCTCTTTTTCACATATTTTAAACCGTTCCATTTCACGTTCAATACTCTTACGAGCATCCATCAGATCCTGCTCATAAGCAGCACTAACCTATATTACCAAGTATTAGAGGAGACTCATCATCAAGTTCTGAATAGACAGTTTCGAATAAATTGAAAACAACATTCAGTGAACCAAAGAAGCATTTGAGGCAAGCTACATTCACGTATGACAAGCATTAGAATTATCTATTTTAAACAAAATTACTAAACAGTCAGCAGTCAAACCAAGATGTGGTTGGGCCTGGAAGACATGCCATATTTGACGAAGAAATTGGTAAGTTCTAACGAAATAGGCTACCTTCAATAAAATGAAGGAACTCAAAAGTGAATATTACGTAATAAATACAAATTTACTCAAAAGATATTTGCTTTTATTAAATTTCAAATTTCAGGAACTAGTAGTATCTATTTCCAATGTTAATTATAACTCATATTAGCATGCTCTAATGGAGGTTAGACATCAATACATCCTAAATATTACTTGATAGGTGATTAAATATGCCCAAATAAGAAGTTTTTCATACAATGATATCACATTCTTTAAAGATACTACATTAATCGACCATACCGAACAAGTTACTCTTAGTTACAATTTTTAGCTTCACTCTCTACGTTATAATACAATTCTAGTCGTCTACTGTTTTCTTTTGAAAAGTTCACTAACTTATTCTTGATGCAGCAACAAAGGGGGAAACCCCATTTAAGTTATAGTATAATATAAATTAAAATTCAGATCTCTACCAAATTAATTATAGGGGATTAAATTGTGGGATGGGATATACCAATTGTATTCTACTGCCTAAATTCAACACAATGGAATTGAGACAAAAAATGATACAGTAATGAACTAAAATAGATGTTCCCATCTCCTATGGGGTCAAATATGTATATTCTATGTCTCTTCGACATAGTGAAATAAATCAAAATGGCTCATTACACCACCTACGCTTCTCATCTATTTTCTATTGTGAAGCATCTTATGTGAAGTAGTAGATAATTTTTGCACTTCATGTTGGGTCAATTCGGAAACAACCTCCCTCTTATCAGGGGTAAGGCTGCGTACAACCCGAACCCCTTTCCCCGCTTAAGGGAGAGCCTTACAGGCATTGGGACATATTGTTATTAATAAACTAGAAAGAAATCACAACAGTGACAGCCGAACGTATAGACCTTCTTGTCCTTAATCTCACTCGACTGTATCCATGTTTTGATTTGGTCTCTGTATCTCTGCAATTTTTTTATTTCCTTCTTCAAATCAGCCTCAAACTTTTCCTTTTGATTGGCATTGTCCGTATCATACACCTGAAATCCAACAATGGAATCGAACATTAATAATACTCCCTGCATCCCAAAAAGACTGTCCACTTTCGATTTCCAATTGTCAAAAGTAACAGACTTGGTGGTCTTAATTAACACATGTAACATTAAATTGAACCAAACTTATCATATTAATACCACATTACGTGAAAAATACTATCGTTCAATATATCTTTCACCAAATATTATACAACACTATCAAACATATTTGAGTTCAAAAATTTAAAAACCAACCATAAGAAATCAAACCTTGACAATCTTTTTGAAATAGAAAGAGTATTACAAAGCAAATAAACACTGCTAACAAAATTATTCGACTTCAAATTAAAAATTCAACCATCAATACTCAAAACTAGACAATCTTTTTTAGATGGGCTATAATAAAAAAGCAAATAAACACAAACAACAAAGCAACAAAAAAAAATTACATTCAAGCACAACATACAAAACTATTTGACTTCAAATTTAGAAATTCAACCATCAAAGCTCAAAAACTAAAAAATATACAATCTTTTTGAGATGGACTATAATAAAAAAGAAAATAAACACAACCCACAAAGCAAAAAAAAAAAAAAATGAAATTCAAGCACAACATACAAAACTATTTGACTTCAAATTTATATATTCAACCATCAAAGCTCAAAAACTCAAAAATAAACAATCTTTTTGAGATGGGGTATAATAAAAAAAGAAATAAACACAACCCACAAAGCAACAATAACACAAAAATATTTAACTTCAAATTTAAATGTCAACCATCAAAATATACAATCTTTTTTATATGGGGTATAATAAAAAAGAAAATAAACAAAACCCAACAAATAAAAAATGAAATTTTAGCACAATATACAAAAATATTTAACTTCAAATTTAAAAATTCAACCATCAAAGCTCAAAAACTAAAAAATATACAATCTTTTTTATATGGGGTATAATAAAAAAGCAAATAAACAAAACCCAACAAATAAAAAACTGAAATTTAGTAAATTAATAAACCTTATTCCAAATACTATCAAAGACTTCAACGCCTTCTTGAACTTTCTTCAACACTCTATCAATCTCCCCTTGAAGCTTTCTACTAGCTCCCATTTTGAGTTTATTTATTGATTAAACAAGATTAAATCAAGGTTTAATTGATTAAAATATGGGGATTTTCAGAATTTAGCGGCAAATTATTGGAGAGGTTTTGAATTGAATTGATTAGGGCTTTGAGGTGTTAGTTAACACTTGTGGCCTTGTGAGGTTAGAGTCGAGCCGTAGAATCAAATCTAATATATTAATGTTTCCGATAATTACCAAATCTAGCTTTTTATGTTTCGAGTAACAAGCAAGTTCCCAATAATAAGATATGCTTGAATTTGAGTTGGATGTGAGTGGTTAATTTAGTCGGGTTTTTAATAGAGTAAAAAATAGTGAGTAGTGAATTATCTAATCGAATTGCGCCTCCAAATATTTTTAAGGATTTTAAACAAGTCGAAAAAGACAAAATAAAAATAAATAAATAAAAAGCCTTCAAACAAGTTGAGTTTTAATGTTTATTAAATAAATATAATTTATCGAGAGTGTAAATATATTTTTATCTGGTATTATGGTATTACGCAATATGCATTCACACACACAAACGACTCGCTTTTAAGATGAACTGAAGGGAGTCCTCTATGACGCCTTATCAAGTGTGTTAATTGTTTATTCTCTTTACGTTCATTTTAATTGACGTTTTTTTATGGTTTAATTTATTGCATGAAGAATTGAAGATCAACACACAGCAATCGACTGTCATACTCGCCGAGCCTAGTGCCGCCTCTGGATCAATGTGGCCAACGGGCGAATCAAACTGGATTAGTTACCACTCTCGACGAGTGAAAATCCGCCTGACGGAATAATCACTGGTCTTTGGCTCGGGAATCTCCAAGCCGCCGATTACTTTTCCTCTATTTAACGACACCTCCTTTCATTAGACCTGAAAGTGAGGTCGTGGAGACCCGAATTAATGCATAATTCGACGATCAAGTTAAGAGCGATTCAAAATAAGCGAAAAGACAAGAGATGGAATTTTATCATTACCTCAAACAATTAATGTATAAGACACTCATGTCCCTGAAAGCGAACCCATCAACGATATGACATGGCCCTGGCGAGAGCTCGGCGGTATTATTAGGTCGCAAAGATAGTACCGATCCATTTGTTTCATAATACCTGGTCCGCATAATTTCGCCGACCATGTATATATATCTTACTCAAGTCATTAGTTTAGCCCCATATCAAGCACAAACTTGGATGTTCTTGAGATAATGGATTAGTTCAGTGTCGAAGCAAGACTCCTCGATCCTTTGGCGTCAGTGCAGATTCACCCCATGCATGATGCTGAGAATTATCAGAATATTAACTATAAAAAACCTGATGCCTGAGAGGATGAATCACCTTGGGGACTGAACTTGACATGATACTGATTGTCGATTGATGTTGTTTCTTTATCTTCAATATCAACTCAACTTCTATTGTAAATTTGTAATTGTACCTTTATATAACACTCATATCAATAACGGTTGAAATTCTTCACTTCTTGGCTTCTTGATATGCTTTGAATTGCAATTGTATTTTCACTTCTGTCAGTGTTGATTGTTAAAAGTTTAAACACTTGCATGTTTCTTACATTGCATTTCAGTTTTAAGGTCTAGCAAAAGACTTTATATCAGTTGTTTTGAGGAACTGTGAACAAGTAATGAAATATTGTATATATGTTAAATTTGTAGATTTGTAGGTGAACCATTAATTCACAATATTGAGCAAATAATACAACTATAAATCTTGTTACTAGAAGATGATGATCCTTTTATCATCTACTTATACATTAGATATAATCTTGTTCAATTCTGAAACACTTCTGCTCCAGAGAACTAGAGATACAAAGCTGGAAATACTCCTAAATTGTGGAGGTACCTGAGGAACCCTTCCTCTGAAAACTTCACAACAACGTTATTTGGTTGTCGTAAAAGTCGAGCACAAATGCCGGGAGAAAAGCCGGTAAAAAGGGGGCTAATACCACTCAACACGAGCCACAATAATAAGGCTCTTGTTGATGAAAACACCACTTCTATTGTACTATTATTACAGTAATACTATATATGTTAGCAACTAGTAAATGTTGCTGGTAAAAGTTAAGGAGAATCTTGATGTTGGCTAGTTAAGTACCAGGAAGATTAAAACTCTAGAACTGTGCCCCTTTGTAAGTTTGGCCAAAAGACCAATATGGAGGAGTTACATTGTTGGATGTTACAGTGCGGCCATCACTTGTCGTCACCTTGAAAGAGAGTGCTTGACCATTGAGGTTGGCGCCGCTTTGCCAGTTTTGGCCCCAATTGCGAGACATCTTCTGCCAGTTAGTTTTCGAGCCCTTGATCGAGACAGATACAACATCGCCTGCTCCACCAACATTGGTTATCAATACCAAATTGAAGTATGAATGTCCATTTATGGTGAAACGAAGGCCACCACTCTTCTTGCAAGCCACCCTGTATATCAAGAGTAGAAACCAGTCAGATACTAACATCTAGCTCCAATGCAGGTAACTACCATTCTTGACTACAATATACAATACAACATAGTTCCGTGCCTCTAAAGAGGCTCCTAATTAAGTGGTGTGTGTGTGTGCGCTGGGGGGTCGGGTTGTATACAACCTTACCCCATGACAACACAACAAGAAAAATTATAGATGCTTGCAGAGTGACAGAGATGATCAGCTCTTACCTTCTATATTGAACAGGGACTATGCCTGCTTTGTACTGAGCAATTCGTAGGAATGTGGGTTGAGCTAGGTCAAAGTGTTTTTGAGGAGGATTACACCACCCTCCGGCATTATTGGAGAGAGCGTAATTCGGAGGACAGAAATTTGTTGCTGTGATCTGAATGGTACCAGGGAGACACCATTTCACATTTACACATTTGATCTCGAAACAAGCTCCACAGGTCAGTCCACCGTTGAAAAGTGCAGTACTCAATGCGCCAGTGTTTGTCCCAAAACCTTGGCTCAAGAGATTTCCATAGCCACAAGCTCCACCTACATAAGTTTAGTATGTTTAGTGATCAATTTCAAAGCACAGTGATACATTAACATTAATATTTCCCAACACCTTTAAAGAGTTCCTGCCTAAGTAGGGTAAAGGAGGGTCGGATAGTATGGAAAAGCATTTACGTTAAAAGCACAGTGATATAATTGTAGCCTAAGGGAGATAAGGGGGTTGGATATTTTTATAATATATGAAATCTGCAATGTAGTATGACTTCTTACCCATTGTACCAGAAGCATCACTTCCTCCATAGAATGTTGCATGCGCATCCGACCATCCACTACTAATGCCTTGGACACATGTTAACATGGCTAACAAGGATAGTAGGAAATAATACCCTAAGCACTTCATTTCGTCGTGTTAACAAATATGGGGACAATATAACAGGAGAATTGAACTCGAAATAAGTAAACTAAAGAAAATTCACTTATGTAACTAAAGAAAATTCACTTATGTATAATCGCGTTTTATGAAGTAGGGTTTAAGAGATTAAGGGAGTAACAATGCTGGAAAAAAGAGATTAATCAGGTTAAGATGAGTAAGAAGCTGATGTTACTATGATATGTATATATAGGCATCAGGAGACTGAAGTTGAGAAAGAGCAAAGGACCTTACTTTCTAAACAATGCAAGTTGAACATTTTAATTTACTAAATAAATAATGATTACTAGAAGTCTAAGCGTGCTTATGCAAAAAGGTTCTCAGGAACCTAGACCTCAGCTAGTTTGAACATGCTGTGTTCAAGCCCCATGTGGCCATGTGATCAAGATTTTCTAGTTAAAATCTTTCAACTTGGTTTATAGTTTGACCTTTTTCTTCATTCTCTAATTAGCTTTAAAGGGAAAAAGATGAAATTTCTAAATTACTAATTATTTCTCAATTTATTACTTTTTCTGTTTCTCTTTACTTCTCTTTCTAGATCAATTTTTTTGTTTTAAATTACTTGTCTTTTTAGTATAGAAAATTATAATTTCATATTTTCAATGTACTTTTTGTCTACTTTTATTATTAAATTATCAACTAACTAATAATATAGTTTCAATTAATTATCATTCTATATTTTCAATGTACTTTTTGACTACTTTTTTATTTCTTTAATCGATGTGCAAATTACTAGAAAGTCGATTAAAAGGGAACGGAGAGAATAACTTTTAGTAAGTCTTGATAATGGCGAACCAGAATTTTTATGTATGATGGGGGTGAAGAAATGAACCAGCATATATTTATTTTTCAAAAATTTACGAGGATGACTGCCCCTACGCCTCTGCCTGGTTACTTCTGCCCTGGGGAAACTCTTAACTATCAGAACTAGTGAAAATCCTTGTTTAATGGAATGTTAGTACTGATTCTATTAGAGAAAATGTAGAGTCAATATACTTATGTTGACTTTCTTGATTGATTCTGTATTGTACTTGCATAGATTAGTCAATTAGTTTGGTTGCAAATATATTAACATAACTTAAGCAGTAGGTAGTTTGTTAGTTAAGTTGAAAACCTTCTAAATCTGCCTTATGTTCAGGTGTTGACTAGCATGTGGTAATTAGGCAGCATATTCTTGAAAAGAGAACCTCATGCCAGTATGCCACCATCTTTGCTGTTGAAAAATAGTTCTAAAATCTGATTTTCCAATATTAAGCACATGGGGTTATTATTTAACCTCATGGGGTCACTTAATTGCAGTTCCAATTTGATGAGTTATATAAATTTGTTAAGATCATGACTTTGAAGGTCAATAAAGTTCCTAAGCTAGGAGGAAATGGGATTGGTTACCAAACGGAAAAAATCGAAACCCAATTAAGAAATTATTCCTTATTTACACCTAAAAATATTATAGTGACGAAGTTTAGAAGTGACCAAGGAAATATTACTTTAACGTGTTAGGTACTTCATTCTTCCGCTAATATTTGTTCGAATTCCGTCACTCTTACCACAAAATGCATAGATCAAAGATGACCTACTTGCATGTGGCGAACCATACAACTAGGAAGTCATTAATGATCTTGTAAAAGTCCAATGCAATTGCTTCATCTATAATTTAATCTTTGCTGCATCTTTTCTGTGTGGGTTTGTATATTTTTTGTTTGCCCCCTCCTTTTCCTTGATCTTAGCTGTGCTATCTAAGTCACAAGTAAACAGGAATACCCACCAGACCTCTTGAAACCACAAAACTTGTCTACTTTACACTTTACAGGCTTGACATAAGATCAATCAAAATGAGTAATTATGCATTAGCAGGAATCACTATCTTTTGGAGGGCCACAAGTTTATCAAGAACTTTCCTTTCAATTGTTCTGTTTTTCAAGAATATGAACCCCAAATCTCTAAAGTAGTATGCCATATTCATTGAGTTCCATGACCTGGAAATTGGAAAAGCTCATCAATGTTCTTGTTCACGGATGCTTCAAATTTTCAGCATATTAATCCCCTATGAGACAGATTCTTGAATTCAATTATGGAATACCTGTCGATCATTGTCATCTACGTCCATATTCGCATAAAAACATATTATGGCGTCCAAGTTAGACGCCTCTCATATCAACAATGGCGTTCTATTTTTGGTGCCTAATATCTCTGGATATATGGTGATCAGCTCCAAAGTCATTTTCAGTTAAAGTTGGAAGAAATCGGACGAGAGCACATGTAGTGTTGATGACAAATGTTAGTTATAACATGATAAAAAGAGAGAAAGAAAAAAAAAAGATGGCATTATTAGCATAGGTGATGGGGAACACTAGTTATCCACTACACAACTCTTCATAGCCACAAGAAAGATCAAAAGGATATACTTCTTCCAACAGAGTTCTTGAAATGTAGCAAACGCATGAGTCAATTTTAATCCAACAAGCCAACTCCACCACTCAGGTGTGGATCTTGTACAATCGCAGAGTTTAGAAGAGACCAAGGAAGACAATGGACCTCTTAAATTTTAAAATTTTTAGAATTCATAATATAATTATAAATTATTTCATACAAAATATAACAATTGCCCCTTTTTCCCAATAATGAAAAAAGATCATTTAAATATATTTAATGTTTAAAGCTCCGCCACTAAATTAATGCATGTATGAACCTTTTTCGTTATTCGTTTTCGTCTTGATAGAAATTCTTGCACCTTAATTTTATTCAACTTTTGAAGTATGCGTAGCTAGTAAATTTTTTCTTACCATTACAGAATGAATATTAATTTTGGAATTAAGTTAATAGTGATCGGATCAATTCTTAAATAGTTTCCTCGTCATTATAAGAGCAAAGCTATGTACTATACTACCCCATTTAAACGAAATCCTCTTTAAAGACATTGAGACATGTTAAAGTTAAAATCGATGGAATAAGCTTACGGAAAAGAGGAAGTATTGAACAGCTTCAACCTTCTAACAGATAGCAATAAAAAGTAGATCTCTAACAAGCTGGAATGTTTTAAGTTGGCCAAATAGTAAACACAAGACGTTGAGTCTACTATGATTATTTGGAACAACTTATTGTTTATTGATTAATATTACACCTATATCACGAAGGCTTCCCCAGATATTGCCATCCTCTTGATATTTGCGCTCCGCCTCCTTCCATTGCTATTAACCCAAACGCTCGACGCTGCCACTTCACCTGACCTCCAAAAAAAATTACTAAAATTCAGCTTAAGCTTCACCTGTGGATAGCTCATAGCTCCACATGATATAATCTCAGGTTTAATCCCAGAAAAATTCATATTTTGTCCATTTTTCTCAAGATTAAATGCAGAAATATTGGTTTGAGATATCAAATTCAGAATCTTTGCTTCAGCCATCTTTATTCCACATAAAATTAATTGGGTATTAAGATTTGGTGCAAAAAATGGTTGAAGTTTCTTTCTTTTGAGCTGAATAAATTAATTGGGTATTAAAATTTGATGCAAAAAATGGTCAAAGTTTCAGCAAAAAAGAACAATGTTTGCTTGTCTTCTCCCTCCCCTTCTTCAAACTCCGATTCTTCTGTGTACTTACTTTTGAAAAGTGGATAAAATTTTATTTGTGGTTTTTGGATAAATGGATTATTTCTAGATTCTGTACTTTTAAAAATGAATTATATTAAATTCTTTATAACAAGCTGGTCTTATCGTAGGCGGGTTTATACCATACTCATCATGAAAAGATTTTTTTAAGAATACATAGTTACACTTGTGGCACTGAAATTTGATCTGGACTTTCTAGATTCTGTACTTTGTTTTGGACTTTGGATAACAACAAATTTGGTGTGTACTTTTTGTTAACAATTTTTGTGGATAGGGTGAAAGCTATTTGAGGTTGTAAAGTAAACCTGTCAATAAATTGGTGCACCTATGTCACAATATTAATATACTTATAACTTATCATTATAATTAATTGTTTAGTACAAAAATATTTTATTAAAGTAATTATTGATTTTACTATTTCATAGAAGAAAATTTGTTATCAACTAATAAAATAAAAATATTATGAGATAAAATAATAATGTTAGCGTTTTTAAATTCGATATAAAAAATTACGTTGATAAAGTAAATATTCAGCAGCTAACGATCTGAGGCTAAATCACAAATATTATTTATATAATACGAAGGGAGTAATAGAATAAATCATGTGAAATATAGCGTCGATATAGCAGAGCCAGGTGATAAATGGATGCAACTTTGACCAAGATGTGACTTTTGTACCCAAATTTGGTCTACAATTAATGGCAGCTAATGTTGAAGTGTATTTGGAACACTTTGGAAACAGACAAAGACAAACACACAAGATTTGTAGAAGCCAACTCCATGGGCATGGTGAATCAAGTGCATGGTCATCTTAAAGGTTGCTTAGATGACCAACATCTATATTATATTATATTATAAATGTGTCTGATATAGTATTGATGAGTAGTACTCCGTATTTTACAACTAAGGACGTTATCAGTTGCTGATTTAATCTTGAGTTGATTTTGTTTTGCAGGATATATTCATGGAAAGAATATATTAGCAATAATCATGGATAACCTTTTTCATAAAAAAGTTTTGTCAATTAAATAGAAGAATTGTATGTAATATATGCAATTTTAACTTATGTGTATGCACGTATTCATACATGTAGCAATTTGAGTACAGGGTGGTGGCTGGAGTTAATGTGGTAAATGTTAAATATAATGAGTTTATGTTTTAATATTATCAATTTAATTACTTTTCCCTAACTTTTGTATGTTTAGACTAATTCTTAAGCTTAATTTAAACATGTACCATTATATCATCTTGTCTGCTCCCTAGCATCTATATCTATTCTTAAGCTGGTCGACATTGACGAGGATGGATTTGTATATCTTAATTGTTATTGTCGTTAAAGGCACTGTGTGACTTTATTATAGACATATAGTTATATCATTGGTGGAACATTTACAGGTGAGTTTGTTGACTGATAGTGGCCAGTCCAAGGATGATCTCAAGCTTCCAACCGACGAGACTCTCCTCAAACAGGTAATTGTCTCCTTTGAATGGTCAAATTGGTCAAATTACTCTTTGTGATATGTACAAATTGTTAAACACACTTTTACATCAACTATAAAAGAATATATTATAATGACGATTCAGCTGCGAAAAGAAAAAAATTATCACTGACAAAAAGTGATATGATGAAAACTTAATTTCGCCAAGCCTTTTGGCCTTGTTTTTACCGGCTTTCTTCAAGCCAATGCTGCATCATATCTGTACTTTTTATGACAATATATGTAATAAAATATAAATACTTTAAGTTAGATCATCAAATACGTCTTTTATGCTTAAACCGTCACCATCTATCTTTATCTTTTGTAATTGATAATAGGCCTTTAGGCCTTTCTTTATATGTAATATTATAGTATTAGGATTAGATAATCTTATCTTTTATAACTTAAATCATCTCATCCATCTTATCTTTTGTGGTATATAATATATTTTATGGAAACTACTTTATAAATGAGAGAAAATTATCATTTCACTCAATTAAGATACATGTTTGGATTGCATACTGAAATAGTGAAGTTACAGATGACAACATCAAATAAAGTACTACAAAAATATATATGATTCATCGTTTGAAAATACTTGGCCATTGCTTACCATAATTTGGTACATTTGCACTAATACAGTGAAATTGGAATAAATATTTGGTCATCATCGGCTATCATTCCATACATTTGCACTAATTTATTAAAATTGGGATAGATATTTGGCCAGCGCTTGCCACAATTCCGCACATTTGCATTAATTCAATGAAATTGGGACAAATATTTGATCATCGCTTATCATAATTTGATACATTTGCACTAATTCAGTGAAATCATGACAGATATTTGACAATCACCAACTATAATTCCATATATTTGCACTAATTTATTAAAATTAGAACAGATATTTGGCCACCGCTTGTCATAATTTGTTACATTTGAACTAATTCAATGAAATCGAGACAAATATTTGGAGATCGCTTATAATTCCATACAGTTGCACTAATTTATTGCCCATAGCATCTGAGACAATTTTGACAATTTTATTTTATAAACATCTATTTAAAGTTAGACCTACCATTAAAAAAATATAAAATGTTGCCCATCATTTGACGGGACATCCAAACTAGTACCTAATAAGATCAACTCATGAAATGTATTTATTTGAACTTTTGCCAAGTTTAATTGCAATTGGTATTCTTTAAGTTACTGGTAGCTGATCATTTTGGCCTCCAAACTACAAATGGCCTTTGAATCAATTGTACAAGTTGCTACAACAGTTTCCCTTCCATCGAGTCACGGCTGTTATAAGCACAGAAGAGAAGGAGAGAAATAATCTCATGGCCACCATCATCCAGCATTGGCACAGTTGAATGGCTTGAATCAAACCACCTCAACTTTGGGACCCTGCATTTTGTCCGACCCCTTCTAGTTACATAAGTTAGCATCATACTGCATTCACCAACTCCTCCTGTCCTCTGCTGCAATCACGGTGTTCTTGGTGCAAAAACCATTGAACACCGGGAGCATCAACTGTAGATATACGCACTTGATGTGAACAAACGTCAATTAAAATAAAAAAATGTTTTCATAATTAGTAGACAATCTCATATTTTCTAGTATTATTGAAGGAAAAACCAGCTACCAGTTGAATAAATGATACGGAAAGAACCCATACGTTGGAAGCCAGGTACTTGAACATCTTAATTTGCTTTTGCAGGTGCAGTATTTCTTCCGAATTGGATGACAATGGGCTTTCCCTTGAACACATACCCGTTCACCAAATTCTGCAACCAGAACAATATATGATACTCTTACAAAATACATTTGAAGTTCAAAATGATTTTAAAGGTAATAAAATGTTAAGCAGCTCAATCCTGTTGATTATTAGTTCATACTTAATAGAATTTGCATATTTTAATTGGGGAACCACCATTTAGACAGTTTGAGTACAATAAATTGAACTAAATTATGAATAATAACTTCACCACTTCTAGCGGTTCACTTGTCTTCAATAAGCAAATGAATGCCGTTTGTAGCATTACTCATTTCTTGTAAGAAGTTTACATCTCTATTTAATGTCTATTATTTCAATTTTTCACACATCTTCAATCTCAATATTTCTGCTAACATTATTCTCTCATTCAACTCCAATTCAAAATATTTGTCATTTCTACTTTTCAAGACAAAATTTTACATTTTTCATTTTTTAATGATAAAAAGCAGCAATAGTCAAATACTGATCCCGAAAAACATAAATGATAATTGTTTTGAATTGGATTTAGTAGATAATAATGTTAGAAAGATAATTGGTTAAGGAAGTGTGCTTGAAAAATTGAAATAATTGACATTAAATAACAGAATGTGAAGCTGCCGCGACAAAAATGTAACAGAGGATCTGGGCGGTTCACAACCCGACTTTTAAATTTACATACAATAATCTAATTGGAAGGTCAAACGAATTGAAGAAATTATTAGCGCTTGGTTACATTATCTAACCCAGGGTGAAATGAACTGGAAAAAATGTCAATCACAGTGTTTGACAACATACCAGAGCGTTCTGAGCAAGTTCAACAGATGGGAATGTGATAAAAGCTTGGCCCTTCATTCTTCCTTCCTATAAAACAGCACACCAGTGTTGAGGGGATACTTCAGGTAACATTCTCAATTCAAATATTTCATAAAAAGAAAATATATTGAAACCTCAAAACAATTGCGTCAACTTGCTTATGCAGACAAATTCTTATTCTGGATATCAAGACTGCCGGGTGAAGCCAATGTTCTAATTCATTCCAAAACTAAAGCACAATTTTGAGCATGATGGGGTTAATTCGTCCTTTGCTTTTCCTCTGCTTATAAATTTAAATGTAAGACATCTCGACTTGCTGCATCTCTTATTACATCTATCTTTTGTGGACTTCTCTAACTACCTCACATGTATGCTTGAAATAATTCGGAAAGTTTAAACAAACAAGTCTAGACGGCTAAGAGGTTTTGGTTTGAGACCAGAAGTTGATATTCACATCCTACCTTCATCAGCTTCACATTTATACAAGATTTTGCCATATCAATGCTTCCAAATAATGATCCTGTGACACCATAAGAATAATAATTATCTCATAAGAAGATGCAAATGTTTGCCACTACTTATTCGATTCAATGAGTCAAAAACTTGAAGATATTTAGTACTCACCAAATAAATAATAGAAGTCCTCTGCAACCACATCTTTTGCCAAATTTTTTACATACAAAACTGGTGTAGGATTGCCTGCAGTATAATTCTGCATCAAATAAAATGACCATAAGTGCTAGAACCAAACTATTAGTCAATAAGTTGGAAAGTATCACATAAGTTTCTACATTAAGCAAATAGAGAATGCATCGTAAGATTTAATACTTGTCTACATCTCTACGAGAAACAGGACAAGGAATACTCCATATGTAGTCTAACTGGTTTATTCAAACTCAACAATATACATGTACACTTATCAGAACCTAGCTTGCATCTGAACCAAAAGTCTCACTTGCCATCTTGCTCTTTCCTTGTAACAACAAGTATATTAGAAGATACCGACTCGTTATACGCCAAAAATAAAATACTGCAATTTGATTTTTCATACTTTAAATTTGACTATCAGTATCTTTTAAAAATATTTTAATAAGAAATATACCATTAGATTCATCTTTAGAGGTTCTTTGATCGTATTTTTTTAATTATAGTTTTTGAAAATAATATAATTATAAAGTAATTAATGTCATAGTTTTTTTCACAAAAAAAAGTGAGAATGCCTTCATAAAACAAGGTACGGTACCTTAAACATTGGCAGTGACAAGATTTCCTCAGGGGGCATCCTTCCGTTTTTCAATTCTTCTGGTGTTACAATAGTTTGGTTCAGAGATGCACTGTCTGATAAAGGTAAATCCATTGTGGCAATATCATCCACTTGTTCATTATGAATCTTTTTAGGAGCTATTTTGATCTGCCAAAAGGAAGGCCCAAGAAATTTTAAATATTTGAATTGTGAAGGGCATCCCATGAAAAATTATTTCAAGAACACAGCCATTACCTGCAGCACAGAATTTTTCTTTTTAATAACTGGAATCTCTTTTGGAACTAGTGCAGCAGATCTTAACCCAACCGCCTCGTGAGCCACACCTTTGTCAATTGCAGGACCTACAATAGACTCTCGCTTCATACGCTTTGATCTATGGCCCGCAGCATCCTGAAAAAGTAGATCCATATATTCAATCGCTAACATCCACAAGGAAAAATATATGTATTGCAGAAACATAAATGGAAAAACAAAGTCACTTGCCAAGGGTAGATGTCAAATATGATTATTAAGTTATTAACTACATGACAGTCCCATACCCCATTGATATTTCAAGGTTACATTATAATACACATGAAATTACCTCCTCTGAAGATTCCATTTCAGATTCACTTGTCGATATATGTTCCAAATTAGTCTTGAGAGATTCCGGGTAAGGCGCTGATGGTGCTGGTGGAGGTGAAACTGGCACCTGAGTTGGAAGAGGTGGTGTGGGAAGTGCTATACGGAATGGAGCTGGAATATTCATTTTGTTCATCAAGTGTAATACCTGCAAATCCGTGGTTCATTTCCAAACTGAAAGGGGACAAAATGCCTTGGCCCCGAGAAGAAAATGATAAGTGAAAATGTTCAGAAATTGTATTTACCTGGGTATAGAACCGGGGCACAGCAATTAGAGCATTTACAATGTTAGTTAGGATGTTTCCATCTGGTGGAGGGTATGCATACCTGCACCAGAAGAAAAAAATCACAGACAATCTTCAAAAAAATGATCATTTCGAATATGAATAAAATAGAAGTTAATGTCATTACATAGAGGATTGTTTAACTTTGTCTTTAGTATAAATTAATGAAATGGCAGAACTCATAATGGACCGGGACTGGAAAGAAATTAGTTATTCCAACGAGAAAGTATTTTTTTTTTAAATTTTGCAATAGTAAAAACTGACAGGTTAAATGATTCTGCTAATCTGGTTATAGATAATTAGCCGCTAAACTAACAGTCTCAGGTCATACTCACAGCGCATACGAAATCAAATGATTCTAAGGGCAAATCTACATGCTCAGTTTGAGTTATTGCTTCAATCAGTTTTCTTGATAAATTACTTGATCCATATTTTGGGAGTTGAGTCTAATGTTTAGACGAATACCGAGATAGGGTTGACAAGTAAAATTGACAAAAGGCTTACTTGAGGATTTTCTTCTAGTAAACATGTACAAATATAAAGAAGTGTGGGAATGGATATATCTTAAAAAACAATAAGAACAAAACATACTCAAGCTGGGGAGGAAACGGATAATCCACGCCAAGTCTTTCAGCAATTGGTTCATGGGCAGGGTAGGACCCCAATTTTAGTCCTTCAGTACTATCCTTGAGGATTCCAGTACCTGGTGGCCCACTACCTGGCTGAGCTTCCCCTTGCTGACTTGATTTATTCTCCATCCCTTTATTAGCTATCTCCACTGATAAGACCTTTCCTAAAAAGCGCAGCCTGAAGACCATTGCAACACAATGGAATGCGAAGATCAGAGATCATGCAACAAAATCACAAATGTGAGTCCGGCAAAACAATAAGAATATATTTACCCATTTAGTTGTCGTTGCGCTTGGGATGCACCAACTTCACTCTGGAAATCAACAAAAGCACAGTTTCGAACTCTGCTTATAAGATACAATTTAATAAATATTTTGCATTTTCTTCAGTAGTCACTACAAATGGCACAAAACAAGTAACGGATACAGACTGGACCACCTATAATGAAGTTCATATTTAAAGCCTTAGAACTTACGTTAATGAAGTTCATCTTTAAGGTAAACTGAATAGTCCCCCGCTCCCCCTATTTCAATATCATCCACAAATTTGTAGCTGAACAAAAACTTAATGCTCTACAGTTTAATGAATTTGTATCGCTCAATCAAGTAAAGGAAACTCAAAGGACCTAATGCCAACCTCACTTTTCATCTTCGTTTCATTTTACATATGCCAGTTGTCAGTAACCTATATCTAAGATCGTTCTTACTAATTACTAAAATAAAAATACGTTGGTATTAATCCATTAACTCCAATGGTTCCAACTTCCAAATACTTCTAAATCTACGTAAAGCTTTGTATTTTCAGTCAGAAAAAGTATGGTCACGAGAGAAGTTACTTGTAGATTAACGAAGTCAGAAGCTTTTTCATTGCATACATAGTCAAATATTTTAAATTCTCTGGCTCTCGGATATAATAAAATAAATCAAAATTGCTCATGACACTATCTAGTATCTACGCTTCTTATCATTGTGAAGTAGTGCATAGTCTTGGCACTTTTATCACAATACAAGGTTGCATAAAATCCGACTCCCTTAGCCACTTAAGCGGGACTCGGGGACTCTTTAGAGGTATCGAGGCATGTTGTCGAATTCCATTTTAAATACTCTATAACCTAACTTACTTACTGAATTCACAATACATTGGAATTAATCCATAAACCCAAATTGTTCCAAATACTTCTATAAATTATTACACATGTTTTCACCAAATACTATACTACAAAAAACGCTCGCAAAGTGTTATAATTTAATACTCCCTTTTTTTAATAGTTGTTGTTTTAGCCAAATATATTTGTTTGATAATAGTTGTCGTTTTAGCATAATAAATAACAATTTTACATTTTCAATGAATTTTTTAACTATTTTTTCTCTATAAATTAAGAACCAACCAATGATCTTGTTTCAATTCATTTTCATGATATTATTTCCATTCATTGTTATTCTACATTAGCAATGCAATTTTTAACGACTTTTTCTTTTTCATAATCTACGTGCAAATGACTAAAACAACAACTAAAAAACGAAGTTAATAGTAAATGACACTAAAAAAATATTCTAGCTTTTCACATATTTTCAACAAATAATATCCAACACACATAAAAACTCCACACACAAAAAAAAAATCAAGCATAAAAAAATTGAAAGTTGAGAATAATTTTGAAACAAATGTATAATTACCTTCCATGAGTACAAGGTCGAACAGATGAAGCACCATAATGAGAAAATAGTCTAGAAAGCGTATCAAACGGAATCGCTTCAGGCAAATGCCGAACCAATACGGTGGCGCAACCAAATTCCGATTCCGGCGGAGGCGGAGGCGGCGGAAGTGGCTGAGATTCGGTGGGGTAAGGGAAATTGTATGGTGGTTGAATTTGATGATTCATTGTGAAAAAAGTCAATTTGGAAAAACAAAAAATCAATTTTGACTAAAAAATAATTCAATTTTGACTAAAAATGTTATAGACACATCCAAATAGTATTTGGTTGGATAGTGAAATGACTATTGTACCCCCATTTTTAAGTAATAGTTTCTGAAATTATATTAAGGGGTCAAATAGTCATTTCAATTACTGTAATATATTGTTTTCTAGCATTGTCCACTTCAATTTATAATTTTTTCATAAATAACTGACAAATAGATATATTTTTTTTTCAGAATTTCATAATAAGCTCAATTTAAAAGAGTCAATTTAAAGAATTTAATTTTTAATTTTTATCGATATATTTTTCAAAAATATTATAAACACAAATAAAAATATATACGGCCAAAATTCACTATTATGAAAGCTGATAAAATCAAGTTTCTAGACAATCTTGGTGAACTATGAAAGATTTGTTTGTGTGTATGAGTTGGTTTTTTAATTAATGGATCCTTATTTTTGTGCCTAATAACTTTAAGAACATGTCATATGGCCTCCAAATATTTTCTGACTCATGCACTAAATTCATACTTGCTTCAGTCATCAAAGCTTGTGCTCATGACCCAACCCATCAATTTATGGGTTTTCAAATCCATTGCAAATTTATCAAGAATGGGTATGATTCAGAATCCACTGTGTCCAATTCTTTGCTTTCCATGTATGCAAAATTTGATGACACGGAAAAATCTTACAATATGTTCGATAAAGAATAGGGCAGCAAAATAGGCATTTCTCCTTCAATTTCTTACTGTTTGGATGTGTGTTAACAGCTCAGATGTGGAAGCCATAAATAAGGAAAATATATAAAATGTATATTCTTAATCTATTGAAAATATCAAAAACATATAAAAATGATATTATTAAACAACTAAGAAATACCAAAAACATATAAGTATGGTATTCGTAAGTTACTCGAAATACAAAAAATATATAAAAATGTTATTATTAATCTATTGAGAAATAGAAAAAATATATAAAAATGATATTCTTAAATTATTGACAAATACCAAAAACATATAAAATTATATTCTTAAATTATTGACAAATACAAAAAACATATAAAAATGTCATTCTTAAATTATTGACAAATACCAAAAACATAAAAAAATGGTATTATTGACCTATTGAAAATCATGAACTTTTTATATTATATTATTGTTATAAAAATCGAAAACAGACAGAATCAACCGATTTCAAGTTATGATATCCGACAACAATCGAAGCGATTCAATTTCGAACAAATTTGGCCATAGATTAAAAACCGATGTGTGACGATTTCACACAAAAAGCACTGAAATAAACGATCTAATCGAACCGAAAACATCCCCTAGCGATAGAATAGCCGTCAGTTATATAACATGTGTATCTTATTCCACCTGAACTGCATGTTATTAAGCCGACTAAGAATCTAAGAAGATGACAAAGTACACTATAAAGACAAAGTACATACTACTGCTTATCAAACTAGAAATAAGATAGTACACAAACCAGCACTAATTTGAAAGCTTGCCCTTATAAGAAAGAAGATCTCAAGAGCACTAGTTGTCCGAACCAACCAAGAGATTATTCCAGAAAGAACGTCTCAAGATCAGTACATGGCTATGATTCAGAGATTAACTAATAAGATCAAAAAGTTGTTTGGATACAATTCCAAACGAGTTTATAATAATGAACATAATTATGATTTTCCCATACTCGTTCAACTCTTAAGTAAGCTACCGGAAGATATTCTGATTGAGATATTAGTTCGAGTTCCCGCGGATGTTGTTGTACTACTGTGTCCAATTTGGCGGAATTTGATATCCTCGCCTTTATTCGTAGACTTACATCTTAGCAGAGCCGATCCCATTCATGTCGTCCAATCTGTATATCTTGATGGATGTCATAGCAAGGCTCAATTGAGTACTGTGGATTGTACCAGGAAAACAATGTATGGATTTGGTGTCTTGCTAAAAAGAGCTTGTTGCATTTGCATTGTCAACCCTATTACTGGGGAAAATAGAGACATCTCAACTCCAAGCTTGTATGGATATCTTTGATCGCTTTCAAGGTCGATACAAGCTACTCTATGTTGATTTGTCCAAGTCGAACGTAAATTATGTGTACTACACTTTCGACTTGTCTGAGAGCGTGTGGAAAAAGCTAGATTTGATAAAGTCTTGTTTAGATATCTGTCCTAATCGTAGGTACCCTGGAGTAATTGTAGGTGATGCTGTGCATTGGATCGGGCATTCCTCCAAGATGGTGGTGGTGTTCAAGATTGAAACTGAAGAGTTGTACTCTTTGCCTCATCCTCCTGTAACAACTAGACGTGATTCTAGAACTCATGAAGCTAAGCATGCAACTCATGCTAAAGATGGACAACTGTGTTTCTTGCCATACAATTGTTGAAGAAAGAGTGGTCGAATTTTGGATCTTGGAAGATTACACAACTGGGGGATCATGGGTTAAGAAGTTCAAAGTCAGCCTTGTATCCATCTGCCAACAAGGTTAAGTGCTCCCCGGCTAGGCCTGCTCTTGTCCAGTGTTTTCCTTCCGATTAGCATTTCCAGTAAAACCACCCCAAAACCGTATACATCACTCCTAGCAGTTAAATGTCCTGGGCAAGTGATCAAAATTGTGTGATTTAACTGGGAAGATTCTAAAAGTATGCTGGTTCTCATGAGAACAATCAAGAGAAAAAGAAAACAGTTGACATTATACTTGAACATAAAATAGAATGAAAGACCAAAATAGATAATCGATGATTTCTCAAAACCCAAGTACCGTTCAAATACTCACCAGTCATGACATACTCGGGCGCAGCATAGCCATAGGTACCCATTACACGAGTTGAAACATGGGTTTGATCGCCCATGGGTCCATCTCGCAAGTCCAAAGTCAGATAATTTGGCATTGAAATTTACAAAAAAGTACAAGAACTGCAATTGGTCAGTAAATATGATCTAGAGTCAGTTCTATTTTTTTCAACACAAAAAATACATTCAGTGTATTTGTTTCTGTTTAGGTGTATTTTTGTGTATTTGGATGTATTTAGTTGTATTTAGGTGTATTTCTATGTATTTAGGCGTATATGGATGTATTTTTGTGTATTTTGATGTATTTAGGTGTATTTCTATGTATTTAGGCATATATGGGTGTATTTTTTTGTATTTTGATGTATTTAGTTGTATTTAGGTGTATTTCTATGTATTTAGGCGTCTATGGGTGTATTTTTGTGTATTTTGATGTGTATTTAGTTGTATTATATTTAATTTGATAGTATAATAATATAATGTAGTATAATATATTTAATTTTTATAGCATAATTTCTTGTTGTTTTCACTGCTATTTATAGGTTAAACACAACCAACGTTTTTATAATTTTCAAATCGATAATTATAGTAAACGTTTACTACTTTTATACATTATGCAAATTGATAATAAGTTAACGTTTACTACGTTCACGCAAAACGAGGACATGATTCACGTGCATGACGTGACTATACATGATACATGCAAATCAAATTATTTCAAGCAAATTTGTTCCATGTTTGCTATAAAACAAGAAAATTTGTTTCATGTTCGCTTATAAAATAAAGCAAAATTTGTTCTGCTGCTTGAAGAAAATAATCATCAACTCCACTCGCTTGTTTACTTACAAGCTCTAATACAATTTGCTTCTTTCACTGTCTCCCCAAGTTTCTCGTCAGCAAAAACGACGATTTAACAACACAACTTCCACATAAATCGATTAGAAACTAATCAATTTGTCCTGCATGCCTATCCCAAAACAAATGTAATTTTCCAAACGATTGCTTTCTTCAAACCCGACGAATTCACCCATGTTTGCTCGAAAACAAATTAATTCTTTCTCTTTACGCTTATATACCAACAAACGAATTATCATCTATTCGTGGCTATAAACACCAATCATTTCCCACTGCTACTTATATCAGACTACCTTTCTGCTTTCTTCTCCATCTCAACTCCATTTGCGTTTGTTTGGAAGCAATAAACAAGTCATTTAACACGTAAATATACCATTTCATCATTCGTCTCTTTCTGCTACGATTATATACTCAACAAAGTCAATTTGTCTAGTGTTTGTTCTATACTTCAAGCTTAATTTAGATCATGGTTGTTTCAATAGTTTAATTGGAGCCAATGATGTTTCAATAATAAGCGAGTTTATCTTATGTTTATTGTGACACCAAACTTTCAATGGAAATTATACGTTATGTTTGATTTTTGAAATGTTATGTATTGCTATTTATTTTTATTAATTGCAAGAGTTATTTGTCAATTATGAATTGAGATTATGTCTTAAATATTATGAAATTATTGAGATTATGTGTATTAATTTTATCAAGTTTTTTAAATCGTCATAGCACACATATAACGAATATCTATTGTAATGCGCTGGGTTCAAAACTCATCGATTCTCCTCAGATTTCAAGAAATCATTTTTCAAAGTACGCAAGAACGGCAATGTACGACAGGTTCGAAACCGGAATGGTCCATTACCGATTACAATCGCTCAATCGGTTGAATACACATGGCTACAAGTTCGACTGTAAGTAACAAACGAGACATCAAAACCACTACCGGCCAAATTAAGTGAAGTAGTCCCAACAAATTTTCAATGTAATAAGTAGTACTGATTCAATATCAATAAAGACTCACATTTTTAAATATTTTCGTACTGATCTTTTTTTGCATGTTTGATGACAAACTATCAATTTACTTTTATGTTTGTAAGCAAAGAAGCGAGTTCATTCCATGTTTGTAATGGAACAAGCGAATAAGTCTTATGTTTGTTTTATATCCATCCATTTATTCTTTTGTTTGTTTTTTTATAAGCGAATTCGCTTGTTAGTCTACAATCATGAAGATAATTTGCCTGTTTCTAATCAAACATGTTGGTAATTCGCTTGTTCTTCAACAAACATGGAGCGTGTTCGTCGGGGGTATTTTAGTAATTTCCCCCAATTCATTTTACTGTTTCGGTGCTGTATAATGTACCGAGGAAAAAATTGCTTAACGGCATTTCTTCCACGGGAACAAGCGTCTCGCTGTGAGGAGGCACTGGTCGAGAAATAGTCTCCAAAGCTGATTTCAAACGGAATCGCCTCTGCAACGCTGAATCCAATAAGTGTGGCGTTAATCCATTCCCACCACCAAACTCCGATTTACCGGCCGGTATTCTGTGCGCGTAAGCGGAAATCAGAGGGCTTCAGCGGTTGAATTTGATGATTCATCGCGGAAAAAGTCAATTTGGAAACAAATTTTGAAAAAATTCTTCGATTTTGACTAAAAATTTAGTGAAAAGCTGAATTCCTGAATTTTTGATTGTGATCGACCGATAGGGTTAGTAATCGGGGTCTACTTTAAGTATGACTCGGCTCATTAAATACCTCTTGAAACTAGTTGAGTTTCGCTAAATCAAACCCAGTTGGGTTTTGTTTTTTCACCAATTCAAAGCCGATCGATTTCAGGATTCTTCTAATTGTATTTTTATGCTGTCAATTTTTTTAATCATTCAAAACATACTACCTTATCCAATTATATTTCTTATCGCTATCTACTACCCATCCGTCTCAAAATACATTTATCATTCAAAAAAAAATATTTTCGGCCAATATATACTGATTTGCTTCTGTGATTTTAATATAACTTTTACAATTCAATCGTATTTTTGCTACTTTCTTAAATGTAGCTTTTTATACAATCTCTACCGTGAATTTTCATTATCCCTTAATAAAATATTTTTCAGCTAAATAATTATCTATTTTGTAACGGAGGAAGTACTATAACTAATTCAAAACAATTATCATTTATGTTTTTTGGGACGGATATATATTTGACTATTAATAACTTTGTCCATAAAAAATAAAAAATATACTTAAGATTTTTTCTTGATAAACAAAAGCACAATTATTAAATCTCTAAAATAGGATGAGAAACTTTGCATCCTCTATGTGCGGTAGCCAGGAAGATTGAAAAAATAGATAAATAATATAAAATGTAACAAATGATTTAGAGCATGATTTGTATACTCAATCCCATATCAAATTCTCAAAATAAGTTATTTCGACTTAACGCAATTCGATTTTATATGTTAATTGTTCCCCAATCTAAATATAATACGGAGCATATATACAGATGACCACTGGGCTCGGATTTGAGAATCTGCCTTAAAAGTTTGTTCTCATCTGTTGACCTAAAAATAAGTTTCGATTCGACTCGATTTTATATTTTCAACTCACTGGACATAATAAGCTTACGGTCATTGCCAATGACCATTGTAAAGAAACTATACCAGGTTTTTTATTTAATACTAGTATACAACATTATCTTCTTCATCTAGACTTCAACAATTTCCAGTAGTTTGCTAATTAATTATGCCAATGAACAATAGACGAAGGAAGCTTCCTTGGCAAACAAAATGAACGATAATAGGCTTTTAGTCTAAGGAGGGTTGAAAACAATAGTGAAAAAAGGAAAATTTTCATTTCATTTTCCTCACCAATGCATGGACCAAGTTGAAATTATATATGCATCGAATATTGTTATGAACTACTAACGAATTTCGTCCTTCGGATGTTAACACCACCTTGTTATTTCATTCTACCAAAGAAAAACACCACCTTGTTATATATTCTCTCCTTTGAAATATATATGCCATCCTACATTCCTACCTATTATTGACATTTGGAATCTTAATTGGGAATCAATTTTCAATCATAAAGAAGTAACACAACTAACCTATTTAATTAAACAATGAAATCATCTCCGAACTTATCCCTAGTTAAAAAACATATATCCATTTTTAGGGGTTTAGCCAAATAATTGACGCTAACAAAACATATGATCGTATGAATTAATTAAGTGCCATTATTATAAAGATGCAAATGACTAATCACAATACACATATTTTTATATAATAAATATTTAACAGGGGCGACTAGATAGGTATGTAATTTGCCTGACGACGAGGAATATTATGATGTCATTTTAATAACAGACTATATATACCAAAATGATACTATTTTAATAAGATTTTTATAGGTGGAATTCTCTCTAAGCTACCTCATTATTTATATATACCTCGTATTGTTTAGTCTCTGATCACACATCTATCCCTTAATTAGTGCACAAGTTTAATCCAAAATGACAGCTAATAACGTTGCAAATTTTTCGTTAACGCGTTAATGGTTCCATGTTCTAATGCAAGAAATTAGCCCGTCCCAGGTTGAGACACATTATCTCTGCTCTCAAACATAATACTTCTGGAGAATCTGCAATTTAATTAATTGGTTCAAATAAGTGAACTGGTTGCAAGCAAGCATGGGATCAAATGGATATATATAAATAGCAAATTTTTAATTTGAATACATATACGATAGATCACAAATAGTTTTTGGAGTTAGACAAAAATCGAAACTTAATCCTCAGGTTTTCATAATGATGGCCGAAGGACCAGAATTTAGAGAAAATAACAATGTGACAACAATAATATTTATGAAATAACAATATGACAACAATAATATTTATGACTGCGGGGATTAACATGCTTCTCCGGCTAACTTATCTCTACTATATATCTATGATGAGTGACAACAATGTCATCTCAAATATACAATATATCCGTTAGTAATCAACATGTACAAATAGATTTTCTATGGGGAAATCAGGTCAATAAAACTGATCATTTTACACACACTATACACACCAAAAAATAGATAAAATGATATAGTCGATACATAGTTGTAATAACTGGCTTCATCAGTAATCCCAAATGGAACCCGATTCTGCAATAATTGGATCGCCAGACAGAAATTCCAGGCCTTCAAACACCTTCTCAGGACAGAAATTATTCCCAGGTTTCGAAACCGTGGAGGATATTTCAGGCGGTCCGAAATCTGCACTAAGTCCAGTGTCTTGTGAATGACTAACCATGGAATTATTCGTCGAAAACTGCTCCACCTTGCAGTCTTTCATAATTGCTGGCTTAGAGAATGCCTGATTATTCGATGATCCAGGGCCTGGATTCTTGAACCCTGGAAAATTTCCAGGCCTGATTTCCTGATTCTGATAGGCGAATTCGATGTTTTGGTATGTGTCCTGAGGGTAGAAAAAAATTGGATTCGGGATTGAGGTGTTACTTGAACTTGCCTGATAATAATTGAACTTCCCTATTTGGTTATTGAAGCCTGATAATGATGAGGAGACATTAAAGGAGAAATTTTCATTGGAATCTTTTATTTCTTCTTCACCATTTGTGAAATTTGAGTAATCAGTTGCCTCATCATTGTTTATCTCCATCAAACCAGGCAGTGAAGGATTGTTTAAAAAATGATTCACAAAAGAATCCACTCTTATTAGTTCCCCAATTGGGTTCCCTTTTGCAGCCATTTTGTGAAATATTTTGCTTACAACCCATTCTTCCTGCAATAATAATATACTCGATCAATTAAATTGTATGTAACTATAAGTATTTATTAACAATAAATCTAGTGAGAAACATATCTAGTAATAACTAGTAAGTCACGATTTAATTGTATGACAAGCGAATACTCCGCCAATTGATACCACTTTAAGCAATAACATCGATGATCGAACAAGTCATAATAATAATAGATTATGTTGTAAATATAATGTGTGAACAAGATCGAATAATCCATCAAATTCGTAAGATCATCATTAAATTTTTTACTAGCCCCTAAATGACATAAAGATGCTAATAATTATAACTTCAATTCCTATAAAGAAATTTGGAAGAAATTTCACCTTTGACTTAGGCATACAATGATAAGAGAATGTGCCATCAAGCCTATATTCATGCATGATCCAATTGGTTTTTTCACCCTTAGGAGCTCTCCCTTTGTAGAAAACAAGGGTCTTCTTCATCCCAACAAGGTTCCCTTTCCCCTTGAAAATCTCCTTATCTTTTCCAGTAGCCTTCCAGTAACCCAATTCAGTTGCCCGATTAGTCCTCATGCCTGTTGGGTACTTCCTATCTCTCTGGCAAAAAAAGAAATATTCTTTCTCTCCCATCTTTGCTTTCTCTGCAAAATCAAGCCATGTTTACTTACAATTCACAACAAAAAAGTTACAAAAATGAAAAAATAAAGAACCCCATATAAATATTGGAACATATTAAAAAAAACTCGGCCTACAATCTACATATTATATACCTCATTTGTGTATATACTCCATGCTTTACATAATTGTAAAACATGTATTTAGTACATCCGGATAATTATGATCTAACCGTCCAATTTTTAATAATATACAAGTTTTAAAATAAGGAAGTATGAAATGAGACATGGAAATTGATGATGTAGAAGATCTCTTATAAAAAGGCTGCATGTTTTTAATTTTTCTTACTAAAACATGAAAAGGGTAATATAGGAGTAATAAGTCAACTAAAATGGTACAAAGTCTGAAAAGATCAAAGCTTACTTGGTAGATCCCATGGTTCACATTTGTTGAGATCAACTTCTCCAATAGCTTGAGATGTGAATTCATTGTTGATCACTTTTTCCTTGAGATAATAAGTTATGATTTCTTCATCTGTGGGATGAAATCTAAAGCCTGGAGGCAAATCCTTCAACTCATCTACTCCTTCATCAACAACCACAACATCTCCGTCCATTTTTTTGGTCACACAATAATACAGTAATACGTAAAAGAGTTATATTGATGTAGTTATTTTGGTATCGACTAAAACAAACTATATATCTTTAGCTAGCTAGAATATTCTGAATTAAAATGAATAAATTCAAGAAGGTGCGTGTGATATATAGTCGATTTTGTTATTGGAGAGAGTTTTTTTAGGTTGATGAAAATATACCAAAAGATAGAGAAGGGTTTATTAATATAATGGAGGCTAGAGTAGAAGATCCGTGATCATCAAGGAACTTGTCAAGGAAGATTTGTAGAATTTTGGGTGATTTAGTTTAACTAGTTATCATTTTTTATATATGTGTAGCTTTGATATGTTATCTTATAAATGCTGATTGGACATATACTTTTTCGTAAAATGGGTTTTATTCTATGTGAAATAAATTAAGATTGAATGGCAAGAATGATAAATGGAGAGTGAAAGACGGAAATCATGAAATATTTTAAGCATTCTCCCTCTGACGACACATGTAGAATATAAAATGGATAATGTTCAATAAAATGAAGTATTCAATGAAATATTTTTTTATGGGATTTATTCGACAATCTAATAAATACATTTTTTTCCCAAATTTGTATGTTGTTCATAAGTTAACTTCTTAACATGTATTATTATTAGGAAAATCTTTTAATGTAAGATTATTTAAACTTAATCTAGTTATATAAAACCATTTTGTAAATGATCATGTAATTGAAAGGGTGATAACAAGGAGTATTATAACGTATCTGGTTCATACATACGTAAGATTAATCACTATCTAGAAATAAATTTAATCTCAAATATGAAACGGAAAGTATAGTGGGTATAAGAATGAGCAAAATATAGTAGCTAACTAATTATAATAGTATTTGATGTAATCTTTTTCTCCTGGATTTGACATCACAATACATTTGTTTGATTTTTTTTTCTTCTAGTAAATTCAGTTCTTAACATATACATGTATTATTAGGAAACTCATTTGTAAGATTATTTAAATTTAATCTAAGTATAAAAGTTTATTTTGTAAATGATCATAGAATTGAAAGGGCGGAAGAACTTAAGAAGTACCATGACGTATCTAATTAATACGTAAGATCAATCACTATCCAGATCTAGTTAATGCATTTGAGCTTAATCCGAAATGGAAAGTAGAGTGGAGATAAGAATAAGCAAAATATAGTAGGCATTTAATTATATTAATTAATAACCGTGTATTAATACACTAGTGTGTAAGTTGTTTTTCTTACATCTTAACTAGACATATAATTTTTCTACGTTGAAAGGTGGGATTTGGTGGATACCATCATTCAGTTTATTATCGTAACCCTTCAAAATAAACTTGTTATTATCCACAATTAAGTCTTAACCTAACACCTGGACGTACATCTTAAGTCTAATAATCCTTAGTTCATTTATTTCATTAGCTTAATTAATTCATGATTTATTATAAGTTAGCCATGTCTAGTTCAATGTTAGTGAAAACGTGTATATATAAGGCGTAATTAATTAGTGCTTCATTACAAGTTAGCCCTAGTTCAATATTGTAAAATAAAACATGTATTCATCATATTCCCTCCAATCCACTTTAATTAACGTTTGACTTTTTTGAAATTGAACTTTGACCATCAATTATTAATTATTCCTTATTGTAAAAAATATAAAATTTATATAATTGGATTCGTCTTTTAAAATACTTTTACAATATTATTTTTTTAATAATATAATTAAAGAGTAATTGAAAATTAAAGATTTGTCTCGATATGTGAGAAAGTCAATTAAAATGGATTGGAGGGAATATATAAAACGTAATTTAAAATTGAAAAAGTATATATATGAGCTAGACGTAATTAATTAGTGATTATTATGAGACGGGATTCGTTCGTATTTGTACATTGGAACCGATATGTCCCATATTTTACTTATATTTTCTCCATATCAATATAAGTAATTGTTTAAAATATTTGGATGTTTTGATAAAAACTTATACTTTTCTATTATGTTTACCATTTGGTGAAAGTATGAAAATATATAGTTGGTGTGTGTGGCGAGGGAGGAGGGGGGTCGATTTGGGGCGTTGGTTTAAATTAATAGGTATTATAAAAAGGGTGATGGTCGTCGTTTTATTATTATTATTATTTTATATTTGTGATACCTCCGGTAGATTGAAGAAATTGGAAGTTTCTTAACTTGTCATTTCTGTTGATTTGAACATGTGCATTATTATGTACTATGCTTGAATATTATATTACATAGGTGAATTGTTAATTCTTGATTGCCCCTATTATTATCTTATTCGTAGTTTTAAGAGAAGGGTATATTTGACATTATATACTGCTGCTATAGCTCACTACCTATGTCAAATTATTATTATGCCTAGAAAAATATCACCAATTGAATTCTTACCAAGTCCATTATTTTTTCATAACTTATATTTGCAAGGATTTTACCTAAGGAAAGCAAGAGGTTGAAGCAAGAAGAAGCTCACTGTAGAGGTTAGACATGAAACTCATATTGAAAGTATATTACATATTAGTAGTACCAAGTACCAACTGACTGAAATTGAGAAGTTGTCATTCCACCATTATATTTGTCTCATGTATCCCCCTTTATTTGCTACATATTACTTATATTTCTTATGTGAAGTCATCATTGTTCATCAGTAATCTTGTCGATCCTTTTTCCTATGATAGTTACATTGGGTGAACTATAAAAGACTCTATAATATTTCATTTTTCTACCTTTGCTTATCACTTACAATTAGTTTTACTTACTTATACTTCCTCCGATTTTTTTTGTCGTTAGAACAATTTTCATATAGATTAAGAAAAAAGAAAAAATAGTCAAAAAATATATTGAAAATATAGAATGACAATCATTTAAAACTATATCATTGATTGGTTGATAATATTATGAGAAAAAGTAGTCAAAAGGTACATTAAAAATATAGTAGTACAATTTTCTATGCTAGGATGACAAATATTTTGAAATAAAAAATTTGGTCTAAAATGAAAAAAAAACAAACGAAGGGAGTATAATATTCTTATACCTCACATTTCTTTTATGTTGTCTAAATATACTTGTAGTTTATACCAAACGAACCGAGATCAATAGTGAATAGACTACTTATTATGATGCACAATGGATAGAGAACATCGAAATGTTGTAAGAAGAAACAACTATAAAGGTTGGTTATAAATCTTAACTTACTATACAAAGATAATAATCTTAACTACAAAGATTAATACCTCACATAATCTTAACTTTAATATATTAAATCCCTAATATTATTCCTATGATAATTATTGTCTACATTGTGTTTGTATGATAAACATCTCATAGAGAACACCTCTCTATTTATAGGCAAAGACCTTAACCTAATTGTTGACTAGTAGGTCACTAGCTCGTATTTTTAATGATAACAAATCACGTTTAATGGACTAATGGCGTATTTGAGGTGAACTCGTGTGTAGTTTTGTTCAAGAGAAGTCGTGGTTCGCTCGTGCATCTTAGTTGAGCTTCAAGGATTGATCGTGGACTCGAGAGGAGTCAAGCCAAACACCAAGCCGAGTAGTGTTGGTCTTTTATTTATTCAAATGCGTTTGTAAGGTTTCTCGTATTGTTTTTATTGCTTAGTTGTTGAGAGATTGATCCTGCTTTTTAAGTTAATTTGTTTTCAAATCTAAAGTCGTGGCTTAGTATTTAACCTTATTGAATAAACGATTCTAGATTGATCCGGATTTGAACAAATTACTACGCCAATTGATATGACTGTGTCATCTCTGCTTGAGTTCGAATAAATTCAAAGTTTCGATCAACTTGAATTAACGTGGTTTCATTGGAAAAAGTTTTAACTAATCCGAAGTGGGCCCGGAACGGAGCTAAATCCGGCCGACATTAAATGTTAAATCAAGCTGCTTGTTGAAACGGGGCCAAAACGGTAGTCCCCCTACGAGTCTGCCCTCGGGCGAGGTTCGACTTTTTCCATTAAGGTTATGTATCCATCTACCCCAGGTCGCAGCCTCGAGGTTAAGATCATCAACAACCTCAGATACAATCGTGAGTCACCAATCGATGGATAACAACATTAAATGAATTCATTTGATATTATTAATAATAATACTCTTAGTCCATCGTGGTGAACTAACAACACACATCATCAATATAAAACATATATCAACCAAATAATACGACCACTCAAACAATATATAGCACAGCTTCCTTACAATACATCATAATAGTAATATGTCAAACATGACCCCTCAGATACAACAACATAAAAAGTTCTAGAAACATAGCAAGAGGAAAGATAGGAGAATGACTGTTGAGGACTTCCTATGCCACCACCGCCTCACCTACGATCTTAATCCGCAGCCCGACAACGCAGCTCCTCAGCAACCTCGACGATCAACTCCTAGAGACCTAGGCATAAAACGCCCGCCCATAGAGAAAATAGGGAGTAAGCTGTGAAGCTTAGTGAATACAAATACCACGAATGGTATCCAACCACATATAATCATACTTATATATAAGAGCATATATATAATCATTAACAAGACTACTCAATGAACATCTACTCTCAAATTAGATAGCAACCTCTTATTTAATATTACTACTAGATCAATGAAACGCTCCACACATATTTTCATAACCATCAACAACGGATAATCAAATATTCATTCAAATAAATAACACGAACAATAATGGTTAGTCCAACCAAATGCATAACATCAAAACCTCCATCCGCAGACATCCATCCACCAACCACATCCACCAATACAATACATCTCCCAACACACGATATATATACATCTGGCTAATCCTCCCGACCGAGGCTACCCCTCAATATGCATATCACACCGAACCTTCCGAATCATCTCGGGCGCCCCCTCAATATGCATATCGCACCAAACTCCTGGGTCAAGGCAACCCCTCAATGTATATATTTCACCCAAATCAACCCGCAAAAGAATACACACACCAACCACAAAACAATACACATCCACACACAACACAATCATCAATATTTATAACAATCGAGTATAACTGCTAACAATTACAACAACTCTACAACATTAACTCAATATATTACTGCAATATAACCACATAGCAAACACATGCCCAATATATAACCCACATAATATATATGAACTGCCCCATCGTGAGAGATTTGTACTCACATCACAAAAGCAAAATAGAAACCAACTAGCTACCACGCCGGTTCCTACTCAACTCCTATCGAAAAACAAACTACATATAATTATAATATTCCTTTTACGAATTATTTTCATAATCCTCGTAAACCTTTTTTACTCAATATGTAGTTGGTTTACTCCAACTATATTGTCACTTTAATATTTTTATAACATAAAAAATATATTTTCTCCATTTAAATCTCATTATTATTCCACATCTCATACCCAAAATATCAAATCAAGCTAAAATTTTCAAACTTTGAATATTTTGTCTTTCATACCTACAAGGTTTTTTGAAAAGATACAAACATTTATAATCTCGAAATAGTTTATTTTGATTTAAATATCATTTCTAGTCATTAAATCACCAAAACTAGTAAACAAATTCTAAAAATTCTATTTTTGAGGTTTAGGTCATCAACTACTCAACTTAGAGTTTTAACTATCCAACTTTAAACAAAAATTTTACTTCGTATCAACTTAACAACTTAGGAAGTGAAAAGATTATTACGCTGCTAAACGACGACAAACCACAAAATTTCAACCATCCAACTCTCAGCTGCCAAATTCCCTACCCCACCCCAACTCTCACACTTTAAACAATTTCTAATCAATCCAACAATCAATTCCCCAACTAATTACTCATTTTAATCAACCTGCATCCTAAAACCCAATTACTACTCAACTTGAATAACTCTAACTCAATAATATTCTCCTCCAATCAACATCAAACATCCAATCTATACCCAAAAGAACTATATTAAGGTCTCATAACATCATAATACAATTTAAATGAATTGGAAAAAGTCAACCTAAAAGTTAACATTCTCACATTTCAAACCCCAAAATCGACATTATTATCACTTCTAACCACATAATCCAAACTTAGATGATACTCTAGTATCATTCAAAAAAAGTCTCAAACTCAAAGCTAACTCAGTTTTAACAAAAGTCAAACTTCCATAACTAGTCAACTATTGCTCAAAATGCTTAGATTTGAAGATTAAAAATATACCTTTGATAATCAAGAGATGAGGAACAAGATTATGGAGCTAATTTCAACAAGATTTCACTTCAAGAAAATGAAAAAAACTGCTGGGAGACAGTGAGTTCAGCCAATTTTGCTTGAAAAGAGGTTGGTGGATTTTTGATGACACGAATAGTGTGAGTACAGACATGAATGATGCTTAAGTCCCGCTTTGGTTTGCGATTTTATCTAATTTTCTGTGACTTAAATTTTCGTATGAGAACTAATCCAACATATATTATTTTCATGATTGAAAAACTACTACTCATTTAATATTAGTCTCGGTATATCGATTTCATTCCGAACACATTTTTAATTCCACCACCAAAACGCATTACCCAACGGTAATCGATTTGTTATATATTTTCAAATTCACTCAACTTCGAAATTTTTAATTTCACCTCGAAATACTCCACCAAGCACTAGAATACTATTAACATAATATTTGTACGGAACGGGTTATTTCAGAGTAAACCTGGACCCGGCGGATTTATCTCCATTCCAGTCCCATTTAGGTACAAAAGATTCAAGAGTTTCGTGGAAGTGACTTGATAGGGAGTTGGTCCCGTTTCAGTCTGCTTCGTGTGATTTTTACAACAGTTTTAGCTACCTATAAATATTTTAAATCATTCTATTTTTTAATCTGCATTTTGCAAATTGCTTGAATCTTAAAATTTCTAAAAAGTCAAAATAGGATTAAAAGGTCAACTCTCATCACTACTTGTAATATCCTCAACAGAGCTTCCATTTGTGTGATTATTGTAATCTATTCAACATTTGATTGATTGAGAAATCCTTTAAAGTGTGTAGCATAGTTATTCTTGTTTCTAGAGCAACAGAGGAAACCTAAGAGTTATATCGGTTCCTAGTCTTGGTTGATTAGGAGTCAAATTTCTACTGAGTTCTACGTGGGCCACTTGTAGGCTGTGTGTTTGATAATAGTCTCGAGAGAGAAGTTGCTTGTGTAATTAAACAATTTCCATAAGACACAACCTGAGGTTGGAAAGTCAAGGTCGAAAGCACTAGGATTTAAGCTCTAAAAATCTTGTGTATCGCCTCTTCCTTATCTTTTACTTTCAAGTCTTTCTTGCCTGATTATATATTTTACGTAACACTTGACTAATCATTCTCGAGCTTGGGTAGTTTGGATTAACCTAATTAATTTATATCCACGAAGTTGCTATTTTCTTATATTTTGATTAAAACCCGAAAGTTGTGAAGCTTTAATTAAAACCTTATTCACCCCCCTCTAAGATTTAATATATTAAGCTAACACTAACTAGAATAACTCGGGCTCGTAAAGTCCGAAATCGCCTTAAACAGAAGTCTTTTCGGGAACCCTGCCTGGGAGCAAAGCTGATTCCAGGGTCAGTCCCCAACCTCTCCCTAACTTTCATCGGCCACTTTGCCCGAGGTAGGATTAATATGTGGCCTGACCAACAAGTCCCACCGTCCCTAACTTTCTCCGCCAAACAAGAAATTGGCTTTAAACCAATATGAGCAATTTCTTGGTCGTTTGGTTGTAACCGCCGGATATGCCCTAGTTAAATGTTCTTCCAAGGGAGAGAGACCACCCAGGACGGCTGTAAGAATAACCCTTACTAGCAAAGTATCAAGGACTAATTCGAACTCCACCTGATATTGATGCCTCCAACTCAATCACCCTTGTCACTTACCACTAGGTTATGCGCCCTCAAATGGGCATCCATTTACTTATCATAGATTCCTGCATTAATTCTATTACATACTCTCTTCAAATTCATTTTAATCGACTTTCATTCACATACCTGACATAAATATTCGATCTTCAATTACTCTTTAATTTATATTATTAAAAAAATTAAAAAGAATAATATTGTTGTTATTTTTAAAAGACGAATCCAATGATATAAATTCTATATTTTTAGGAATAATTAATAATCACTAACAAACTAACTATAAAAAGTTAACGACAATTAAATGACCGGAGGATTTAGCTGCTGGCCCAAATCATATACTCTTTAATACGGAGTATTTCTTTTAAAATATAAAGACAAAATTAATTCTTCATTCAATATTTTGCAAAGGCAGCTACTTATTAGCTACTCATGATATAAGTGCATTAAAAAGAAAACACATGCAGTCCAACTTCCATTCAATTTATTAGCAGTACTATATTTTTATTTTTAGTTTGTCCCTGAATTATGCAATCTTTTCAAATTTGCCTCCTATATTTTTTATCTTTTCATGGGCCCTCGACTTTCCATTTTTTCGACGGCCCTTGTCCTGCTTTTTTTTTTTACATTTAAAAGTCTTCTTATTTTTTCAGATAAAAAATTTAAAATGACTATTTTATCTCTAACACTACACTCAGCATGAGGGCACATTTAAAATATTTTACATAATTAGAGTAAAATCCCAATACTTTCTTTTTGACACACCCCACCACTCCCATTAAACTTTCCACCCTAACTTTCATCTTCTTCCCCACCCCCCACTCCCCGCCTCGGCCTCTAACCACCACAGCCCCACCCCAGCATACCACCCCACCTGCATCCCCTTCCCCCAACCACCACAGTCGTGACCTCTCAAACACCACCATTGTCGTGACCTCTCAAACACCATTAAACAGCCATACCATCACTCACTGCTAAAACCAAAAATTCATTAAATGCTGACTTTTCAAACACCACCATCGTCGAGTTTCACAACCCAAATTCACCAAACCACCAAACCCCAAATTAAGAATGGACAATATAGAACAACAAAAGAGAAGAAAATGGATGAATGTTGTGCAAATCGACATCAAAAAATCAAGCAAAATTGAACCAAAAACTAACAACCCACTTTTTGGCCTGCTGTGTTGGGAGGAAATTGCCTGTTATGATCCAAAAAAATTGTCGAAAATCAAAATTGTTAAAAAGATCTTTTGTTTAAAAAAATTATAGTACAAAGATTCAGTTTTTGCTCTAATCAAAATTGCGTAAAAGGATAAAAAAAAAAATTCGGAATCAAATTGCGTAAAAGATCTAATCTGCTAGAAAAAAATTGCATAAAAGCTACTAATTTTATCGCTACAATCAAAATTATGTTAGAAATATATTTTTTGGTGAAATCAAATTGTGCCACAAAAACGCTTATGTTCCTAGAACGAGAATGTCAAAAATTCCACGAATGGGTTGTGCACAATGATGATGGCTCTTCATTTGAAGCTAGATCAGGCCATAAAGCTTATACCTTTTTTAATTTTCCTTTTTGTTCACTGCAAAAAGCTGCGTAACGTGGGAACTAAAAAGCAAAGCTGTTCAAAAATGCTTATTTGCTCAAAAAAGGCCGTAAGTGTCGAGGCGTGAAGCCTCCGTGGACTGGCAGGGTAAGGTGTGCACGGCTCGTGATGAGGGGTATAAAGGATGCGTCGTTAAAAAAGTCAGAGGATTTATTATAATTTATATAAAATATTTTATATGCGCCATCTATATTAAATTCCTATATTTTAAGATAAATATAGAAAATAGTCATTTAAGCTTTTAAATAAAAAATATGCATTTAGGAGGCAAAATTTTAGAACGATAGAAAGTATAGGGGCACTCTAAAAGATACAAAATACAGGATAAGTTTTTAAAAAGATTACATAAATATGAACTCGAAAATAAAACATAAATAGATTATAAATTATTAATTAGCCAAATATTTAAGACTTTGGTTGTAGTTCACACATCCACTTGGGCAGGAGACATTATTGATCAAACAAGTGTGCGTACTTACCTAGTAAATAAAGTTTCATCGAACATAATTTTTTGTGATAGAAATTTAATTTTTGCAAAAAATAACGAAGTCAGCCAGCAGTCCAACCACCGTTCTAAAATAATGTCGAAACTTATTCCTCAGACCATAACTTGCAGAGGTATGATCTTGGTATCATTTAAATTTATTGATCAAAATTTATCAACTTCATTAATAGTAAAGCACTATATATAATTTGCCAGTAGTACCAACTTGTTTAATATGAAATAGGAGTTCGATAGAATATAGAATTATAAAGATATAGAGATAAGAACTAACATTTGTTGAGTTTAAAAGTCAACTATCAAAATTTAAAATTGCAGCCGCCGTGGTGTTCAACTCCGGTGAGGCGCCTTCAGTGGAGGAAATACAGGTGGAGCCACCAAAAACATCAGAAGTGAGGGTGAAGATGCTCTATGCTAGCTTGTGCCACACTGACATTCTTTGCTGCCAAGGCTTTCCAGTTGTGAGTTGTCGTCGTTTTGAATCATAATCAACTTATTTCATTTCAAATATGTTACTAATTTCATATTGTGTCATTTTGAATTTTAATACTCCCTATTTACTTTAAATTGTTTTATGACTTTTGGAGATCGAATCTCGATTATTAATTATTAATTATTCCTTATTCTAAAAATATAAAATTTATATAATTTGCATTCGCCTTTTAAAAATACTTTTATATTATTTTTACCAATATAATTAAAAAATAATTAAAGATCAAAGATTTATCTCGATATGTAAAAAAGTCAATTAAAATAAATTAGAAGGAGTAGTTACTATCTCTATTTTAAAATTCAAAAATAGACGATATTTTTAAAATGAAAGTAACGGTTTTATTATTAATATGATTGTTTTTATTCATATCAAACTTATGTGCATGTGTCAACTAGCCTAGTGGTCACATCACTCGTATGTGAAACTATAAATGACGAGAGTCCACGTAGGCACATCTCGCCGACATCGGTCGCTTTGCGGTAAAGGCCCCGACATCGGCGTGGTTCGATCCCGCAACGCTAGCAATTGTTGCCAATCCGTGGTCGTGGCCTCGTGTCATGGGTTACCCGGCTATGTCAATACTGTACGTATATTACTTGACTTATTCACGAGGCATATCTCTGATAATCTCCCCATTAGATGGATCAATCCATGAAGCCTTTCGCCGAGCTGCATCAACGATAAATGACGAGACACAAGTTTGAGTTCTTGTAATGATAATGATTGAATTAAGAAAAATGTTAAATTAAATATCAAATTTGACAATCTTTTTGAATGGAGGGAAACAAGCTATATATATGCCTTTGAATTCAACTTGGGGGAACATGCATGGTAAAAGCTTCCCATATTATTTTTGTAAGCTACAAATTATGTAAATCAATGGCAATCCTAATTTATTTACTTTTTTTGAAAGCTTTCTAGTTTAAGTTTGGATCCTACAAAGTTGCTCAACTAGAAATAGTTGCTAAAAAATTGTTACTTTTTCAGCCATTATTCCCTCGAATCCCAGGACATGAAGGAGTTGGGTAGTTCTCTTGCTCTCTGGCTCAATAATAAGATGCATTGCTATAAACAAATGTAGTGCTAAAACTATTATGTTAGTACATTTGTTTCTCATCTCATTTTTTAATCCAATGTAGAGTAATAGAAAGTGTTGGGGAAAATGTCACAAACTTTAAAGAAGGAGACATGGTGATGCCTCTATACATAGGAGAATGCAATGAATGCCCCAATTGCATGTCAGGAAGATCAAATTTATGTCACAAATATTCGTACTCTTTCACAGGATTCTTGCCTGATGGAACTTCGAGGATGTCGATTAATGGACAACCAATATACCATCTTCTTACTTGTTCCACATGGTCGGAGTATACTGTGCTCGACGTTAATTTCGTTGTCAAGGCTGACTCTCGTCTTCCTCTGTCCGATGCTAGTGCACTTTGTTGTGGATTCACTACTGGTTTTGGGGCAGCTTTGAAGGAAGCTAATATTGAGAAGGGGTCTACTGTTGCTGTTCTTGGCCTTGGCACTGTTGGACTTGGTGTGAGTATATAAATCTACTGCATCATTTCCTCTGTTTTTCCCCAACCCCCGTCTCTCGTCTTCGAAATCAATTTTCACCTTCATTTGAATAGCCTAACAAGTCGAAACATTGTCAGCCTACGAAATCTTTAAATAGGAGAAACACTCTATAGTTAGACATGCTAGTTTTGTTTCCAACATATATATGGTATGATTGGTATCTATCTTGAAATACAAGTTTATATGTAAAATGCAGGCAATGGAAGGAGCTCGAATTAATGGGGCGTCTAAAATAATCGGGGTAGACATAAACGAGAAGAGATGTGCCTTAGGGAAGACATTCGGACTAACTGATTTTATCAACCCAAAAAGCTCTGAAAAATCTGTATCCCAATTGATTAAAGATATCACTGGAGGATTAGGGGTAGATTATGTCTTTGAGTGCACTGGAGTGCCTGCATTGCAAAATGAGGCCATGGAAGCATCTAAAGTGGTACAAATGCATAACTCAATCACTCTCAATTCCCAAACTTGGATCTTATTTTATCTTTCTAATAAATTTCATATATATGGCCTATGATTAGGGACTTGGCACTGTGGTAATGCTAGGACTAGGGACTCATGAAAAAATAGAAATCAGTGTAGTTTCTCTCATTAGTGGCCGAAAAATCATAGGTTCCAGCTATGGTGGCATAAGACCCTCGGACCTTCCATCGTTAATCGACAAATGCATAAACAAGGTACATGTACAGATTTAGAACTTGGATCGTTTGTTGCATTTTGAATAACGTGGTTGAATTTCTTTTTCGTCAACCATCTTGTAAGATTTGATATTTACAATGTGGGTACAATTTTGGTGTTAACAAAGTTCTCCGAATTATATATGGTGCGCAGGAGATTGATCTGGATGGGTTGTTGACACATGAACTTCTACTGAGTGAAGCCAATAAAGCATTTGAGTATTTAAAGAATCCAGATTGTGTTAAGGTCTTCATGAAGTTTTAAACATTCCGATCTCATTACATTTGAGTTTTTTTAATTTCTATTTGTTGTGGAAATAATGGATGTCTTGTTTTGCACACCAAGACGTCTTGTGTACCAAGAAAGGAGATGGATTGATGAAAAAGAAATTAGCCTACTTGTTTATCGTCAAGATTTACCATACGATCAGATTTCAGTTCTATAAATGTATTAATTTATGTCTTATTTAATATCAATCAATAAAATCTATTCTCATCATATTCTCTTATTTTTTCTATCTATTTACATTATTCTTAGTTATATTCATGACACTATTTTTGTTTTTTTGTTTTTTTTGATCAAATAGAGTTTTAAATAGAGTTAATATTCGATTACAAAAAACCAGTGGATCCAACTCAATCACATCAAAGTCTACAAAAACAAGAACCCACTGATAAATATAAAACAAACAACAAAAAGTCTCTAACTAGTGCATCCTGCTGGTTCCTCTACGGGTGCATACATGCTTCAGACCCAAATTCTGAGATCTTGTGAGTAACCATCTACAATCATTAACAAGAATTCAGTCACTATCTGGAGACAATCTTTAACAGGGTTGATAGGTCTTCCTGGTTCAAAAAGTGGCGGCTTTATCTCCAGCATCCAACAAACCAATGAGAAATAGAATACCGGCAGGTATATTGGGCACCAAGTGAGAGGGGGAGCAATTAGATTTAATCCAAAAGGTAAGATGGGAGCCAGGGGTAGTTGGAGTAAGGCCAAGCTCTTTCCAAAACAGAAGTGAGCGAGGGCACTCCCAAAGAAAATGCCGACACAATTCCTCGGAGAAGCAAGAGCTACAGAGGTGGTCGGGAATGAGATGTTTTTTAAAGAGGGAGGATTTGGTGGGAAGCTTATCAAGGCAAGTCAACCAAATAAAGGTTTTAACTCGTGGGTGAGTTTTTAAACTCCAAATCCATTCCAAGCTAAATACATATATGGGCATTTTGGAGATTTGGTCATAGGCTATAGAAAGTTTGAAGTTCCCATCCGGTGAATCAACCCAGGAGATGGAATCCTTGCTATTAGGTACAAGGCTGACAGGTGTGGCAAGGATGAGCCTGGCAATATCAGATGTCAGGGAGTATTGGATGCTATCAAGGTTCCAAGTCCTAGTGGGCAGGTCAATAATGGTGGAGACCTTTGCTGCATCTTGATTGCGGGGGATCGGACCATGGAGGAAGGTAGAGAGGGGTCCTACACCTAGCCAATTGTTGTGCCATAAGGCGTGTTTCATTCCCGCCTTTGAGATTTATGTTTAAGGCCTTTTTGTGAAGAGATCCCACCTCAATAACAGTTTTTGCATTGATTAAAGAAGAAGTTAGACTCTGGCTTGAATTGGTTGTGGTTTCGTTGTTAATTATTTTGACAATGACCTTGCACTGTTGTTTGTGGCTCTTTGAGAATGCGCCAGTTTAATTTTGGCCATGGCTGCAATGTTGAAGGAAGCAACATCATGAGTGCGAGTCCAAATTCATTTGCCTTGAGGCTGTTACTTGATCCCCTAGTTAACCAGATGCATCTTTTTGTTGAAGTGGTGAGCCCCCAAAGAAATTCGCTGTTGGCCTGATCAACTTTTTATTACAGATGGTCAGGTAAGGCTGAATTGGGTATAATAATTAGGTATGGCTGAGGTAGTAGACTGAATGAGGGTCCTCCTAACGGCCAAGGAAAGACAATTAATTTCATCTCCTAAGTTTCAATTGTCTGAATCTTATCAAGGATGAAATTGAAACTTAATAGAGGGATTTTCCACCTTGAGCAAAAGCCCAAATATTTACCACTCAGGGATTGGAGGTCTCATGAATCGAGGATGGATGACAGTTGCTCTATTTGTGCTATGCAATTTCGAGAAAAGGGATCCCGAATTTCAGAGCTAATACGTTGACCAGACCACGAGCAAAAGAGGTTCAAGATATCACTAATGGCAGATGCAGTGGCGCTATTTGCTTCACCAAAGAGGATTATGTCGTCAGCAAAGAAACAATGTGAGATGGTGTGTCCAATCCGCCCAAACTTCAGAGGAGACCATTCCTTAGAGGCCACTGCTGCTTCAATTTGAAGACGTAGTATCTCCATAACAAGGATGAAAATATAGGGAGAGATACAATCTCCTTGTCGAACCCCCCTCGAGGGGAGGAAAGTGTCGCCAGCTTTTTTCATTAACAAGAACTGACATACTCAACGATGTGACACACGCCATGATCATCTTTAATAAGCAGTCCGGGAAGCCGAAAAAAGTGAGGCAATGGTGAATACAGCTCCATTCAATTGGCCTTTCAAGGTCGAGTTTGATGGTCATATATCCCGACTTTCCTGTTTTTTTGCTAAGCGAATGAAGTGCTTCTTGGACAAGAATAACATTATCACCACCTTGTCGCCCCGGAAGAAAGCTTGCTTGCAAGGGATTTATAATTTTATTGGGGTAAGGCCTAATCCAGTTGACAATGAGGCACTTATAGATAGTATTGCAAAGGCTTATGGGTCTATATTGTTTGTCAGATTCAGGCCTATCAACTTTCTGAATGAGGCAAATATAAGTGGTGTTGATCTTCTCAATAGTGCCATGGTTCAAGAAAGCATTTCGGATGGTGGGTAGGACAGTGTTTTCTATGGAGGACCAGCAAGCATGGAAACAAATTGGATGAAGACCATCAGGCCCGGGGTTTTATATGGCTTGAAGCTCTTGAAGGCCATAAAAGGTGCGGAAAGGGAAAGATGGGAGGCAATTTGAAGTGGTTGGAGGTTCTCAGGGAAGGGCGAGAGCAAGGGGGAGAGAGTCGCCTCACTCGTATACAAATCAGAAAAGAAGCTGGTAATGTGCTCTGAGATATCATTGTGATTTGTGATCCACGCCCCATTAGCTCCACGGATCATGCTAATATTATTCTTGTGCCTCCGGATGATGGTGGAGGTGTGAAAAAACCTTGTACTCGCATCTCCGAATTGAAGATAATTCACTCTAGATTTGGTGTACCAGAGGATACGTTCAGCACTCAACAATTCTATCATATTCCGTGACAAGTTGTGCTTCAATATTTGACAAGAAGCTTGAATCTCTGTTGGAAGTGATCTCCTGAATGCCTTTAAGTCGTGTTGCAATATGTCTTAGTTTGAGATGTACATTCCCGAAGACTTCTCTATTCCACGTTTTTTCTTTATTTGCAAAGGTGTTTGCATTGAAGTTTCCAGTTTCAGGGCTCCAGTGGTCGTGGACAAACTTTTTGGGAAATCATCAGGTGGTTTCACATTGGTTGGAATTTAAAGGGTGCCATACCCGTTGTCGGCCTAGAGGGAAGGCAGTGCGCAAGAATGGGGGCATGATCAGAGCATAGTCTTGGAAGGTGATGGACCTCGGCCTTATCGAACATGGTTCTCCATTTTTTATTTCCAAATGCCCAGTCCAATCTTTCAAGAGTTGTAGTAGTATTATGCTTGAATTTTCTAGCTCATGTAAGCTTGGGACCATTGTAGCCCAAATCCAGCAACTCACAACAATTAATGCTATTAGACTAACCACTCCGCAATGGAATGGGGTTCAGATTCAATGACGTCGATCTTGACCTCATTGTGGTTCCACAACAACCAGGCCCCCCAGTGAAGCCAATCGGGTCAGCACATTTCCAGTCACAAAAACCAAAGGTCCTGCAAATTTCATTTGCTTGCAGGCCGGAAACTTTGGTCTCGGTGAGGATAAGGATACCAGGTTTGTGATGCTCTAGCATTTCTTTGAGATGAGATCTTGTTGACAGTTCCAAGCTATGATGTTCACCATATGACAAATTTGGTGTGGTTTAGGAACTACATGGTCCATCCTTCCCATTCTTCGTTCCTGTGCCTGGGCCTCCTCGAATCGATTGGAATCAGTTCGAATTCGTAGTTCCAGAATTCTTTTGTCGTTTCCTCCTCCTCCGTCTTGATGTAGATCCTCATTGCTACTATGTTGTCCAGTGAGAGGATTTCCCATCGACTGTCCCCTTTGTATTAGTCTTTCTAGCTGCAGCTTTGATATTTCTGTGAATGTGCTCCAATGAGGACAATGGTGCAAATCTGCCTCTCTCATTGTTGGTAGTTTTTGTGTTAATACGGAGGAGGGTTCCAAGGTGAGAGCCAACATCTTTGAGCACTTCCGAGTCATAGTATTCCATTGGAAGTCCCAAACTGCTGCAGATTGTGTGGTGGCTTGTGTTGGGTTGAAATTCGGTTCCCACACCCTACTTGACAAGAAAAACCCATTAATGAACCATGGTCCCTCATGCAGGGCTTTGAGGTAGTGTGTGAAGTGCACGATATAGTAGTCTTCCCCAAGGTCAATGACATTAAGGGAACAGTGGCATGCCAAAGCTGCTTCATTTTGAAGCTGAAGAACTGAAAACCCAGAAGTTTCTCATAACATTTTGCTAGCCGAGTCCGAGCTGGAGAATTTTTAGCTCGACTCGTTGATGCCTCACTGAACCGAACCGAATTTCGATTAAGCTCGGATAATTAACAACTCTACATTGCCACTATTTGAGACTATTTTAACCATTAACTCTTACTACTATTTATGCAGAATCCGTATGGAGTATCGGTTATCGAGAACAGTAACTAAAAGACATATTACTTTTCCCTTTCTGCTATACAATCAATTATATGAAAGACAACGAGATCTACTTATTCTATACAAAAAGCACCTGTTGACAAAATTATTAGCCTTCCCCATTGCATGAATTTGGATCATTTTTATAACAACTGATGAGAGGACATGCATATGACACTGGTAGCATCAAATCTGTATACAACACAATATTTATAATAATTGGTAAATATTCAAAACATTGTTATGGCTAATAATTTCATATAATTTAAAATGTAAAAGTATATTATAATGTAAAGTATATTCGATCATACATGTTTGAATTTATATTATAATATGTCCTTTTGGACAGTTGCCACATGATGAGTATCACTTGCCCCTTGAATTAGCAACTTAATATGAAAGTTAACTAATAGACACAAAATAATTATTTTTGAAACCTGAGTGATCGAATGAGACATTTTGAAATATGAATATTGATTGAACGTTAAAAAAATAGGTTTGGACTTGTGATATTAAACACTTTCATTAGTATTTGGTATTAAATCAATCTTAACCTTAGATCGCCTAAAAGTAGTAAAAAATAAGCATGTATCTTTGTTATTAATTCGTGATTGCCCCCCTATAGTTTTAGTTTCCTGTGGCTTTTATCTATAAGCTTTTATCGCTTCACAAAGTATCCTAAGTTTTTATCTTCCGTGGTCGGGTCCCTAGACTCAAGTTTACACCAAAAAACACATTTTCGATACAAAATGACTATTTTAGCCCAACACTAAACTAAAGTATAGGGGGCACATTTTACATAATTAAAATAAAACCTCGCACTTTTCTTAATTAACACACTTTTCTTATTTAACACATAAAAACGTACGCAATAGTATAGACGGCAAAATGCGAATTAGCCTAATTTAAAATGGTAACTAACTTGTGTCCTAGTGATGATCGATCAAGAATGTTAAAAGTTACCAGTCACAACAACCAAAAGAGTTACGAGAGCCATGATCATCGCCATTGTGAATTCGTGATTGCTGATGTATTATGATATATATATATATGAATATGTTAACGTTCCAAATTTTGATATGATATTCCTTTCAATTCAAAATAATTGAATTTCTCTACATATTTGTAAATTTTTTAATCTTCAATTACTTTTAATTATATTATTAAAAAAATAATATTATGAAAGTATTTAAAAGACGAATCCAATTATATAAATTTTATATTTTTTAATAATTGATTGTCAAAGTTTATTTTAAATTTTATATTTTAAAAGACCAAGTATTTTTAAAATTCTCAACCCTCTTTCATTACACGATATTCGAACCCTTAACCTCATGGATCAAAGGGTGCTAGTTTAACTGTTATACCATTCGATTATCTCTCGTGTCTAATAATCAAATGGCACTAATCATCATGATCTTTCTCATCAGTAGTATTTTACTAGTAGTCTTCTTTTGTTTTTTCCTCAATTCAAACAATGCAATAATTTGAACATGTACCTACATCCATTAAATGATTCAAAATTAGACCTGGAAAACTTGTCAACCATAAATAATTGTCACCTAAGTTTAGATACACATCCTTATATCAATTATATTTGAGTGTCTTATTAATAGAATCCATCCAAATAAAGAAGAGAATAAACTTAAAAATATAATGTGGAAGCTGGCTCAACCAACCTCTAATTGGAATGCAACCTATATTAAATAAATATTCCCTAAATTAATCATGAGAATAACAACTTTTTAATAAATGATTTGGTCATTCAATCTCTTAAAGCTTGAGGAGGGTGGGGTTTGATCGTGGTTAGACACTTATTTACGAGAACAGATATCGAGAGTTCAAATTTGATCGTGAAAAACCTCATTTTGAATTCTACTTTATTTTAATTTAAACTTCAATTAATTAATTAAAATTACTCAACTTTGATTATAAATTAATATTACTCAAATAATTTTCTTCTTTATTTTCCAATATCCTAACATATAAAATTCGAATGTGCAATATTTAATTGTTTGAAACTTGTTATATAAACCAAAACTCAATTTAGTAAAGTATTGATTCAAAATCACCTCGTATTTCCAATCCAGTTCCGCCATCACCACCACGAACTCCAGTTAGATTCGGATATGCTATACTTTTCATTTATTGAGAGAACTCATGCACGACACTACTTGGAATTCACAAAACAACTCACATATCCTTTTTCCTTTACTAAAATCAATTTTTTATATATAAATCGAGATATAGAATATATTTTTATTATAAGTAAAAAAATATAAAATTTGAATGTGGTATCAAATTTTGAATAAAAAAACCCCAACTACCGGAGTATAAGATAATCTTTGATCGAACCGTTGTTAAAAGATGCCAAACATCTCACAGTATCATAAAGACTTCTAAGGCTCTCCATAAACAACCCCCCCTAACTCCTACACATATTTCAACCCTAATTAAGGTAATTTTATTAAGCATTTGTGTATTATTTTTTATTTAATTGATCTGTTTCTTGATTTGTAAATTGGTTAATTTAGTGTTAAGTTTTGTGGGCATTTTTTGTATCAAGAATGGGTTAGTTGAGCTGATTTAACATGTTTGTATTGGATTTATTGTGAATTAGTTCGTGAATTTTGTGTAGAGTTGTTTTTTGGTGTTTAATTTGAATTGGGTTGGTTTCTTTATTTCAAATACTCGATTTTTTTTAAAAAGATTGTTTTTTTTCAAAAGAAAAAGAAAGAGATTTCAATTTTTAATGAATTGGCAGTATTGTTTATATTAATTTGTATTGTGAAAAAGGTCTTTACTTTGGTGTAGATTTGTTGTTTTATGTGGAATTTGAAATGGGTTTGATTCTTTATGTTAAAGGTTTTTTTTTTTTTTAAAGACTGCATTTTTCGAAAGAAAAAGAAGAAAATATTCCAATTTTTTGTCCCAATTTGTATAAAGTTTTCGATGAATTTGTGAAGGTATTATCTCTGGTTAATTTGGCAGATGAGATTTTGGAAATCTCGGTTCCTTCTAGTATTTGTAATGATCTTATTGAGCTGAGAGTTCTAAGAGAAACAGATTAGATGGTATAAAGATGAATAATTTTGTCTATAAAGTAGATACATCTGGCATTCCGGCATAGGAACACTGAGAGAAGAGCTTCTTAGAATGCTTGTCCTGATCGTTAGGTTAGTTAATCGAGTGGAGAATGGAAAATAATTAAGAGGCAAAATGAATGTGTAAGAAAATGAAAAGATAATATTCAATGCACGATCACCTTGCATATGGCTATTTTCCCATTTTCTGATCTGTCTAGCTTGATATGTTGCCACAACATTGCTACCCAACCTAATGGGATTTGTGATACTTTTTCATTTATCTCCATGCCTTTGCTTTACAAATTTCAAAAAAAAATTCCTCCAAGGTTGAACAGAGCCTTAACTTGAAAAATCTTGTGCATTCTAGGAATTTATATTTATCAGCTTGGTGATATCAATTTTGGAACTCTGCTGAATACAGAAATATCTAGGCAGTTGGGTAGTTGCAAGAGGCTTTGGTAAAGGACTGTCTGGATAATGGTAAGTACACTTTTTACATTCTGGTTAATAGTTTCTTCTGTTTGTGAATCGATGATGTTGCTTCAGAGTTCACAACCTCGTTAATCGGTAGACACTAGACACATAACTGCATAAGTCAGAAAGACAAACAAGAAAATATCTAATGATTGTTGTGGTGCTTTTATTAGAAGATAAACACATAATTGTGAATTTATATTTTATTCTTTGAAATTCCAATTGAGATTGTTTTGCTTATATCAAACTGTGTGCTTGAGTTCTCAATGTATTATCTGAAACAGTGACTTTATCGTTTGCCATTTTTATTTACTATCTGAAGTAGTTTGCGATCCTACATAATGTGATGAAACTTCTGTATTTCATAAAAAAAAATTAGCGATCCTATGTAATGTAATGAAATTTGGAGGCCATCAAACTTACACTTTTTCTGTTTTTACTTTATATAGGCCACCAATGAAAACTTACCTCCAAATGTGATCAAGCAACTTGCTAAGGAACTGAAGAATCTCAGTGAGACACCTCCAGAGGGCATCAAAGTAGGTGTTAATGATGACAACTTTGCAGTCATACTTGCTGAAATTGAAGGCCCAGGTTATCCTATTCTGCAATATTCCTATTCTGTTCATTTATCATCATGTTCATCCTTCTGATTTTTTAATCTCAAAATTTGCAGCTGGGACTCCCTATGAGAATGGTGCATTCTGCATGAAGTTGATACTTTCTCAAGATTTTCCACAATCTCCCCCAAAAGGTTCGCAAATTTCCGAATTCCTTGGAACTTTAGGGTCTTTATTATCCAAGTTTTATCCATTCAAATTTGTTTTCTTTACATGTTACATCTAAGGTATTGAAGGATGTAACTATGTGACATATAGAAGTCTGTTTCACTCAATCTTCACACTTCTTTTTTCCCCAATAAATTATCTCAAAATTGTGGCTATAAGGAAACATACTCATCGCTGTTGTGGTTCTTTTTTAGGCTATTTCCTGACGAAAATATTTCATCCGAACATTGCAACAAATGGTGAAATATGTGTCAATGCTTTGAAAAAAGATTGGAGCCCTAGTCTTGGTTTAAGGCACGTTCTGATGGTAAGTTTTTTCAGTCGTTTGTCTTTGGCATTTCAGATGTTATCAGTTTTCCTTAAGCTGTAGGTCCTCTACAAAATTGGTTCCATATTTGCTATTTCGAATTTTATGAGTTAATAATGCATCTCTTTCATCTTTCATTCCATGGTTACAGGTGATAAGATGCTTACTCATTGAACCATTTCCGGAATCAGCTTTAAACGAACAGGCAGGAAAGATGCTTCTTGACGATTACGATGAATACTGCAGATATGCAAGGTAAGTTGGATTTCATGTAGAAGTTTGTTTAAAAACATCACCACCTATCTTATATAGCACTGTCTGGTATTTTCTCAATCTTGGTTGTGGTTCATGATCCCAGTTACTTGGCTGCTCATATTTCTTAGTTATTGTTTCTTTTAGACACAATTCAGAAACTTATGTAATTTCTTCCGTCAATTAATTTTTGCCCTCCAAAAGTAAAAAAATTCGCAAAACCCGATCTTACAAAATCACATTGCGACAAGATTGATAAGTTTATGAAGGATATTGTTTTGTCAAATCCTTCAATATTTTATGAAATTATCAATATTAGATTACCCATATTACTCCCCTTTCTTCCAATACAAACTCTAGAGGGCTATAATTTTCTTTTTAGTTAGTGTTTCATTTTCTTAATTCAGACTAGCACGACCCACTAAATTTCATTACAATGTTCAAAAGATTTTCTTCGTTGCAACTGATTGCATTCCTGCAAGTAAAGAAAGCTTTGAATAGAGATTGAATTAGCCTCACAAATATAGCAACGCTAAAGTTGGAGTCTTCATCTTTCACTTTACTGTAACAGGCTTTACACTGGAATTCATGCAAAACCGAAGGCGAAGTTTAAAGTTGGAGCCATCACAGCGTCTACCACTAAAGCCCTCAATGTCGATCAGACAAACACCTCAGTCTGTACCGTTGACCAGAAAAATGCAGAACCCGGTGCTCCCCAGCAGTCTCCATCTCCATTTGGTCCATCAAATGCTATGAAAGGCGGAGACGGTAAAAACCAGCCGATCCCAATATCAAAGCCAACAGAGACTGGAGCTGGAGCGTCTGTTTCAGTGCCATCCCTGAGTCTACTAAAGCAGAAGGAAGTTAGCTTAAATAAAGTTCAGGCTGACAAGAAGAAGATCGACGCTAGGAAGAAAAGTTTGAAGAGACTGTAATACTTCTTATATAACTTTGTGAGGTTCCTTGAGCCTTTTGGTAGGGGACAGAAGAATCATGTAATGTACTTTTTTTAAGGTGAATTTTAAGACGTTATATTTCGAAAGTGTTATCTTTATCTTCTTTGTCCTCACTTATTTGATCTACTTTTTCTCTTCTTACTCATAGGCTAAGTTGGCTATATTTTGTTTTTGGGTAACCTTCAGATAGAGGATCTAACCATTCTAGAATAATAGTCAACATAGACAACGGAACTCCAACAATATACTATCAAAAAGGACATAAAGTTGCTTATGACGGAAGTCTCTTTAAAAGCATTATAACATGTTATTATTGAATTATTATTGTTGTCTAATCAGCACATAATATTTCACAACGTGACATATTTTATCTTCTTAACGAGTTCAAATCCTGATATTCATGATTTTCCAGTAATATTATCGATTGCTAGAGCAATATGAAATATGATGATATTTATTTGATCCCCCTAGTCGTCCAAAGCATCCATTTTGTTGGTTAAATTACTTGCTATTATGCAGTTTAGTTGGAATTGCAGCAATACTTTAGAGTTAATTACATATATAGTTCAGTAAGTATGGTCAAGCATTTGCCTACTAAGATGGTCACAGCACTTTGCTTCCAAAAATAATACAAATATTATAATATAATTCTCAAAGCATCAATGTTTATACATTCGGCTACTATTTTAGACTTCAAGCGATCATTGAATCCACTGGTATAGAACCCTGCAATTGATGACTATTATCATCCTCCAATGTTCTAGTCTTAAACAGAGTCCATATATTCTTGAAAGAACTAAGTCATCTGAGCGACTGGCGAATTCAACCCCGATGGTTGACTTTGATTCCAAGCTAAACGACTTCCCCACTCTGAAATCGCCGATTAAAACCACTTTGAATCCCATTAACAACATGTTCAGCCTTTCGAAGTAACAAGAGAATCCCTCAAAGGCAATTCGTCAAACACATCCTGGTATTCTTCAAACTTTCAGGTTTTTATCAAACATTTTCTGGGCATTCTTCAAACCTCTCTTAGGCTTTTTAACAAACATCTTGGAGGTGCTTGCAAGAGCTTCAAGGGAGATAAAAGAAAGACCAGCTGGTACAACACAAATAACACCATCCACAGAGTTACAATTCCCAAAAGGGTTAGCCTAACTAACCTTGTTCAAATCATTAAGAATTGAAGCAACCACTTCACGAGGTTGATTTGAATTTTGTGCATCAACTTTGTAGTGAGAACGAGTAAATACCATTTCAGCATTTCAAAGTTAAACACTATTTGCGCGTATATCGATCCTGACGCGACCGCGTCACAGGCACGCGATCCATCTTTTATATATAACAACTGATAATATTGGGCATTTTCGAAAATTCAAAATAACATATCATAAGCAGCTCTTAGATTTAAGAGAGTAATGTGGAAGTATCTAAATCTATGATCCCTCAGTATCTTGCGTATCACGAGAGATTTTTAATCACAGAACATATCATCAGACAATAAATTCAAGTATGAAATGTTTATGAGAAGCTTAGGATACAAAGAAGTTGCAAAGACACATCATGAAGATATAGAACAAGAAGAGATCCCACCATCATTACAAAGCCTGATTTAAACATCAGATAAAATGTTCAAACAGAAAGTAAATTACACTACATTAAAAACAGTGGATGGATTATTTGGCCATCATAACCTTGACGAATTCCTCGTAGTTAATCTGCCCATCACCGTCGACATCAGCTTCCCTGATCATCTCATCCACTTCCTCGTCCGTGAGCTTCTCGCCCAGGTTGGTCATCACATGGCGCAGCTCAGCAGCGGAAATGAATCCGTTTTGGTCCTTGTCAAATACTCGGAATGCCTCCTTCAGCTCATCCTCTGAGTCGGTATCCTTCATCTTTCTAGCCATGAGGTTGAGAAATTCAGGGAAGTCGATAGTTCCATTACCATCGGCATCCACCTCATTGATCATGTCCTGGAGTTCAGCCTCGGTTGGATTTTGACCAAGGGATCTCATAACAGTCCCAAGCTCCTTAGTGGTGATGCAACCTGCAAATAGTTAAAACTCTTTCAAAACATGACAACCAAAAACCTTAAATCAGGAAGCATTTGCTTCCCGGACATGCAAAAACCACATGGCCCTGTAAGATATGAGTTGACAGATACTAGAAGGGTGCATCAGATCACAAGCTACAATAGTATTTCAATGTCTACAACATTGTAATCTCATAATCATTCAAATAATTCTTATCCACTTTTGACAATCATAATCTTGAACAGAAGCAGCAATGTTCATAATCAAAACATTCCAGAAAACCTTCATATTCTCTATGAGATACTAATACAAAGCATGAACATAAGATAGTAACCTCAGTGTTAACTGTTAAGAGAGCACTCATAAAGGGGTAAAAATCAGCAGATCCATGGAACCATATTGCAAGTCAAATTCACTAGCTACAACAGATCTGAAAGTCATACAATCTTTCACGAAATTCAGACAACATAGACCAACAAACATCTAATTTATCACATAACTAGTTAACTTCATAATAAAATTAAAAAAAGTTATAATCTTTTAAGAAAACAAATGAAACTAACCACCAACAACTATAATAAATAAAATAAAAAGACGGTCATCAGTAAGCTACATAATAAAATTTTAAAAAAAAAACTCTAATCTTTTATCAAACTTCAAACACTGAAAATTAGAAAAAGATGCAATCTTTAAAGAAATCAAATGAAATTAACCAAGACCAACTATAATCAGAAAAACCAAACCAAACCGAGCAATATCCCTAGGGCGGCTATATGAATACGAATTCTTCAAAGATTTTAACAAATACGAATTCTTCAAAGATTTTAACAAAAATCTAATCTTTTAGAGCATAACATATGTATAATCTGAACATTAATAAAAATCATGCAACAAATACAACACAAGAAACTAACTCCAAAAATGAAAAATTTAAACACAATAAACAATACCCAGATCCAAAAAAGACCAAATAAACATAAATAACTATGAACTACCATCCATATATATAAAAAAAAAGCTGATGCAACAAATGCAACACAATAATTTAACTCCAAAAATGAAAACTTTAAGCACAAAAAACAATACCCATATCCAAAAAAGACTAAATAAACATAAATAAATATGAATTACCATCTCCATCTTTATCAAAAAGGCTAAAAGCTTCCTTGAACTCTGAGATCTGGTCATCAGTAAGCTGCTCTGCCATTGTTTATTCTTTTTGTGTGTGAGATAAAAGATGGTTCTGAGTGGTACACTTGCACTATGAGCTCATGTTTATATATATATTTGTCCCAAAAACCAATGACTTTTCAATTTAAATTCTTACAGTGATGGATTTAATCTCCATTAATTCACTTCTAATTTATTTATTAAAGAAAAGCAGAAAAGGAATTAGCTTAAATATAGAGTTCATTTTAGAAAAATATATACTTCATTCTTTGTTTAAATGGATAATTGATATTCATTCATAAAACTTTAATTCTTAAGAATTCTTTTACAAAAAAAATACAATGTACGAGATAACAATAATTTAGCGTTATCTATGTAATCTGCGAATGTCTTTTATGATAATCAATAAGTACTATGTATGTCTTCTTCTTCTTTTATATATATTATCAATAAGTATTAACTTCATCACTAAAAAAATCGTCTATTTTGTTACTCAATGATCAAAATTTGTTAATTTTGAACTTTAATTTGATTCAAAATTATAGTCTTCATTACTACTCCATGTAATATTTCTCAATATCATGAGTTGACGAAGAAAATAATACTTCGTAGTATTTTTAACATAATTTATTATTGTGATGATGGTTTTGATTTAAATCAAAAATTATGTATCTATTGATATTCTAAAATTTGTTACTCCATAATTTAAACAATGGAAAATCAAACCAAGCTAATTTGATGGGGATGGTATATTTTCTTAACTAATCATAATGAAGATTTAAATAAAAAAGCAAAAGATTAAATTATTATTTTCATAAAATGATAAATAAATTGCAAAAGTAGCAATATTTTATTCTCTCTCCTCCTTTAAAGCAACGCGGTTACGCGGTTCTGACGCGACAACATGAAGAGATTCTGCCACGTTGGACTCCTTTATTGTGTCCATTATTCTTTCTTGTCTTTGGACCCCACCCTTCATTTTTCCCTAAAATATGTCTAAAATTCATATTTGTTCAATTTTCAAATCCATCGTCTTCGAGTTTTGTTCATCGGCAAATATTAATATGGCGGTAAATTGTAAATTTTCATAAATATCAATCGGCTGATCAAATCTGAAATGGCTTCTGAAATGACAATCATCGATCGCAAATAATTAACGCTGACGGCCAATAAAATTCATAATACGTTTCGTAGAAGACATGCATCGTAATATACAAATTTATCAACGCTAGAAGATATTTTATCATTTTTTTCATTGCATCAACGCTGAACGGCCATAAAAAATTCATAACATGCTCGCCGTAGCATATACGTACTGCAATATACAACATCAACGTTAGAAAGATATTTATCATTTTTCATTGCATCAACGCGTTGACCTGGCCAACATAAAAAAATTCACATAACATTGCTCGTAGCATACGCACTGTAATATACAAACTGTCAACGCGTAGCATATTCTCATATCAGTTTTTGTTCACGTATTTCTTTCTGCGCATATCAGATATGATGTATTAAAAAACTTTCAAAGAAATTGGGAGCAAAGAAAGCCAGACTATAAAGATAAGGCGTATTAATTTGCATCAATTCGGATAATTACGTAGTATTTTGGGTATCAAGTAAGAAATTGTACTAAAGTCGGACTCTAATAACATTCAGACAAGTTTAGAGGGAGTATTTTGGTTGAGTACCGAGCATCATTACATTCATAACATTAGTGATAAAATACCTAAATAACTTTTATCGGGTACTCAATCTAGCTTAGTTTATATACTCGGTCCGGTATCGAGTATAGCTGACATTAGTTCGACTCGCCATGGACAGATTGTCGAGTCTTTTAACATGTCATGATCTGGACACGCTCCATTCACATCACTAGTTGTATAATAGGTCACTGGAATTATATTTTGAAGAAGGAAGTAACTTGACTTGTTACTCCGTCCCACTATTTTCAAGCAACACTTTTAGATCATTGTAATAACTAGTTGCTACTTCAAGCTGTATGAAATATTTCACCCTCAAAACCTTGGAGCAGCAGAGCTATGATTAAATTTAACTGGTATAAAAAAATTGTTACACATTTATGAATTAAGATCGAAAAGTTTGTGAATTTTGACTATCGAAAACAAATCACTGCCAATCGTTTTGTGGTTGTGGGAGTATAATCAGACTGTGATACCTAAGTTGAAGTCCAACATCATAAGATACAGCAATGAGAGGGGCAGAACAACTCCTGTCTGTAGTCCTTCCCCTAAGGCTAACCTCAAAGGCAAATGACTTCCCAAAAGGCCAAAACTTCAAGAATTCATATCAAACCAAAAATATATAATTCTAGGAATTGTTAAAATCAAACATAATCTTATAGATAACTGACCAAACAATCTGATCTACTGCCATCGTAAAAATCTGAATCATAAGAATCTAGTCCATCAGAGTACAAACGACGAACAAAAAACTAGAAGATTTTTCATTCCATGTCAGATTCACTCACGCTTGCATAAGATCCAGAGCCTGAGCCTGAGCCTGAGCCGGAGCCGGAGCTGGAGCTGCAGCTAGAACTCCTGTTACTGGATTTTTCTTTCTTGTTACTAGTATCTGGTTCACTCACATCACTATCATAAGGTGTTTCTACTTCGGATCCAGTGTCTTCGCGTGCATTTTGCATTGTTTCCTTCACATCAGACTCTCCTCTATCTGATCCAGCATCCTCGAAAGTATCTACTTCATTTGGGATGTCCACGGCTGACCTGTCTTCATTTGTTACTCCACTATGAGAAACTGCAGCGGAAACTGAGTCTCGCTTACCATTGCTTACTTCAGGAACAGATTCCTGGACAGCACCCGATGGTTCCTATATAGTTATCACTGTTAGTCAAACTCTCTATCATAGTGCATCTTCTACACATAATGCTACGTGCATGCAACAATTTATTAATCAACACACAATTTGTTGCTTACTTATCATATATATGCACACAACTACTTTAATTCTTTGAAATATAGAACAGACTGCATGCATATCTCTGGTAAAGAGCAAAGACTAGGATAACTGGTACAGGTAAGTCAGAGAATACAGGAGACGACAAAATCGAAACAACCTTTGAACTTATATCAAAATTATCATTCATCTGGTTCTACTTTGAATGAGTTCTTTGACTTTAGCACACAGACTAAAGCAGACAGTTGTGTTAGCTTAAGAGTGATAAGACCTTAAAGTTTACTCTTTTTGTACTATATTTACCTCTTCTTACTAATATCTGGTTCACTTACATCAGGTGTTTTTACTTCAGTATCCTCCCATGCATTTACATCAGAGTCTCCACTATCTGATCCAGCATCCTCAAAAGTATCTACTTCATTTGGGATGTCTACGGCTGATCTGTCTTCACTTGTAATTCCAGCATGAGAAACTGCAGCTGAAACTGAATCTCGCTTAACACTGCTTACTTCAGGAGCATATTCCTGGAGATCAACCGATGGTTCCTATATATTTATCAATGTTAGTCAAACTCTCAATCACAGTGCATCTTCTACTGTTCTACACATAATGCTATGTGGCATGCAACAATTTACTAATTAACCATAATTTGTTGAGCACTTACAATATCTATACACACAACTACTTTTACTCTTTAAAATATAGAACAGACCACCATTAGTGTTGATTCTAATAATATCATGGTGTATACTCTGGTAAAGACTAGGACAACTGGTACTAGTAAGTCAGAGCACACAGGAGAAAACAAAATCGAAACAACCTTTGAACTCATATCTTATCATTCATCAGGTTCTACTTTGAAATGAGCTAGTTTGACTTTAGCACAAAGACTAATGCAGACAGTTGTCTAAGCTTAAGTTTACTCTTTTTCTACTATATTTACTTCATGAAATTTTCCACTGATGAAAAACATAAGCTCCCACGATGAAGATATTATGGTTCCCTTCAAAATTTCAAAAGCATAGTCAAGGAGTACTCAACAAATTATATTAATATTTTATGTGCAATACTCCAAAGAAATAATGAAGAGGGAAATGACTTGACTATCTTTTCAAAAATCAAAACACAAAAAAAAGGTCATACATAGAGAAATTATTAAGAAAATCAACTTACAAATGCTCCCTGGTGATAATTGTGAGAAGGTTTTTGCTTAGATTTCTCTGAAGGGTCCAATTCTCCATCTACATGGATTTCATTGACAGAACTCTCTGTTGAAGATGAAACATTATTAGTAACATTTTCCATGATAATGGATTTCACAGAACTACGCGAGAGTTTCTCACCTGCTGAATCACATTCAATGTCATTGTGATTAATCATATTGAAATCTCTGCTCACCAATGATTCACTCTCTCCTTTGTCATCAGGATTTTCATGTTTTGTTATATGAGATACCCCTGCTAATTTCATTTCTCTTTTGTCTGCCGGAATTTTCGGTGAACTGTACGCTAGCATATCTTTATCAACGATAGCATCAATATCAACATATCGACTCCCTAGCTTGGTTACTCTATCAGAAAAGGAGACAGATCTCTTGACCAAAATGCCGGATAAATCAAGCGCAGAATCAACTGGTGGATCAAAATTGATGGAAGACAGTGAACGGTTTTCAAAAGCTGATGATGGGCTTGAATCATAAACAGGTTCTTTATGGGTCGTATCATCAGTTAGGGAAGTTGCAATGTTTACATGAGAGTCAGGTGGTGATTGTTGAGATAGAATACAATGTTCATCAGTACAAATTCTTCCTTCACCAAACTTGTGAAACCTCTCTTTCTCCTTCTCAACATATATGCTTCCACTTCCTTCTGGCAGTGATGATAAGTGTGATATACCGTCATAACTGTGTTCAAGAGGTTCGACATTTTGATGAATATCACTTGAACTAATTTCCAATTGACTTCTCATTCTGCTCTCTCCTTTACTGCTTAATTTTGTTTCTTGATGATAATCAACATCTTCCAACTTCACATCAATTTCATCAACTTTTATTTGCTTCTTTTCTACTTGTCCACGTTCTAAAGAGTCTTCTTCTTCTTCAGTTGATTCGCTTCCATGTCCAACTAACTCAGGGGCATTATCTATTTTAGACATCAGCTCTGGTTCACTCGAAGTATCATCTTCATCATCAATATCAAAAGTCTCTTCTTCAGTGTCATCCGACTCTTCCATGTCTACAGTTGAACTGACTGACTCCGTATCAGGTACAGAACTCGCCTTAGAGTCACTAACCTCACTTGATTGTCTATGTATTGGTGTATAGTTTGTCCCTTCCGAACCCAACCGTTCTGAAACAAAATAAGGTCTATACCTGCTCATGCCTTGCTTTTCTGATCTATTCATTCCTAACGAAGAGGGTTGGACATTAAAACTATCATGCCTACGGAAAAATGGATCTTTTGGTTGGAGAGGCATGAACTCTTCTTGGTAACTGCAAGAGGGTTGAACATTAAAACTATCATGCCTACGAAAAAATGGATCTTTTGGTCGGGGAGGCATGAACTCTTCTTGGTTACTACAAGAGGGTTGGACATTAAATATATCAGGCCTACGGAAAAATGGATCTTTTGGTTGGTGAGGCATGAACTCTTCTTGGTTACTACAAGAGGGTTGTACATTAAAACTATCATCCCTACGAGAAAATGGATCTTTTGGTCGGGGAGGCATGAATTCTTGTTGGTAACTACGAGAGGGTTGGACGTTAAAACTTTCATGCCTACGGAAAAATGGATCTTTTGGTCGTGGAGGCATGAACTCTTGTTGGTGACCACGAGAGGGTTGGACATTAAAACTACCATGCCTGCGGAAAAATGTATCTTTTGGTTGGGGAGGAGTGAACTCTTGTTGGTAACTACCTTCCACATGAACAGGTTTCTCCTGACACGAGTCATAAGGAATATCAAAAGGGTTCTTCAAAGGTAATAAAATCGATGGAGCTGAACCAGGAATTGGAGGGTGGCCCTTATAGTCACGTGAATCCTGTGGACTGTCAAATGGATTTGTTCTTGTGGTCAAAATTGGAGGAACGAGAAAGGGGGGGTCAGTGCCATCCAAGTCTATCAGATTTCTTTCTGTCACCGTAGTCATGCATCTCCTCGCTCTTCTCCTTGCAATGAGATTCTCCAACCTTCGGTTCCTTTCAAGTTCAGATGTTCCCAAATCCATGAGATTCTTTTGGTCCTCTTCCGTCCATGTTATTGTACACTTAGTTTGATCCTCCTTGTTTACAATTAATTCTTCTTCATCGTCATCCTCGCCAACCTTTAACTCTTCCTGCTCATCTGTATCATCATCCATTTCGCTACTGCTCTCATTAGATGTGACAGACAGTTCTGAATAAGCATCTGAGCCATCATGAGATAAATTAGCTGGCTGTGAGACGTCTTCATCCAGAAGGGGGTGGAGCTCATCAAGTACGGGAGTGATGTCAGCCATCGATGCATCTGGACACGAACTCTCAGCTCCATCAGAACCAGAATCCAGAGCTTCATCACCATCATATTCATTTCCTTCCTCTTCATCCATATGTTTCCAGGGTGAGCATGGAGGAGAATCGAACTTATCACCATGGACCTCTTGAGAATCAACAGAACCATCCAAGGATCCATCATTTTTCTGGTCAAGATATTCGTCATCATCACTATTATCCTCTGCAAGCAAAGAATATTGAGTATCCTCAAACCTTCTATCTGCAAGTCTCTCTTCGCTCGCTTTGCTTTTATTCTTGAATTGAAGAGCTCGAAACCCCTTCTTCCAATTCTCATGAACCCTACCATCCGGTTCCTTGTCTTGGGATATTTCCTCTACTGATTGGCCAGAACTACCATCTAAACCAAATCCTATATCATTTTCACTGCAATTTGCCCTCTTGTCGACTTCTCTCTTCATCCTTCCCTTTATCATCCAAAAAAATGCAGCTTAACAATTAATCATGCTTCCTGTCACTAATTCAATCCTAAAATATTTGGTCTCCCAACTTAATGGGCAAAACTAAGGCAACAACAACAGATGTTGGTATACCCAGCATTGAGAATATAAATGGAGATGATCTGTACAAAAATGCCAAGAAAAACAGAGAAAACCAATAACAGAAACAGATGTGGCTAAATTGACTGCAACATCTTTAAGTGAAGATCACAACTTTCTTCATCCAAACCACAAAATGAATAACTATAAGAAAACCAACCTCTTCAACTCTTATTTGTTCTTTTATGCATCAATGACTAAATCTAATTACCAATCTAGAGAAACTGCGTTAAGCATATATCATGAACAAAACAAATATATATCTCATTCAAAACCAAATGCCTTGATCCAAATTATGCATTTCCACCTTCCTTCAAATCCTTTATTCTATTTGAGCTAATATATAATGATTATATGCATTACATAAAATGGTTTTTGTGACAAGAATTTTATAGAAATGGTAACCAGCCAGCCAAGCAAATTCAATGCAACCCAACCGGCTAGTCAAGAAAATAAGCAAAAGGGTACAAAAAATTTGAGAAAAAGATATATAGAGAATGTTGAAAACAGACAAGAATCTATAGAAGTACCATAGATTATTTGATGAAAAGGAAACGTAGGTTCTTTTGTATGAAATTGTCCACTTTTTTTTTGTCCTTAATGTGACATGTGCAAGGTGTTATTATACCATTCACGCCAATTCTAATATAAATTTTTCAACAACTCATAGTGTATTAATTTTTAATCCAACTCTTTATACAAAATTCAGATTTCATTTGCCCTGCCAAACACCTGTACAATCAATTAATTTTAAGAATTAAAAAGTTATCGAAACATCAAACATTGGTGGCATTTCCTCAAACATTTTCCGAAAGCTTTAATGTGAACTGACATCGCGGCAATTTCTTTTGCTTTTTTTCTTTCATTTTCTGACATATAAGATTACGAAATAGGAACCGACAAACCCAAATTCAACCGAACCGAAAGAGATATATTTTGTTTAAAATATTATAACTATTTTAGTCACAAATCATAATTTTGGCTCGCAAATAAGATCCTAAGAATTTGGCATGCAATGATGAAAATATTATCTTTGGGAGCTATATCATGTCAAGCTCAAAACAATCCGTTAGTAATTGTAGTGACTGCTCTGACGATTGACTACGCTATATAATGCATTTTGTTGCATGGTCATAATTTACGCAGATTTTATTTTATTTCAAATCATTTAACTTTATATTATATCATCGTTATAAAACCGGAAAAATGACTTAACTGAACCGACCAAGATGAAAAACCGACATCAACCGAACTAAGTCAAAACTGAATACTTTCAAACAAAAATTGGCCAGTATTAAAAAACTGATAACGCATTTTATATGTTAATAAAAAAACTGATTTGAAAAATTATCCCCAGATATCCCATGAAATACCAAATTTGGCCACTTTTCTCCCGCCATTAAAGACCCAAATACCCTACCTTTACCACTTTCAACAACAACCACGTGCCATCATATTTTTTCATTTCTCTTATTTTATTTCATTGTTAAGTAATTATTAAATTAATATTGCCAATAACAATAAATTGGTTTATGTACTTAAAAACATATATTTTAAATAAATATTTCATTTATTTTTGTAAAATATCAATTAATTTTTTAACATTTTTATCTATATTTTAAAGTATATTTTAATAGTATATATATTTTTGAATTTCAAAAAACTCACAATATTAGTCAAAATAAATAATATTAAATTTTTTTAAAATAACACACAATATTATTCATCACCTCGAACTCTGAAAGTATTATTACATAATAAGAAACATACATAAATTCATTGAAAACATACAATAAAAACGATACTAATGATCCATTAAACTCATTTATAGAAATGCAAAATAAAAAAATAGTGGGTGTTTAACATTGAAAACATACACTATTTTTTAATCCATAAAAACTGTATTTGTTCCCTTAACAGTCTCCTCATCCCTGGCCACCCCCACATATCCTTGCAGAATATATCAGCGCCATGTAGCCCAGAGCTATGCAGTTGCATTAATCAGACTCGAATCACAGGAATGAAACATATGAGACAAGGCTTAAAGATTATTTTATAATTTATATTTTGGTCTTTAAACATTATCCCTTTAAGTATACTTAAAGTTTTATTTTTCTTTTCAATCTGAAATTAACAAGTTTTGCAAGTCCCCAAAACATATAACTTCTTATAAAGAATTGTATATTACATTAAATATGTTAATTCTATTTGTTTAAGTGACTCATGTGATGCTAATATGTTCTATGAAACCAATTGTCTTCGACGGTTGAACTCCCCGCCTCACACTCCCAGTCCCTCCCTTCTGTGAGACTACTACGACATATGATCGGTAAATGAAGTCTTTAGAGTGATGTTTGCCTTGGCTCTGTTTTTTTCACTTTTTTTAAATCGGGATTCTATCTGATTTAAATAACAACCATTTTGCCCAAATTAACTGAAACACATTTATAAATATATAACCCCAAAGTTCAACACATGTATAAAGGAATACTTCCATTTACTTATGATATTTCCACAAAAACATTCATCAACATATCATTTCAAACCAAAAAGAAGAGATTCATGATTTCTGGAACTATCATTGCTTTATAAAATTAAAAACATTTAAATATGGGAAATTGTTTTATATCGAAAAAATATATATTCTGTTCATTGTAGGTTTTGCCTCTGTTTTGTGCTAAAAACCAATACTTTTTCTGCTTACCATTTTGTCTATCCTTACTTTTCTTCCAAACCAAATCGAAAATTGGTTTTAGTTCTATCGGTTTTTTTCATTTTTGAACCTATTAACATCCCTAGCCTCTGACGCATCAGTAAGTGATATCGAGATTTTTCTATATATTTGGTGCCGGATCCTTTCTTTTTTACATAAAGAAACATTTTACAAAAACCAAACATTTATTAGACATCCTATGTACATTCCCCAACAACAAATCCCAAGAACTCTACTTATAAAAAGCCGAGTTGCATTTCTTTTCTCATTTTCACATTATTAATTATTATATTACCCTATTATACTTTTATATATCATAGAAAGCATGTGTAATAATTAATAAAGACTAATTTTTTCCTAAAAATTCTATAACAAATCAAACATACTGGAGTATTCACCTCTATTAATAAGAATTTACCAAATTTCATACCTACGCCAGAATTCATCATACGTTCACAAAGTTTCATCCAACTATATAAAAAGGTTCCAATATCTTTACCATAATATTACAATACCCCTTTAATTTTTTAATTTTATCATAATAAGTAAATTCTATTTTAATACAATAAATCAATTTACCGTTACCAAAAAAATGGGTATGATAATTATTCAATTATAAATAAATAAAAAAGTCAATCCGGGAAAGGTACCCTCAAGCTAAAATAATATATCTAAAAATTATTATATGTAGACACTTGCTTTTATACTTCATCAATTGAAATGAAAGTCATGTTATATCTAAATACTCAAGTACTCCGTCTCCAAATAGATCACACAAGGGTTTAAACCTTTGATTTTCATTATGTTAAATCTAAATATTTATCATAAGTAAATATTTAGAAAATTATCAAATAATAATATCTTCAATTTTAATATTAAGACACATTAAATTTCATTCAAACTCAAAAATTATATATTTATCGAATACTTGTCATAGAAAGTTTTTATTGTCATGTAACGAAGATTTAACAATTTAATATGGAAGGAGTAAAAGATTTGATATTTTACTATAAATTTTAATTTTTTTTTATATAATATATATAACATGTTAGTTTTATGCTTTTAAATAAAAATATCTTTATTTATAAACTATAGATGCAATTAAGCTTAAGTACAAGTTTTGATCGTCTTGAACTCAAAGTGAAAAATTAAGTCATAAAACAAGATTCAACTATGCATAATTTCAATTAACTTATCTTTATGATTAATTTATGCCACCATATACATATACTGTCAAATAAAATTCAAACAAAAGCTTAAATCAAATTTTCCTCTTAAATATACACATGCAAATACTACAAGATCTCAGCCGATTCAAGGAAAATCAGAGTCTACATAAATTTGGGAATCTGGCTCTCTGTTTCTATGGTCAACGACCGAACCCAAATTAATTTGTCTCTCCGACAATCGAACTTAAATCGGTTCTCGCTCCGATCGATTCCAAAATAAGTTATTTTCGTTCGCTTCGGGTCGGCTGGATCATTTCGATTTGTGCACACCCCTAGGACGCAGAATTAATTAGATCCTCAATTCAATATACGAAATGAAATTAAAAACTTCGTGTTTCAACTTTAATACATGCATGAATATGTATATTATGTATATAATCCACTTTATCACGAACATCATTCGACGTAATAAAGCGGCAATTCCCTTATCATCTATTTGAATGACTTCGCGATATTTTATATTAAAGTTTCGTTATTTACGTCAAATTTTTAAAAGTTTTCATATCGTTAATATTAATCACATATATACTATCATATTAACTTTTAAAAAACATCACATTATATAGCTTTTATAAGAGACGTCATCTTATCTTCACTGCTTTCATTTATAATTATCGAAAGATTTCACATTCGAATGCATTACCTAATGTTACTGATCAAGCTGTGGGTAAAACGAAAATTTCATTAAACGCCTTCATATTATTTTGTTTTGGCAGAATATTATTGAAATAATCATCAATTAAATATAAAACTAATATAAAATAAAATTGAATAAGAAATCCACCGAATAATCTGCAATAATCAATCGGTGTCGATATTTTCTAACAACAACAAACAAAAATAACATAAGATATTTTTTAAAGATAAGGATCTTTTCTAACAATAAATATAATCATAATAAATGCATTCTTTACTCCCATTAAACCCTGAAATGAAGAATAACAAACTTTAAATTATTAAAACATATTTATCAAAAACTATAATGGATCATATAACTATGAACAAATTAGAATCATAATATAACCAAAAAATAAATGAATTTCATAAATTTAATTACTTATTTATATTATCCTCTAATTTAAAACATTAAACAACACTATAAAACCATCGAGATCTTGTAATACTAGTGAAGAAAATGTCCGAGGTCGATCGGTCAAGCCGACCTAGAACGAAGATGGAATCATTTGAATCTTCATTTATATAAATTTTATATTTTTATTATAACTAATAATTAATATCGATAACAAAAAGCTTAATTTCAAAACTTGTAAGTGGAATTGCCGAACAATAAAAGTCTTTTAAACAAACATTTCATTCAACATATTGTTAAATCTGAAATTCTACCTAAAATTATATTTTGGAGGCATATATTTTGAAAGAAGAAATTAAGAAAATGAACACCTATTAAGTTAAACTGTTGGAAAGTTGATTCCCTATTGAAATATTATCAATAGTTTGGTGGCAAAATTAAATCAACCTAACAAAATACTCATCCGTTTTTTACAGCTTATCGCTTTAAAGAAAAAATACAACAATTAAGTAACATAATCATTAAAAAAAAAATCATAAATTAATTGAGATCCAGTATACATGCAAAAAGAAGAAAATAAAAATAAAAAACACGTTTCCCAAACCATGACTTTCATTTTTTCAGTGTTTAATTTACGCAGTCCCCTATTGCATGTTTTCATGTGATGCATGAATTATTATTTGTTTGCCCCTGCTCTTAAATTTATCGTTTCAGTGCTGGCCCCTAACTATTGCTTTGCAGATGGCGCTCAATTCGGGTTTTTTTACAAAGAAAAACACATTATATAAAATTTAATTATTTTGTCTCTATAATAAACTAAAATATAGTGGCCACATTATACAATTAAAATAACCCTGTTAAGTACTACCACACCACCTCCTCCTTTCAAACCTTACACTTTCCTTCAACATCATCTCCCATCTCATCCCACACAAACCCCCACCCCTACTACCCCTATCCCCAAATCATCAGAGAAAACCAAATGTAGAAAAAGAGCCACAAATTGTTTTGTCAATAAAATTGTAAAAAGATGCCATGAAACATCTAATTAAAATTACATTAAAAAAAAAGCCAACTCTAATAGGTCCCATCGCTCTTCCTCCTAACCTCCTCCCCTAAACACCAGCCTTTTTACCCACCACACTGTGAAACACAATACCTGTATCTATTTTTTCCTGTTACAAAAAGCCATCATTTAATCCCACCGCTTATATCATCTGGCCTACTTATAATAGCTTATACATCACAACAAACAACTTATAATAAACTTCTTATATTTATAGAATTGTTTCCATGCACACAGCTTAGTTTGATTGCTAAATCAAAGTAGAATTAACTAAATACTATAATTAAAATAAATAATCTAAAGCAAAAACTACACAAGTATTATGCAAATCAAACTGGGTAGAGAGATCTACTCAGAGCGCCAATCTATCCTTTCTTCTGGACACAAAGTTCGATCAGAATAAAGCTTGGGCCTTCTCTACTCTATGCTTCCAATAATCAAATTCTTCGCCAGTTGGTACATCGGGATGCGCGAGCCACAAGAACGGCTAGAAGTATTGGTGTCCCAGCAACAACCGAAGAGTGGGGGCGATCCGAAGCAGAGGCAGATCGGAGAAGCGGGGGAAGCCGAGAGAGGCGACGCACAAAAGTTAACATACAAAAGGTAGTTTCGATCAAAAATTTAGTGAAAAGCTCATTTAAGGTTAAAAGACAAAATCGCGAGTCTATTTTAATTATATAAAATGCGGCTCCCTATAGTTAGTTTATTGTGCGACAAAATAAATATTTTCAGATAAATGCTTTTTCGCTAAAACCAGGAGTGATCATCTCGGTTTAAAATAATTCTAGCACCACAATCAAACAACAATAGCTTTAATTTAATCAAAATAAACTCGATAATCTGCGCATCACATGTAAACATACGTAGTCAGTCACAAAAGAAAATGAGGAATTAGCCTTTTTCAATAGATATGATCTAAAAGGCCACCGTTTAGTCTCCATATTCTTGCATACTTTCAAACTTTATCCCCCAAAGCCTTGTACCCCCCCCTCCTTTCAAGATTATGGATATTTGGAAAAGCTTAACAGATAACATAACCCTCTACACAGGTTTATCACCAACAACTTTTTTCACAATTATTACTTTGATGGTTGTGACATATAAAGTAATAAGTGGCATGTTTGTTTCAAATGATGATAATAATTCTGAAGTTAAGGAGGCTAATGAATTTGTGTATCGTGAGCCTGTTCAGCTTAAGATATTTACACTGACCAAACCTTTGTTGATGATTTGACATGTCTCTGTCTGCAGCCATTACCATTTCTTTTGTTGTTTTGCTAATTTTTTTTATTTGTTATTGTTTGGTCTTAGTGTTATTGTATAGGTTCCTAAAAGATTGTCGAGTTTTGAATTCTCGATCGTTGGACTTTTAAATTTTGTATTTAGATATATTTGTGTATATATTGTTTAATATTTGGTGAAAAATACATTAAATGATGGTCCTTGATTTAAAATTAAGTTTAAAAGTTAAGTAATTTTAATTATTGAAAATTAATTTGAATAACCCTTTTTGTGATTGAGGGAGTATATTTTAGGTAATTAAAATTTTGTAGTGCGACTTTGTGAAGTCAAAATTGTTGTCTGGACTTTTCCTACTATATCTCTGAAGACTCTAAGAAGGGATGATACCATATTAAGAAGAATTCATGGTTACTATCATAAAATCAATCGATAATGAATGAATAAAAATGAGGACTTTATCACTATAAAGGTATTAATCTAATCAATTTTAAGACTTGATACTCAATACTAATGTTACTGTCTCATTAGCTTCTTTAGTCACACATTAGAAACAACTGCCATATTGTTTGGATGCCAATTAGTATCGAATATGTTACGAACTTAAAAGATGATGTTATTGATACTTTCAACTCTATTTCCTGTAATTTGGATTCATAATAACCGAGAAGATTATGAACAAATTTCTTTTACATAATGATATGAATTAATTATCAAAAAAAAAAAAACACTAAGTTGTAGGCACAATGAGTGGATTAAGTACAGATCTTGTTATTAGTGAATGGATATATAAGTCATGTTCCTTCAAATTGGTGTTTCTTTAAAAAATAATAAGATGGCAAGCTAAGCCATCTATGGGGAAAAATCAATATCAGATTTTCCCAATATGATGCCCACCTCCTTTCTTAGTCATTGTCGTACATCACATGCCAACAACTAAGGCGTGTTCGTGTGTTGATGAACGCTAATGCCCGTCGTATCAGGATAAAAGAGAGGTCTGATCAGATTCATACCCTCATTATAATAAATCTAACAAAACCATAGAATCTGTTGGCATAGTATCACTCGGTTATGAATCTTGTTTGTACGAATAAAATTAAGTTGGCTCTTTTACTTTCATAATTCCGTTCCAGAATGTTTTATGGTCCTGGTGGACCATACGCTCTATTCGCAGGAAGGGAATCAAGCCGAGCGTTGGCTCTCATGTCATTCGACGCTAAAGACCTCAACGGAAATCTCGAAGGTCTTTCACCATCAGAGCTTGAAGTCTTACAAGACTGGGAATACAAATTTATGGAGAAGTATGTTAAGGTTGGCCAGCTTGTTCAGGAAAAACCATCTAATAGAAAACTAAAGAAGCCTCAACCTGATAGCTTAAAATGTCACTGAAAGAAGGATGAAGTGAATATATCCGCTGACATCAAGGCTAAGATCGAATTTGTCAAAATCGATTCCACCATTCCCTTTAAGATCGCTGTGGTAGGAAAAGAACATCAATATATATTATTCTAATCTTATTTGGACATGTCGCCTTTTAACTCAGGCAATACATCTACTTATCGCCATAAAGATCGTCAGACCAACTTCATATAGATAAATCCTGGCAATATGGATCTCTGGCCGGATCATTATTCCTCAACCAAATGCATTTACGACTTTCGTGCATTTCAGATTTCTCACAGAAGTTTATCGCTTAACCAACTTTGGCAATAGTCACTGTGAAAAATCGCGGCGACAAAAAAACTCCAGCGAGATAAAATATTATGTCTTCTTTATATGTTTTCTGCATTGTCTCATTAAAAACCCAGTATTTTTGAAACCCAGTTTTAAAAACTCAAATAAGCGAAAAAGAAGACAATTATCATATCTCCCTCTCTGAGTAGCATCATCATTCTATATCATATCTCTCCCGATGATTTACCAGCTTAGATTATTCAAGTAGAATATCCAAATAATGTTGTGCCGCTTGTCAAGATTGTACATTATGCAATCATGTTTCAGCTTAAAGATATACATTAGAATTAGTACTTCAAGATAAGTTCATTCCGGACGAGTTGAATTATCTCTTGCATGACTCATCTAATCGAGATTAACAAACATTTATCACGATCAAATATTTATATGAATTTATATTTATACGCATAATTGTCATGTATATATCTTTACAAAGTATTTAATTTCAAATTCATTGTAGACATTTTGTCCTGGGATTAATCAGAATCCACAGAGTATGAATTTTATATAAATTGCTATCTCAATTAGTTTGCATATACCTTTATAAGGTATTTGATTTCAAATCCATTATAAACATCTTTGTTTGAATCCCAAACCTTACAAGAGTCTCATAATTTATTCATTTATAATTTAACTTAGAACTCTTCTGAAGTCTCTATAAAACTATAGTACGAATCTCTATAATATCAGCTTGTCATTTAGATTATCAAGTAACTAATCAACAAGAAAGCATATAAAAGATCTATGTCAATTTACACTAAATAATTCAAGTGTCTCTGCCACCACTCTAATAAAGAAACAAATATATCATACAATCACATAAAACATAATATAAATCCGTGAGCTAAACATGTATCATATATTATCAATAGACTTGCATATACATGCGATGTCAATAAAATGATCATGCAAATAAATGTCTAATAATGCAGTCAACTTGTAATCCATTTTCTCCGGATGACTATTATAAATATTCAACATTTTCATTAACTCAACTGCTAAGTTTCCTGAATATAAGATGCTGCCTACGCATCATAAACCTCCTACATGCTTTATGTATATCGTATTTCCTTCCGTTGCATGCTATATTGCGTCACACTAAATCAAGAGGTTATCTTTGTTGCTACCAAATATATATACTGATTATTCCTCCATGTACGTGACACTTTATAATTCGCTTAGTGCTTTCTGCACAAATCTTTTGTGATAAATCTTATTTCGCTTATTTTGCATATACCCAATATATACTATAGTAGTATCATATTTGATTAGACTTCGTGGTTTTAAATTTTCACTTATATAGTATCGCCGCATTAGACCGCACAAGTATATACTCGCACCGTATCATATTTCATTGTAATTCAGTTCAAATTTCATTTATATATGAGTCGGTTAATTTTGATTGCGTCTTTTCTTTTTGGTCATTCATAAATATATGTATATATATCTACCCAGCACTCATGAGAGCATTTCGATCCCTCATATCAGCTTCCATTATATGTGTTCTTTAATTTATTGTCAACAATTCTTTTACCTTGGTTCCACCATGTTCAAGCGATAACCTAGATCCCATTTTCAGTCAGAATTTTGTTATGTAAATTGCCCCTAGACATTATTTATAGATTTAGCTTATTCATGAGATATACTCATTCATCTATCTCTTCTAAATGATTTTCTGTATCTATCTCAATATATTTTCAATGATGAAAATATTTCATCTATTAATTTATCTTCAAGAACCTACACTCTGGGGCTTGTTGTTTACAACTCCATTATTTTATTACTATCTCTGACGGCTATAAATTTGTTTGATATAACTCTCGGGTCTATATTTATCCCTTGAATTGTTCGTGTCTTCGAACTCTCGAAGTTCATATTTATTCAGTCTCATACTCATAATATGTGGATATTTCAATGCAAGATAGTCTATTTTTTCGCTTGTATAATTATTCACCCCCCTCAATGTTGAAAATATTGATATATCACAATGAAAAATTACTTGATAAATTAATTTCACTCTCAGATTTCCAAGTATATCACCTTTCCGTATATAATAATCATTTAAAAGTTATTATTATTTCAAAGCATAGTACCGGTAATATATGTATTTAACACATAACCGGAGGGTAAAATATAGGCTTCCGACCAACCGAATTATATCGGGGAGTTGTATAATAATTTGGCATAACGCGAACAAGCGTTAAGACATAGTGCAACATTTTCCAGACTGCGGGATATTTCACGTATTCAACGCCCACAAATGTACCAACTGGGGAGTTTACACCTTATGAAACTCACATAAATTCCTTCAAACTTATCAGCTTTTTATCACTCTTCAATGAGCCCAATTAAATATTCAATTATTCTTTTCTCAAGATCGTAACTAACCCGGGACGGTCTAACCTGCTATGTCAAATAATAAATTTCACAATTCTCAAACTTTCGTTTGGACAAAAGTGAATTTGATACGCAAACATGCTTGCTACATCGTATCATTATATTAGCTCTTCCAGAGCCTTCTTAATTGATTTTGCTATATATCTTTCGGAAAACATAACTCTTCTCGAGCTTTTACCTTGTTGTCTCAATGTGGTATATAATTTGACAATGTTTTGAAACCGTTTAGATTCTTTCAGATTTCTAATACACATTTACAGATTCAATACATATTTTAACGACCGACCAAGACTCTTTCCACAAAGATTCAAATTAATTTTTTGTAATTACCTTATATTGTAATACTCGCTTCTTGTGTTATTGACAGAAAACATTTTTATCTTTAGAATAAGATGAAATAAGGTAATCTATCTGCAGCATATTTCTCCTTTATCTATGTCATAGGTAATCCTATAGAAATTGAAAATCATACACTTAGTGTTCCTGTGAGCATAGTGTACCACAAAGACCGCTTAAATACTAAATCTTTCCTTCATGTAACTAGTTTAGATATGTATAATTCAATTATGATTAGAATTTCATTATTTCTTCAAGAATGAGATACGCATTTTTCTGAAAGATTCCATTAATTTTTTATACTACCTCATATGCCAGACACATCGTTGCATAATTCTCTATTCGGGGATGTATTTCCGACCTATATAATAAATTATAGGTAGTAATTAATCAATAAAATTCTATCCATTTAACTGAATCAATTCCTTCAAATTATATGAGTCTTCGGTTTCATATAACCCATACGGCTCAGACATTAAAATAACGGGCGAATGATAAATTCTTTTGGAATATTCAAAAGTCCTTAATCACTTTTATGGTCACGACCGACATGGCCTTCGACTACTGTGGATTATAAGTAAGATGCCCGATACATAACTATTCTGGGAAAGAACGATAATCAAATCTTCATCCGCCATTTCTTTCGACCTCTCAATACCCTTATGGGTATAATTTCCATTTATGCCTAAACCGCAAGACATCACCGACTTCATCTATGGTTTTCCGTTTGTGAAAACAAAGATAACCCAAGGGGGCATCCATGAATGTGGCACCACTAATTCATCATAATTTAAGATCTCAAATTTTAATGAAACTTAAACTCTCAATTTTCAATCACCATTATGTCTAGTAAGGACAAATTTGAAAAAGAATTACTCAGATTAGTAGTCTTTTCATGCGTAGTAAAGCTCCATATTAAATTGGAGGTGAAGATCATATATTAAGTCAGCACGCTTTAAAATCTAACGAACATAATAATATCAGATTTAACCCCGCCTAAATTAGAAATTAGAATATCAGTCCAAGACACTAATAGAGTAGGCAATCGATCATATAAATAAAGTATGCCAACAAAAATACCAACACGCTTACTACCCAAATTTCATCCATATCTCAATCATCTCTCGTAACTATACTCGATACTCACATATCTTACTTAGCATTAAGGTAAGACTTAAGAGCTCATTTATTAGGCATACATCATTTTTTTATATTATAAAGTGCTCTAAATCTAAATAAAGAGGTAAGATTCACACAATATACACTAACCAATTTCTTTTCTTTTCGTCAAATAATTTGACATGCTTAAACACAAATAAACAAACATATACATATTATGTACATCTAAATAGTAAATTCCATATAATATTCCGAATAATATATAACAATTCATAAAGATAAAACAAGGAATATATCAATTCAGAAATCTTCGCTAAGACTAAGGTATTTGAAAACGCATTCCCGATTATATAGTCCAATGATTAACAAACATCCTATTATTGAACAATAAAATTTAAATATATCAAAATGCTGATTAACTCAATCTATAACTTTAATATGTTACAATATGCATCTCTCAAGAAAGATTGCCTTAAACTTTGAAGCTCAACCGATGAATAATTATGTTGTATAACTCAACCTATAATTAATCTACTGATAACGCCATATATATATACTAATATAACTAAAAATAACGAATAGATAATAATAAACATGAAAGGATTCTTTTTGGCTTACTATTGCCACAGTAGAATATAATACAGAAATATTTATTTATACCTCCCCAAGATAATAATAAAGAATCCAAGTAATTGGTGAATAAAGTAATTCTACTATTGTTTCATCGCTTATTCCCATTTCTTTGTAAACAGCATTTAATTTAGTTTAACTATTATTTCCATAACAAAATGTGTTAAAACATACTCCATCATTTTAAGAAGGATTATTTAATTTGAACTTTAATTAATTTTTTATTGAAAAAAATTTCGTGTATATTAAGGTATCGAGTATATCCTGATATATTATGAGATAATAATGTTAAAAGTTATGATTATATATTTACATATTAATTTTAAAAATAACTTGTATAAGAAGTTTTTTCCTTCTTTATTTTCAAATTGGTTTTAAATCGTATAATAAGTCAATTATTATACAAGTACATTATTACTATAAGTTTCTCATATCCTACCTATAAATATTAAACTAGATCACTCGTACACTGTCTAATCAATGAAAAAACAATTAATACTAGTTAATTTAATTATCTACTCATTAACCATGTTTGTTGGATAGAAAATAATGGGTCCCTGACATCAAGGACGACACCACCCCTTATTATTGTTATACACACACCCAAATAGTTGATATTTGCATGACTATTTCTGCCACCCCTTCCCATTTATAATTATAACAAAGTCATCAAGGCCAAAATTGTTTATTTCACTAAAAATTATTATTCTGAAGTTGGTGTGTATGTTGTTGCTACCCCCACCCCACCCCCACCCCCTCTTCCATCTTCTTCTTCTTACAGATATTCTCCCTCAACTATTGGAAAATTACCAAAATTGTATCCCAAAATAATTGTCCACTTTCTCAATACCTTATTAATCCCAAAACAATTGTCCACTTTCTCAATACCCCATTTTTATTACACAAAAAAAACCAACATCATGGATCATTACAAGGTACTAGGGTATGGTCCCTTGGGCATCGCAACTAGAAATCAAAACAAGTTTTTATTTCAAATCTCAGTATGCAATTTCACCCAGATAAACATGCCCATTCTCCTAAACCCCTTCAAGAATCCGCCAATTTCAAATTCAAGCTTATTTCTCAAGCATATGAAACTCTCATTGATGATAAAATGAGGGCAGATTACAATATTAAAAATTCAAGAAACCCAAATAATAATAATAATAATTATAGTCAAAAGGGTAATTATGAATATGGGAGGAGTAAAAAGAGTGGTTTTGGTGGGTATGGATATGGGTATGGGCATGGGTATACTGGTGGTGGGTTGAAGAGCGGGGGTGGAGGTGGTGGTGGTGGGTTGAAGAGCGGGGGTGGAGTTGGGTTGAAGATGGAGGTGTTTTTTAGCTACTTGAATACTAAGTCATTTCTTCTCAATGCAGCATTTTTTGGGTAATTGAATTTTATTTGACAATTTGAGATGATTTGTGTTTTGAATTGTATTGATATACTACCTTGATGTTAAAAAGATTGAATTTTTATTGTTGGGTTTTTTTAATTGAATTATGATGTACTACCTTGATATTAATGCTGCATTTTTTGGGTAATTGCTTTTTATTTTATTTTATACTTTTAGGCTAATTTTTGTTTTGAATTGTATTGATTTACTATCTTGATCTTAAAAAGATTGGATTTTTATTTTTGGGTGTTTTAAGTAATGTATATTTGTATGTGTTGTATATGATTTGGTGAAAAGTGTCTTAAGAGGTTGTATTTCAGCTATTAATGTGATAATTTTGATTCGAATCAAAGTTGTATGTGTGAATTGAGTCCACAACTTTTGTTTCTATTTTGACCATCAAAAAAGAAACTGGATAGTTTTTTGAGATGGAGGTAGTATTTGATTCGTTTGAATCCCTTGTTTAGTGTTCGTTTTAGTTCTAGTTCTTGGCTATGGGATCAAAATATGAAACTATACAATTGAAAAGGGTGTGATTTGTGACTTTCTTATTTCCTATCAATCTCTACCAAAATTGCAAATGCACTAATGATATCTTTGTCATACATCTTGATTGTTTTCACAATTTAATGTTGAACTTTTTGATAGTTAAGCTTAAGCAAATATTAAAGCCAATGAAATTGGTTATGCTGATTAGTGTTTCTTCTAATGTATAGTATTAGTGATGCTGTGACTATAAGCTATTTGTTATGCCTAGTCTTGTTCTGTTTACCGGGGTTCTTAAATCTGATACCTGCAGAACATAACCGACCACATATAACTTGATTTATGTGCTCATCACTTCTGCCGAACTCCATTATATATTGTGCTGTCATGTTGTGGTCTCTTCTACATTCATTTTTCACATTCCATTTTTCTATTTTGCAGACAATGAATTTTGTATCCTTAATCTCTTATGATTTTTGTGAAACATCTTCATCTATCATGTTTTCCTGCTTCTTGACTCTGATACAATTATTAACTTGCCATTACTGTTATGATTCTCTATGCAGATTCTTGTTAGCGGGTTCTGTCGTCATCAATTCTGGTGGAAAGTCGTTATGGGAAATGCGAAATTCAGGGGTATGCATCTTTATTTTTCTCTTATATTAGATGTTCTCCCTTCTACTTTTTGAGATGCAAAATGAAAGTTGTGGGATAGCATACTGTTGAAAGAGTTTTATACCTAAGGGATCAATATGCATCACTTATATAGTTCTAGTAGCCCCATTCCCCCATTAAGCATAGAAGACGGTGTAGAGGACTAACAGTACTAAGCACAGTAAGATAGACAAATGTACATGCTCACTATTGGGGCAGTCCATCGCCACCATCATGGTTCGAGTTTCATCTATTTTGTCAAATGATAAAAAATCGACCCATGGCAAACTTTCTCTAACGTGATACTATTTACCTTGTTTATCTTAATCCAGAAATCATTTGAAGACGCTATGGAGTCCATCGAGAAAGCGAAGAAATTCAAGGATAAAACATGAATTGCTACAGAGACCAAATGTTAGCAACATGTAAATCTGATCTGTTAGTAACACATTTCATTCAAATCAGTATACACATTGAGAGATGTACTCCTACCAAACATGCTAACTAGACATTTATAGTGAGGGATATAAGCTTATTATTGAATATGAACACAAGAGATTTATATAGTCATAGAAGTTTCAAAACTTACTTATACAAACCATGACAGAACATTGCTTTTGTCAACAAATGTATACTAAAAGTTCAAATATTGTTATTATCATATGAAACATTTCAATTGCTATTCTAAGGCCAGTGGAGGATGAGTACCATTATTGTGAATTGAATGGCTCATTTCTGGCATAGACTAATGGTATGGCAGTACTTATTTTGGATTAACAAACGAAAATATAAGGAGGATCCAAACCCTTTTATATAAATCGGTTATTTAGATAACTTACATAATCTACCACTTGATATTCTTTGCATGAAGTCAGGAACTGTAATACTTATTTTAATTCATGCTCTCGATTTTCTAACTTATTTTGTCATTATCGATCAAAAAATAAGATTCGTTAGTTTAATTAACACAGTTTGAAGTTTAACTTAAAAAAAGGGAATATAGTTTCTGGTACAACAATTAAACAATTTTATGTTTTATTTTTAGGTTAAACCTCGACTTGTAAAATTGCACGCACGAGGTTTATATATCATATAAATCACACTTTGAACGATACATAAAGTTTTGAGCCTATAACTTAATTAACACGAAATAAAATACTGAAATTATAACTTTAAAACAATACTCTATAGTAATTATATTCAATTATTTACTTATAAAACACTTATATTTAGTAGGAAAAAGGTGGAATATTAAAATAATTTACTTGTAAAATACTTTCTTTTTATGGTTAAGATTTATAATTACCAACCCCCTTTCACTATAATGAAATTCGATTGACCTTGCCTCATAATCCCAGAATAATCCGCATTTCGCTTCTTCAATGAATGCTGAAATATGATTTTCATAAGTGATACCCCTGAAACTATAGTTGAATCTATCTCATCAATCGAAAGACATCTCCATAACAATATTCACAATATACTAGTACAGTGACCTCGAAAGACTGCAGCAGATAATTCCGACATTTTACACTTTTAAAATTCACCACAAATGATGACCATTCCATTATCTCATTTCTAAAATAGTTGGACTTTCGTATACAGTTGAAAAAACAGTCAATATCGCCCCCTTAATTTATATATTCTGATTTCAGTTATTTTTCATTTTTCCTAATTAGTTAAGCTGCTTATTATAAAAAATAGTTTTGAAATTGAATTTTGAGAGTGTCCCAAAATAGTTGTCGTGTAAGAAGATGAGTAGCAAAAAAGAAGAAGAAAAAAGTGAGAAAATAATTCGAGGCTTATTGAAACTTCCACCCAATCGCAGATGTATTAACTGCAATAACTTGGTACTATTTTTCTGAATTTTTTAATATATTTTTTTAATTTTTTGTAAATAGTTTTTTAATTAATTATATTGATGCCACTAGTTTTGTTTTAGTAATTTATACTGTTTGTGTCCCAAAAAGATTGTCCACTTTTTAGTTTTGATGGGTTCATTTTAAATTTTGAACTAGTTTTAGTTTAGTATGATATTTTGTGAAAAATATATGGAAAGATAGTATTTTTACTGTAATTTACTATTAACGTGATAGTCGAAGTTATGTATACAAAGTTCGTTAATTTTGACTATGGAAAATCAAACTTGACGATCTTTTTGGGATGGGGGTAGTAATTGTTTCAACTTTCAATTACTTGTAGTGATGCCTCTAGCATAAATGGATTTTGCTTTGTGAAGTTTTGGTTATTTATTTTGGATATTGTGATATGTTTTTGTTTGTAAATGCAGGGGCCTCAGTATGTATGTACAACATTTTGGACTTTCGTGTGTACGACTTGCAGTGGGATACAGTGAGTATTCGATCAATGTTGTTATGTTAACTATTACTCGGGTGCATCCAAAAAGATAGTCGAGTTTTGATTTTTGTGGTTATATGGTGAAAGATATAAAGCATGATATTTATAGTGTTATTTAGTATGGACATGGTAAGTTAGATTCAAATAAATGTTTATTAATTTTGACTGTAGAAAATCAAATGCAACTACTTTATAGGGATGGATGCAGAATTTGTGATATATTGATATAGAATTGTACTACGTACGTATTATGGTGCAAAGCTTGAAATTTTTTGTAGGGATGTGATAGTATGGAGTAAATGCATCCAATTTGGAAATTAATAGCAAATCATTATGCAATTTATGTCTACATTTGATGATTTTTACAATTTTGCCAAGTTGACAAGTTTGGTTCCAGCTCTTTAACTGAATGCATTTATTCAAATGATCACTGCTTTATGTTTGGCTTCCGGAAAATAATGTGTAGTTTTCAGTTTCCATGATTTATTTGTCCGTTGAGGTGAGACCCTGAGACGTGAGGTAGCAGATAAGTTGACAGCTAAAAGGAATATGTTGGGATGGTATTTGTTTTTGTTCTTTTTTTTATATTGATGATCAGATGTCCTTAAATGGCGCAATGAGGTTCGTTTACAAACTCCCAAGTGGTGGCTCATAATCCTGAATTCAGGAATTGGGCCATGTTGATGTTGTTGATGATGAAAACATTAATATTTATTTATAGCTTATTATGCATCTGATCGGCCAGTTTTATCTACTTTTCAGATTCGCTTAATTTTCACTTTTTGGTCATGGGAATATTATTGATGAAGGGGTTGATGATATTATTTTTCCTTTCCAGTCGTGAATTTACTCACCGGGTAAAGTCTGTATCAATGGCCAAGTTTACTTCTCAGGAAGTGGAAGCTTTACAAAATGGTGGCAATCAGGTATGAGTATATACGTATTTTTGCAGGCATGATCTTATACCAAATTGCTTATTGAAAGTATCATTCTATCAGCGGGCAATAGAGAAATACTTGAGAGACTGGGACCCACAAAGACAGAGACTCAAAGATAATAGGTGCATGATGACTATCTAGCTCTTGTTTTCTGATTTGGAACATTGTTCCCCCAATGGTTACTGTACTAAAGATGCATCGTTTTTGTAGTAATGCTGAAAAAATTCGTCAATTTATAAAGGATGTCTATGTGGATAAGAAGTATTCTGTCCCAAAGTCTTCAGACAAGCCTCCAAGAGACTTGCAGGTAATGGAAGGAAAACTTTTGCAGAATGCTTCCACATACACACTTGTCAACTTAAAACTCTTAAGCATTGGATGTTACCCCGAGGCTGATTGTTGTGTTGTTTTTTCAGACAATTAGAAGCCGAGAAGAAGAGATCCCACGAGCTAGTTCTTATCATTCTTATTCCCAAAGTCCTCCGTATGATTATCAATACGAAGAGAGGCGTTATGGAAAACATGCACCTGCTCTAACTAGAAAACCTGGGTCAGATAAAGGCCTGTATGAAGGAAAATTCTCTAGTTTTTTGAGTCCCACTCATTCAAGTGATCATATTTCTGAGGACAGACTTCCTAATGAGGGATCAAACCCCAGAATGTCGAACTACTCTGCATCCAGTGAGGCTGATCACTTTAAGACAGATGCACAATCACCAAACTTCCAGAAAGACATGGGAAACCCTTTTAGTCAAAGTTCAGAAGATGCAATACAAGTCTCGCGTCCACAGGTTATATTTCTCTCATGCAAATGTCCTCATACTTGATAGTAAAGCTATTCGAGGTGTTTTCTGATATGGCTGATTATTAAATGTTTAATTCACCTTCACGAGCAATTTGATTTCATCTCCTTTCTTTTCCGTGCCTGGCAAAAAGCTTTAACTAGGATTGTTTTAAGGATTTGTTTGACTTAATAATCCTTTTCATCTACTATCTTCTTTCTTCTAATGTAGCATTATTACGTAAAGTGAGCCTTATGTTTGATTCATTTATTAAAAAATTAATTTTCTGGTAACCTTTTGAGCATGCAACTGGGAAAATAATGATGAAATTGTTATTTACTTCTGAGTTCCTTTTGCTTTCCTTTTAATGCATCCTGTCTCATTTTAATTATAGTGACAGACTGTTTTACTATGATGTCTACATCTTTAAAATTCAGAGAACGTCTTTTGGAAGCTTTGGGTCACTCGATTCCATGTCCTTTAAATCTGAAAGTGTCGGGGTGGTGGACGTTGACTCAGAACCAGAACAATTAATGAATTCCCAACACTCTTTAACCTCGTTGGGCAATCTATCTGTATCTCAGAATTCTGATGGCTTAGACCTTTTACGACAAAATGTCACCTTGGGTAACACCAATCGTCAACATCCAGAGTCACTAACTCCATCTGTTGATTTATTTCAGCCTTCTCTCAGTTTAACGAATCAAACAATGCAAAATCCTCAAACATCATCTTTGGACCTATTCTCTGTGATGCCTCAGCAGCTTCCAGCTGCAACAGTCATTGAGAAATCACCAGGTATGCAAAATCCAGAAAATGGAGGATGGGCAACATTTGACACACAGAATGTCGAACATGCTTTTAATAATGATACCTCTTTGATGCCTTCTGTTGGCAATTCAAAAACCTCTGTGGTACCTTCTTCTGATGGCAAATCAGGAGGTGCTGCCAATCCACTGTTCCTGGGTTCATGGTCACCTTTTGAAGAATTTGCTACAGATAATCTTCCTTCTTCAACTAGTTTTTGGAAAGAATTTTCAGGAAGTGTCCAATCTGGCTTGCATACAGTAAGCTCCCAGGTACTCAGATTCTGCGTTATCGTGAAAATTGACACATAGAGTACACATCATAATGTTTCATACTCTTACTATGATTCAGTGGCCATCTTTAGCAAATCCTTCTGCTGGAGGAGATTCTTCATCGATTTCTGCTTTCTTGAATGGAAGTCATCAAATTGTTGAAGAAATTTCGAAGGCGATGGACACTCAGGTAAAGTTTAGAATCTTAGTAAAGGTGTTCGTCTATTCCATTTGTCCATGAGAAGGTAGCTCGACACCTATATGTTTCCCTATGCCCTAAAATATATGTTATTTTTTTAATATTGTGCAGTCATGGAATGCTTTTGAAGATCCTACTGGTCAACTCAATAGTCAGAATGCTCTAAGAAGCAATGAGCATCTTGAAACACAAAATCCTTCAGATGCATTTTACCACGGGGACTACAGTGAGCCAGAGGTTGCAACCATGCATTTTCTTGTTTCATATTTTTCTCCTTCATGCCTTAAAAATTAGAAATTTTGGCTCTACAGGATTTCACTGTTGAGGTAACTCACAAGGATGCTGAGAGTCTTGGTATGTCATTACATGTCAGTGAGACACTGGATAACTTTCCCATGCCTGTGATGGTCTGTTCTCCTTCTCATGGTTTCAATTTTATACTAAGTTGCATCAAGAATATTCTTATATGCCTTGTTAATTGGCTATCTGTTTACAGGGAGTAGCACATAAAAGTGCCTCAGATTTCAAGCCTTCAAATCCATTTGATCAGCCGAATATAGAACCCAGCAATGAGGTACATATCAAATCCTAGACATTCAGCAATTATATTTTCCTCTACCTCAAATATTACATAAAACTTGATGTCCTTGCATGTGAACTTTCTGTTCTTTGACCGTAGACTGACTTTTAGGGGGCTGTAATAATAAGAATTTCCCTCTGCAAATTATTTATAACATTCTTCACAGATCCAGGCTTTATTGTGTGAGCAACATTGTAATTTCAAATTTATTAGGTTGTTTGATTATGAGACTTCCTAACCTAATGATCAATTTTTAGTTTCAATTCTGGGACATGGGCTCTTTGGATGCTGCTCTGCCCAACAGTGAGATTTTGACTGATTTTGCTGATGATGAGACACATCTGTGGTTTACCTCAGGTCCGGGGATACCTTATGTTCCTACAGGACCACAAGGTGAGGAAAAAACTACTTCTATTAGTGATATCTCCTTCTTGAACCTGCATTAGCGAGTCTTTTATTTCTTCTCTCCCACATTGGTGTTATGTTTCAGGAGCCTTAGGATTCATGGCTGGTCAAGCAGGAAACACTGTAATTCCGTAAGTAAACTGTCCCGCTCTTGATGAGCTTTTTTAATCATTTGAAAGTATCATAAATCGTACTTGTTTCTTAAAATTTCCTACTTGCATGCTGATATTAAGATGTGATTGGTAGACAGAAAACCAGCTGAGGTTTGAGGTTTCTTATTTCACAGGAATATGCACGCAGAAGGCCCAGTGGCGCACGTTGGTGGAAATCCATTTGCATAAGCTCCATCTGCACATGTTATTCCAAGCGCATCCAGAAGAAGAGACGGCTGAAAGAATGACAATTATGCAATTTGCACCTTTCACATCCCTTCGGGGCCATTTTGTCGAAAGCTATCACTGAAGATGGGGGTTGCTTCGGAATTCAAAGCTGATCCCGGTTAGTAGCAACGCCTGACTGTACAAACGATCTAATATATGTTCGAAGGGAGACAGTTGTGTCACTTGTGTATAGTAAAAGTATAAAACATTCATAGCTAATTCGCATTTTGCCCCTATACTATCCGTTTGTTTTAGGACTGGTTCCTAAGTTTTATCGCCCTCAGTGGTCGTCTCAAATTTCCATTTCATAAATAACAAAAACACATTTCGATACAAATGATGGTTTTTACCATAACACTAAACTAAAGTGATAGAGTAGATTTTACATAATTAAAAAATATAATTTCATACTTTCTTCTTTAACACACCTATCCTACCCCTCTTCCCTCTAAACTTTCCCACCCAAATCAATAATGTGGAGCGAATTCTGCAGGCATTCCTAACTTATTCACTTAAGACTAGTAGTTTTAACCAATGCACATGGCCTTCCCATGATATCCGCCTCGATTTCTTCAACATTTCCACCACACTGGGCCATCGTTGTCGTTGCCATAAAAAAATGCACACCTTCTAAATTGGGCATCGATATATCTTACATACAGTATAAATCTTTCCAAAATATTAACTCCAAAATTAACTCAAAAACTAAAATTAAAAAGTGAACTTTAACAATCAAAATCAAGAAAAATAAACTAAAAATTTCACCTTTAAAATTGAATTCAAGAAAGTGATAACCTGGGCATCTATATATTCTTAAAGCGCTTATTGAGGCTAAAAACCCGGCTTACTTATACTTGGGAAGCAGGTATTTTTTTGATTTTTTTATTAAATTTTTTTTTGAGCTGAAGTTAGTTAGGAAGTATTAATAATGTCCCAAAAAGTTGTCCAGTTTTGAGTTTGGCTTTTTTTATTTGATTGATTTGGGGTTTTTAAAGCTGAATTTAGTTAGGAAGTATTAATAATGTCCCAAAAAGTTGCCCAGTTTAGCGTTTTGATTGTGTGGGTTTTTTAATTTTGGAATTTGTTTATAGCAAAAAGGTGATCTTCATAGCAAAAAGGTGTCCACTTTAATTTGGTTTTTAAGTTGAATTTAGTTAGGAAGTACCGCTTCTGTCCCAAAAAGTTGTCCGATTTTGATTTTTCATTGTTTGATTTTTTTAATTTTGAAATTTGGTAATGATTTGAATGTGAATTTGTAGAAATGGAATTTAATGGGACATTACTAGTTGATAAATAAGGAGGATTTATGTGGGGTTTTGAGGAAGAGTAATCAAAGTTAAAAAGGGTAGCATCACAACGGCAGCGCCAAGCGCTGGCCAAAGCTAAGAGTGAAAAGTTTTTTAAATGAGAAAGAAGGACAGAGCAGAGGACAAGCAATTTTAATAAAAATAGAAATATATTTTAATTATGCAAAATATTTTTTGTATTTTAGTTTAGCCATTTGCAAGTAAAATAATTTCTAGATTAAACGTGTTTTTGTTATAAAAAACGACTAGGGACCGCCAAATGATAAAAAATCTTAAAATCAACCTTAAACAACCGATAATTCAAGACCAAATTTATAAATTTACGTGATGGTATTGGGAATAAAATGTGAATTATCTAACATTCATACCTATGCATATGGATTCTTAAAGCAGCCATGGTTATCAGTTTGCTTGCCAATCAACAAGTTTTTTTGTTTTCTTTTTGTCTAATCCCACACTAACCATTATTGCTGTTACTCTGCTCTTTCTGTCTGCCCCCACCTTTCAAAACTCTACCTAGCCCCTATATAACATCAGGGGTAAAAGCAAGGACGGAACCCTATAATTTAAACAGTTAGAATATATAGCATATATCGTATGTACATAACAGTATATCTGTAGCGTAACTGATAGAAAAGAACTCTTAATGTACGGATGGTGCGGGTTTGAGCCTTGTTAGCATTATTTTTAATGAAATTTACAGTAATGGCTTCATATTTTTTTCCTCTCTTTGCTTATTTTTTTTCTGTTTTGGCTCCCCAATACTTATTTAAATTTTTTTGCCCTCCTCTCTTTTTATCCTAGCGTTTCATCCCTGGGTAAAAGAACAAATAACATTCTTGGGAAGCTAAGTGGCTGTCCACTAATAGCCATGCTCCAAAAGGTACAAGCAGCAATCATGTGAAACATGGAATCTGATTCATATCTCTTTTTGTGAGAATCTCTCTGATTCCAATGCATGTGAGGATAAATCTTCAAATATTTCTTCAATTCATTTTAATTGAATTTTTCATATATCGAAACAAGTCTTTAATCTTCAATTAATTTCTAATTATATTATTAAAAAATCAAAAAATTAATATCAGAAAAGTGATTTTAAGTGCTGTTAATCCGAAATTATAATTTTTATATTTTAGACTAACTAATAATTAATAATTCTACTAAGTTTTAATTTTAAAAAAAATCAAACGTTAATTAAAATAAATTAGAGGGAATATGTCCACGAGGCACATCTCAACGTGACATCTGCCCTTTTCATGGCCAAGGCCCTCATCGGGGCGTGGTTCGATTCCCTCGGCAAAGAAGTAATTGTTGCCTGGTCCAGGCCGCGCCGGCCATGGCCTACTTGGCTTGCTACACAGATGAGGTGGCTACGGACCTCGTTCTGAAAAGACATTCGAATAACCTCCCCATACGGCCAAGGATGACTAATCAAGTATGAATCCGCCTCACGCTGAAATAAGATCAACGTAAATTGAGGGAATATATAGTACTCAAGTTCCAAAGCATTCATCTTCAATTATTGTTGATAGTTTGATCCTACTCCTGATTGGTCATCAAACAACCAAAAGAGATGATATTCTCTTCATAATAATATACCCTTGTCTGATGAAGATTCCAGCCACTCTCTTGAGATTCATAGCCTTCTATTGTGATTGAATTGAACTCATTTTTGAGATGATCGTAAATAAAAATACAAAAGGGAAAGTTGTCTAGTTTGCAATGAACTAACATCATTTCTCCATTTGAGAGCGTGCCGGCATATTCACTGGTGCTACCAGCACACTCCAAACAGTAGTAATATCATATGTGAAATAATTATTTTCACCTCTATTTATAAATGTAGTATTTGAGAAAGTTTTTAGGGGCATTATAGTCCCACTCCGGCATATTCCAGGACCATTAGGGTTCAAACTTGTTGGCAACATGACTCTCTTTCTAGTCCATGCCTCTAATTCACCTTTTCATCGTCCGAACATCCAATATCTTCACATTATCAGTGGTCATATCGATTATAACAAGGGCGGGTCTTCCTCAAATTTGACTAAATTAGCCTCATTATTGGTGCACTCTGGAATCGCGATGGTATCAAAAGTCTTATTGTTGAGATGAAATGTAGTCAAGGTTTGTTGGTAGTGCCACTTGGAAGGCACCCAATACAAAACCCCAATAATGCAGAAACATTGTTGCAACTGAAAATGCAATTCTACTGGAGGTGAAGCAATCTTTCTCCAATTCATATCCGAATAGTTGACCCCCATAGTAAGAACATGAGTGAGCTGACCCTTAACCACTGCCTTAATGCTCATCAAAACCTTAAACACTTCCTTAACAACATCAAACCCAAGAAAATAACAATACACATCGACATGTTAAACGGAGGTAGAGAAGGGCGAACTTGGAAGATTGCGAAATTCATGAGTAGCTATATTGCATAATGTAAAAATATTGTTATCAGTTTTGTAGAAACCAATTAGGCCTTTGACAACTGAAGTAACTCTAGTACTTTTTGGTTGAGTCAATTGATGTTGCATTAATTTGGGACAATTATTGAAATTCACATAAAAGAATCTAAGCGAACAAAAAGACGTATCATGCAGATTTTCATAAATACCATCATCACTAATGAGAAGACAACAACCTCCATAGGATTGTCTCACAAATAATAAAGGTCCGCTACAAATATAAACGAAACGGTATCTTTAATAACAATAAAATAAAAGTGAATCCATATAAAATATAAAAATCGCTTATATAGACTATTCATTCAAAAGTTTGTTAAATAATTTTTATACGCAAAATTTTCTATTGCTCTGTCAGATGCATAATTTTATTTTTTTTAAAAGTAAAAAGAAACCCTCAAGCAAGAATAAACCTAATTGAACTATCTCTAAAATCTAAGCACTCAAACCTCCACTATTACCACCATGAACAATTGCGAATTTCGGGTTATGTATAATTGAGTACCAGAGCTTTGATACGCATTTGAATCGCATTAATGACTTTGTAGCAAGACGAACAAGAACTTCAAAAATCAAGCCCTCATTTGCCATTACAGAACACTGTGCAGCTACCATTTGAGCGTTTTTTGAAGATCGAGTCAACATGTAAGTCTACTTGATGGATGCTGGAGGTGGAAAGAATGTCACAATTTAAAAAGAAAAAAGTCTTTTTACATTCTTATAACTCTTATACTTAATATCACAACTACTAGAATTAATATGTAATTTAATATCACACCTACTAGAATTAATATGGAGTGATTTATAAAGTATAAGAGGGAAAACTCGACACGACTTGACAAAATATAGTCCACGCACCCAAATATTAAAATTTACGACAAAATGATGGCATATCAACTTCTACTATGTACATGCATGGTCCATTGTAAGCTACAATAATATAGTTGATGTAACTGATTGAGGATGAATATCTCAATTGAGGTAAGCAGTGACATGCTTTGTGATTGAATTAAAAAAATTGAAGAAATGAACTATGATATTTTTTCAATTTTTACATTATCTATCTATCATATAATTAGAATAAAACTCATTTTCAGAAATCTGACGTGAATAATTTTAGAGTACTGCCAAGTACTTTCTAATTTCATTAATATTTAGTACGGAAGTAAAATTTTAAAAATAAATTTTTATTATTAGAATATAGAGTTTTAATACTTTCGCTTCTTGGCTACCCAATCATATAGATTTTTTTTTCATTTTACTGATCGCTTAAGCCAATACAACCTTTACATTGAACTTTTAAAATATCACGGCCAGTTCTTTACTATTCTTATTTTCATTGGTTCTTTCTCCTTGAAAATAGTAAAATTAATTTTCCTCTTAATAAAATACTTTTTATGTTATATGATCAAATAAACAAAGAACGGATAAGATTCATTTATTAAAAAATTTAATTTATCTGCTCCTTCAAAATTGTTTATGCTTTTTCATTCCTGCCTTGATGAATTTCATCATCTGCTTTCAATGATATATAAAAACTAGTAAAAACGCATTGTGTTTGCAATGAAAGATGCAAGTCAAAACATTTAAACTGGTGATAATAAATAAAAGTACTAACGACAATTTGAATTTATAAATTATACTTTTGATTTATATTATAATTTATTTTGTTCATTCATAATTATATGGTCCCTTACAATTTTCTAATAATAGATTTAAAAGTTTTATTATCATACTACTCTTTATTTTTAAAGTTTAATAAAAGAATACCCCTTTAGTTGTTTTATTTATTGTCAGAAAATATCACTTTTTAATTGATTAGTCGTATAAATTATTCATAATTTTACTATTCAATTTTATTTTATGTATTCATTTTAACATATTTTAATTGATGATTGTCTCAATAATATTTACACAAAACTGAATAATATCAAGACCTTATTACGAAATTCTCTCAATTTTAGTCACGCAAAATAGCCAAAGATGTCACACATTAGATGTCCTTGTTCGAATGTGAAATATTCCAAAATGAATCGATTAAAACTCAAGGAATAAAGATGACATGCCTCTTTTTAAAAAGTATATCTCGCGGGTAAATGAATTTTTTAATAAAAAGTTAAACTTCAATAGCATGAAAAGGTGATTGGCCATTACTTGATATGGAAACTTTTAAAATTTTGACATAAATAACAATCTCTTAATATAAAAAAGTGTCACTGCTCCATTCAAATAAGTCGAGGTACCAATTTGTTCATCGAATCATCAATGAAGTGGATTATATACCTATAATATACATATATTCATGCATGTATTTTTAAGACCATAATATTGATGAATTATATTTCATATAGAGTGAAAAATAATATAAGTATTATTATGACAATATACTCTTATTTAGTTTACTAATCAATGAGGCTAAATATTAAGATAATAGATTTTTTAATTTCCTTTCATATATTAATTCAACTTTAATTAATTTTACGTTCTCATAGTTTATAGATAAAGATATTTTTAATTCAGCATAAAAACTAACATGTTATTATATTATAATAAAATTTTAAAATTTTTGAAATAAAATATTCAAAATCTTTTACTATCTCCATACTAAATGATTTTCATGCTTGATTTAAGTGCTCAAAATTAAAAAAAAAATTACCCTTTCATCAATAAACATAATTTTGATTTGAATAAAATTTAATGTCAATATTAAAGTACATTGAAAATATTATTATTTGATAATTTTTACCAAATACTATACAACAAACATATAAATATTTAAATTTAATATTTAATTTGTCAAACATCCAAATTTAAACCTTGACATGGAAGAAGTATTAGATATGTGTCTTGATACTTTTTTAATTTTAATTGTTGAATTATATAATTAAATGTAATACAAAAAATATCACATAATAATTTAGATATATATTCTTTTTGTTAGTAATTTGATTGAAAAAATATTTTGAATTCATAATTGAATAATTATCATACAAAAAAAATTAGTATGAATAAACTAATAGAGACTTATTTGAAACAAGAATAGTGACAATATGGTAATTAATATATAGACACTTGTTGAAAGAGCTCAAGAACAATTATTATTTGATTATGTTCTAGTTGTAACTCTAGTATTCTATATACGACTATTGGCTTTATCAGTCTCCACAAGACAAACAATAGACTCGGATGATGTATACTCTATATTTTTAGATATTTTTGGACTTGTTATGAGCCTATTTTCTCTTTTTGCCTATTTTTTAGAGAGAAGAAATTAGTATTTTTTCATAATATATATATAAATTTTATTATTATTGTCTTTTTCATACATGAAGGGTAATTTAGCCACATTAGTGTAAAAATTAAGAAACACAACTTACACTTTTATAAGCTTTTGATTCATAGTTAGTTTTTTTAGTAAAAAAAAATCCACCCACCACCTCCCTTACAACGGTAATCGAATCTGTAATTTCTAAACACCGAAAAGCGCTTCCTTAACTACTGCGCTGTTCCATCTTCTCAAGCTTCATAGAAGTTGTTAGTTACCAAATTAATATATCATGGGTAAATTAAGTCAGTCACGGCAGTGTGTAGCACCATTGATTTGGAATAACGAGAAGAATAGCTATACAATTTGTCCCAAAATGAAAGTCTTGTATGGACTATAAGTTGATTATTAATTACTTTCTGTCATTTTGTAAACTACATCAACGTCTTTTACTTAATATAAAATGTTGTGTGGCCACCCTCAATTATCCTCCTCTTCTACTAGCTAGACCTCATCACCTCAATGAAAACATGAGGTACAACCAGAGCCAATATAATCTTTTCCATGGTCATCATCACTTAATAAATAACATCGAATTGATCTAGTAGTTTCAACTCTCAAGCAAGTAAGTTTCTTTCAACTATTTTGAAATTTTCTTGTGTTTATTACTATCACCCTTTAATATTACCATCCAAGAATCAAAATGTGCATTTAACTTTCTAATGATTACTAGCTAATGCATTGCAGATTATGTCATAAATGTTTTAATTCTTTTTCAATAACTAACTAATGCAGGATTTCAGAAAAACTATGGGTATACCGTATACATTAGGAATGATATATATATATCTAGCAACATTTTTGAATTCGTAGTTTAACGTAATGACAAGATTTTTACTCTTGATCTCTGTCCTTAAATTCGACATCATTGATTTTTGTTAATATTTAGTGAATTTCATACTATCGATTTGAATAAATATGTTACTAATAAAGTACATTAAAAAGTTATTAATTAATATAGTTTCTCTAAATGGTAAGTATATTATATAATAATTAATTTTGAATTAATAACAATCATAACATGAAAACGTTTCGTTTTGTTGTTGTATCTCTTATCACGTTTTTATTTTTGTAAAGAGTAAAAAAAGTAGTTACATGTTTTTGTATCATGATTCATGCATACTAATATAAAAACATTAAATAAAAACATACAACAGTGAATTTGCTGGCGTATGAAAGCCATCTGTAAATATTTTGTAGAATCAAATATCCGCTGAGTTAGAAGTTTTCTTTCCTTTCATACTTCTAATTACTATATTACCTTTATTATAATATTTTCTATTGATTTTTTTCTAAAATGACACTTATAACAATTCAATAATTAATAAGTACTATATTTTTATCTAAAATTTTTATAATAATTCAAACATAGTTGGAGTTATCTACTTTATAAATACGTTTCCAAGAGAGTTTTACCACTTTCATACGTATGGATAATTACTATATGTTCATTATCAACATTTTCACAAATTATATAAAAATACTTCCAACATCTTTACCTACAAATAAAAGTTGTTTTGATATAATATCACATTTTTTTAATTTTATCCTAACAAAAGTAAATTTAATTTTTATTTCAGCAATGAATTAGTTTAATCATACTAAATTTTTTTGTACATACTGGCTCAATTGAGAAAATTAAAAAATAATTTAAACTAAAAATTACTATGAAATAATATATATCTAAATTATTATGTGATATTTTGTATTACATTTCAACAATTGAAATAAAAAAATGTGTCAAGTTACATATCTAATACTTCCGCCATCCCCAATAGATTGTTAATGCTTAAAATTGGATTTTTTTCTGTAGGATTAAATTGTTAAATTCTAAATTATTTGTTTGTATATTTATTTCAGAAAAATTATCAAATAATACTCCCTCCATCCCATAATATAAGAGACTTTTACTTTTACATCAATTTTATGGAAAT